>JAUMHE010000043.1:972699-1002592 GCA_032359235.1 Enteromius mattozi
TTTTTACTTAAGTACATAAAAATACGAGTACTTTTGTACTTTCACTCGAGTAAAATTGAAAAAGGAGTACTTTTACTTTTACTGGAGTAATATTTTATAGTATGTATCTGTACTTTTACTCAAGTACTTGATATGTGTACTTCGTCCACCTCTGCTAGTGAGTGTGGGGATAGACACTTCCAGTCTCTGAAGTAAAAACACCAGTGCAGAGAGCGGGAGAAACCGGAATGTTACTTTTTATAAATGTTTAAAGAATTTGTAATATCTCTTAAAATGCAACAGAGATCTACATTGCTATTATTACTATATAAATGTTAATTGAGCCAGTGGCATTTGTTTGGATCAGGTGAATAAAGAAAATACACTAATATGTACTTCAAGATTACTCAAACTCATGGTACATACACAATGTCGTTAGCATTTATGTAAATGTTCAAATGTCAAAAGTATTTGTTTTACATCAGCTTTTTTCGAACTGAAATATGTTGCAGTTGATCTTCATGAATATTCATTTCAGTCAAATGCAAATTCAAAGACAGCAAGTGAGTATGTCACTGAAGCTCACCGACACAATCTTGTGCACCTAGCCAATTATTCCCTATTATGAAGTCTTAATTTGTTTGTTGGCATGTACTAGAATAGATTCCTAAAGCACGTTCTTTTTGTCATACTTTATTGCAGCGCCTTTCTTCCAATACCGTCTCAAACTCGCTCATGTTTCGATAAAACAGCAATGTGCTGTGATTGGTTAGCTGGTCCAGTGCGTTGTGATTGGTGAACCGCTAAGAAGGTGTTGCAGAAATGTCACGCCCTCATCACAAACGCGACATAGCAACAGCATGCTATAAAGCAGCCCTCTTTTTACTGTATGCTGTGGGTGGGGAATTATTTAAATGAGAGACTCTTTACACACTTAATTAAAGCTGAAAAAGCATTATTGGATCTTTTTAAGATGGGTTGTAGTCGTCAATCCAATCACAAGCAGAGATTGCTAAATATCGTACAGGTGGAAACGAGGAGCTCGTCCACCTTTGACCATGTCCAGAGGTAGTCAAAACAGATTGCTTTCGTAGTTAAAACGCTCATGTTGTTGAATGTGTTAGAGCATCCATAAAAGACCACCTCCTCTCCACCTACTTACCTAAAGCATAAACATTATGTGTTGCTGAAGCACACTGGTCAGATGGCATTTAAACTTTGCAGACTGAAATTGTAAGGTTGGTTTGATGGCCAAAAATGTAAAACGCACAATGCTCTCTCAATAGTCCTGATTCTAACATAGCATTCAGTGTAGTTTGGCGGACATCAGAGATTAAACGAAAGCTGTTGCTGTCTGTATCATTTTCTGTTGTCTCCTTTAGTGTACATATGCAAACTGCACACTTATTTTGCAATATTAAAGATATCAGAAAAGAGGTCCAAAGTGTACTAAAGAGAGCAATTAAAACAGCAGGTGTAAATGGAAATGCGTCTCCCTGGTCTGGTTATAATCCGATTGATCACAACTTATGACTAGGAACACATAACTTGGCAAAACTGAGAGCTCTGGAGAGGCTGCAGAGGAGAGAATCTTCTGGTTTGAGGCAGAGAGTTTGAGTTCCTGGTTTCTAGATGTGAACAGCTTGGGTGCTGATAGTACACAAGTTTGGTTTGAGATGGACATGACCTCATCTGTAGCAGATATGGGTGCTGATTCAGGGTCCATGGTAGGCATGAGCGTGGACTCATGGCTGTGAACGTGACAGCAGATGGATGTGAGAAATCTGACACTCTTGGGCCAAACTGAGGGAAAATTGTGACTCTGCCTGTAATTAGAGTGGCTCATTTAGACGAATGTTTTTGAGAGCAGTCTCCTTAAAATCTACCAAATGAGACATCTCACAAACACCAGGCCCATTGGAAGAGCAAGCCTGTGGTGCCATTTCTACAAATTATATTACTTTGCTTTTTGGATGTTTTGCAACACTTAGGTTCAAAATGAAATGTTCGGTGAATAAAAGCATGTTTAATTTTTTATCCGAAACACATGGACATAAATCTGGTAAATATTGATCGTTTCTGTATTGAAGCAGTTTGGTATGAAATGTCCGGTGAGTGGTGATGAAAGATTAGTGCTCTATTGCATCTAAAAATAATGCACATACACTCTAAGAAATTCTGGGCTAAAAACAACCCAACTTGGGTTATTTGTCAACCCAGCATTGAGTAATTTTGACCGAGCTGGTTGGGTTTATTTAAGTCAACTATTATTTAAAAACGATTATATTGCTGACCTAAAATGGACTGGGGAAAAATAAAGAAAATTACTACAGGCAACAAAAATAATGAAAATATGATCTATTATTAAGCAAGAAAACATGGTCAAAATACAAGACACATTAAATGTATGTGGGTGAATACATTATAGTTTACAATATAACATACATTTAAACTAATTTAACAAGCATTTTAGACATACAGAGTTTTGATTAATAAAGTGTAATTTTCACACAATACCTTGAAGAATATCATGTTATGACTTCAAAATAATATTAATATGCTGGGAGATTTGAAAACTGATGCTTTTGAACATTAGCATCACACATATCCAGCTTCATATCTATGTGTTTTCATAGACGGTAGGTTTGTTCCGTAGCTCACGTAGTACAAAGATGAGCTCCGGTTCAATCCTACGCTTCAACAAAAAGTTCAAATCTGTGTAAAAGGAAGTTAAAATGACATGGCTGCATCAACAAAAGTGTCCGGCCCAATCCCCGAATGCTGCCCCCGGAGGAAGGAGAGTTTGGATTAGCGGAGTTAGGGGTGGAGGAGGAAGGATATGAACAAGATACTGTGGTAAGGGAACTTGTTCTATTTATAGGAAGTATCTCTCGCTCTGATAGGATGATTAGGAAATAAGGAGCCGGCCGTGATTAATTTACCCCTGCGTGCTCCTCCCGAAATTTGTTTGCAAACATCATTTGTTAACACTGTCAGGTAGGTTTAGGGTTGGATTTGGTGTAGGGCATATTTCCAACATGACAAAGCATTAACTTTTAGCAACAGTCCACGGATATTTCAATTCTGAATTGTCACAATAAATATCTATGTCAACGTAATAAAAAAATGTGCCAGGGTTCACATATTAAACCTGTGTTTTAGTGTCACTCAGTGGACATTTCTATTTTAAACTGCAGCGAAATGTTCAGTAAGGTACGTAAAAACGGTGTTGCACAAAAAGTGCACCGAAGTACATCATTTTTATGAGACGAGGTTGGTTATGGTACTTTTGCCCCTATGCATCTCTGTCCTTGACTAAGAAAAGAAGAGAGTTTGCTGGTTGATGGTTGTGCATTTTTCTGCAGAATGACATAAAGTTGGAGCGTGCAGTTTAATAATCAAATGAACCAGCAAAATTTTAAAGATACTTGCATTCATTTTTACGCCTCTAAACTCCTACTGCCTGCAACAGTTATCTCATTGATCTATTCTTTTAGGACTTTTGGAGAAATATCGGAGACAAAGTTGGTATTTCTTTAAAACATAATGACAACTCAGTGTAGTCTTCTAAAAAGAACAAGATCTGAGCAATATATATATATATTTTGTTTGTTTTTTTGCTCTGGGCTATAGTGAGAATTTCATTAACAAAGCTTCAGAGATCGTGTTTGGTTAAAATAAACCCCAAAAGTCTTTCCCTTGAAAGACAGCTACAGATTTAATTTATATTTGGAACACAAATGTCTGTTATGCAATAGTAGGACGAACCCAAGACACTGTATTAGTATTACACTCAAACCCTTGCTGTGATATAGTGTATGCAAATTATTATGCATGTTATATCCCACTTTTTTCTTTTCCTTTTTTTTTTTTAGTGCCAGTTTTAGGTTCAAAGTGAATAAATGGGCTGCAACTCTCAAATAACAGGCAGTTACACTAATATGAAACACACATATGGATATGAGGAAATTCTAACATGTATAAGTCTGGATGACTACTGTTTTTCTCTTGCTAAACTAATAGCAGTTATCACACTATGTACTGTACATGTATAAGCCCATCCTCTCTGTATAGTCTAAGCCTTCCGTTACTTACTTCCGTTACTAAACATTTGTTGAGTTGTTGGCCACTATGTCACTCAAAAAACTGAATGCATTTCATGTTTCCTGACATTCCTTCAACTTTAATGAATTAAATTTCGCTCTAGCGATCCAATCGGCAGATTTCAGGTCATTATGAGGAATGCACTTGTTTTTCATACTTCTGCCTGAAAGCACATTACAAGCAGCACTTGAGATAATGTTTGGATGTTTCTCAGGTGAGCAAAACTCGCAGTCAACCCTCCCTGGAGGAGGTTAAGTGTAGAAAGCAGGTTGCCATGGCAATCCTCGCTGCTAGAGAGATGCCAAAAATAAAAAAGCTGAAAATTCTAGGTTAGTGCATCCCTGACTGAACTGACATTACTATGCTTATTATTTTATAATACCTTTTTTTGGATGTGTGTGTGTGGTTGTATTATAGCTTCCTAGTAACCATCTTCTTATCTGACAAGAATAATGAAATTGACCCTCGTTGCATAGAAAAGCTTTACTCTGCATGAGTCGAGGTGTTATTCATGTCTGTAGCACAGTGAAGACTGATTAATGTAAGTGCGACATTTTAAGGCTTTTGCTCAAATGATAAAATCTGATCAGCAGTTAAAGTGACGCTCAAAAAAAAAAAAAATCATTGGATATTTTTACTTGCATGCCAATGGGCTGGTTGGCAATTAATTTATTGATTTATATATTTATTTATTTATTTGACAGAAAACAAGGTGGTCTGGTAATGTAATTGAATCTGAACCTACATCTCTTGAGTTTTCATGCATTTAGCTGTTGCACTTTGTAGGAATGTACATGCATTACAAAAATAGACTTTGATGCAAACTGTTGAGAAGAATGTTAGGTCACAGCTTCATTAAAGTCAACAACTTCCTCCACTGTGAATAAATTGTCACCTAAATGCATGCGTTTTTTTTTTTTGTTATTGTTTTTTTTTACATGACTTTGTAAAGTGCCAAAACAAATTAAAATAGACATAGAAATAAATAAATAAATAAATAAAATGAACTGGAAAAACCAACCAAACCACATATTTTAATTTAAATGTGTAGTTTATTTTACTACCACTTAAAATGAAACAGTAAATGGACACAAGTGTCTTTCATTTCTATGCACTTTTTAAAATTAATTATTTGTTACAATGCACTTATTGTTTACATGTTTTATATTGTACTTAAATTTAAAAATACCTTTTTGTAATTATATCTCTAACTAGCTTATGTAGTTACATCTATACTTACACTGTCAACCCTTAACCCCTTAAACCTAATCAGTCTCTAAACTTAGCTCTATCACCCCTCAATAACAGCAAAAGTGTTTTGCACTTCAGCACGAACACAACAGATACATTGTACCTTAAACATTTTTGGCTGTAAGTAGCTAAAAACACCCACATATAAAGTGGGAGACAATAAATGAAATAATTTGTCATTCATGATGGACGCCACCACTGTCCTTCTGTAACACCCACGTCTATAAACACACCACAGAGATGTGAGTCCCATCCAAATCACTACATGATAAGAGTTTTTTCTCAAATGCTGTTAAGAAAACTAAGCTTTAGTAAAACATGAAAGATCATATTACTGCGTTAGTTGAGAAAAGCAGTGAATACATAAAAAAAATGTTTTGATTAAACATCCAAATTATTACATATAAACTGTTAAGACTGCAATGTTGCCATAACGTTAAAATGATTTATTTATTTTAGTATTATTTTTTATTATTTTTAGTGAAGCAATGCTCTGAATATTACTATAAAAGTCATTGCACTGATTGTCTTAATGAGTGAGTCATTCATTCAATCGATTCATTCAAACAGCTGATTCATTCAGAAACAGAGTGACTGTCCTTATGAATGGACTGAATCATTGACTCACCTGATTCATTCAGGTGGGCACATTTAGTGGCATTGATGCTGGCTAATTTAAATGTGCTCTTCGGGGTAGCACTAGACAGTGATTAATAACTTAACTTGCTTGACATGTTTGGCCACAAAGCTCCACTGCTGGTTCTACAGTCATTTTCAGTTCATTCAGTCTTCATACATGATCCAAAATCTGTGTAAACCGCTGCAAGGTTAATCAGCGCTGACAGGTGTTAAAGCAATATAATTCTGCTATAGTGAGTCTGTCAGTGAAGATATGCACACTTCATTCACTCACACACTCTCCATTAATGCAGCACTGACTCATTTACATAAGCTAAACTTGACTGGTCAACTACATCACTACTGCAAGCATGCAAGACCTAGGTACTAGGCAGGTAGGTGTTCTAGATTTTTGTATGTGTTAGGTGCAGTGTGTCAATCTTGAAGAGTGATTCTCATTTTGTCACATCAGAGATGAAGATGCATTGATGCATTTTTTTTCCCACTAATGTAATATTTGCCTTGACTCCTGTGCCTTTACTCCATTTGAGTATATGATCCTGGCCACCATTATAGCCAACTGCATCGTTTTATCCCTGGAACAGCATCTTCCTGGTGAGGACAAGACACCTATGTCCAAAAGACTGGTAAGCAGACATAAATACATTCATATTTTAAATCAACATAACTGAACTAAATTATTGGATTTCCAGCATCCAGAGAGTACAGAATAGCATGCATACTGTTTCTCAGAAGACAGTGGCAAGCGACAGCACTGGGAAATCACCTGAAGGAGGAAAAAAAAAAAGAGACCCGCAATTCGCCCCCTCACTTTATAAACCATACTCACAAATTCTTTGCAATTCATTCCCGCATTAATGCATTAAGACAGTGATAATAAAAGACCATTCTTAGAGTACTTTCTAATGCTACAAACTACAAATATATATATATATATATATATACAGGCAAGCAGATGTGGCCGGAACATGAATGCAATGCCCTGCATCATCAGTACTCGAGTATATTGAGTGCATTAAGCATTTTCTTTATAATGATTTTCTATGATAGGAAAATGATTAACGTGCAATTATACATATTGCATTAATATTCTGCCCACATCTGCTTGTCTTTATATAGTTTACAACATCAATAAGGTGTATAGTTTCGTATTTTGCGATCACTTTATTTTGTGGCGTTGAGTGTTTTCTTTACAGTTTTCTGTGGGGGAGGAAAAGCTTAACGCAAAATGATTTTCTTCACACTTGGATTATGGTGCCATTGTCTCTGTACGGAGCCCCTAAAGGGACCTTTGCAAAAAAGAAAAATTGAAGACTTTCCTGTACGCACGAGAAACGTTTTGTGTGGGCACCAGAAACTATCTTGTGCACACAAGAAACATTTTTGCAAGCTCACCAGTTACAGTTTCTGGTTGCTTAACATCTGCAATCTTACAAATAAGAAAACAAGAGCACGCATGCACATTAAGTTGCCTAATTGAGATCTATTTTGGCCTTCAATACAAAAACATTGTTTCTGTTCTTACATTCCAACATAGAAAAACTACTGAACGGCTTAGGAACAGCTTTTTCACTCAGGTCATATTCCACCTGAACAGTACATAACATCTCAGCACTGTACATCTGTACATAACTCTCTCAAAATTTTTCATCTGTGAAATAGCACATTCATAATTCTTTCTATTTTCTCTATATTTTGTAAACATTTGCAACATTCATAATTCTATTTTATCTATTTTTTACCATATAGTTATTATTTTTTCATTTATTGTCCATTTATTAACAGTATACTTTATTCTATTACCTTAAATTAAATTATATATGTGTGTGTTTTTGTATGTGTAAACACACTTGACAATTAAGCTCTTTCTGATTCTGACATTTAAAACGCATTTTGAGGTCTAGAAGTGATTGGTAGATGCAGTATAAAAGCTCAAATTTTGGATTTTGATATGGCAATGTTATTACTTTATTTCAGTTAGGTTTGCAACAACTGCTGTTAGTTTCATTTTCATTTTCTCTTTAAACGCGCAGCATTCCAGCTTTTCCGCAGGAGCGCAATCTCACTTATAAAATACATTATTGCTAAATATGTCTTGGCCACATTCACACAGTCATAATCTGTTATGTCTGACATGAACGTTTAGTAAACGGTTAGGGGAAAATCTGATGTGTAACATTATAATAGATCCATGCATTAGGCTACAGTAGTTCTTAATATAGATCTGTCTCAATGGTAATCATAGGCTACATTAAAAGAAAAGACACTTGCTGCTCTTGATTAAACTACTAGAGTCCCTGAGATAATTTCTTATTTTAATAACAACGATAAAGAATAATAAAGTTATATTGTGATGAATAATATATTAATTATTATTAAGAAAACGACTGGAGGAATATATGCAACACTGAATATACAAAGTTTTATGTGGAACAATAGACTATAGCCTAGATATTGTCATATCGAAATCCAAAATGCGTTTTAAATGTCAGAATCAGAAAGAGCTTTATTGTCAAGTGTTAACACAAGAAATTCAGTGGAGAATGTACAGACATGAATATAATTTAATGTAAATATAACGCTAATAATAAACAGAAACTGTAACTGGCGAGCTTGCAAAAAGTTTCTTATGCGTATTTCTCATCATTTTTTATTTTTTTTTTGCAAAGGTCCCTTTAGGGGCTCCGTATCTCTGAGTTAGATAGCGTGTATGACGACGATAAATGTGAAATAAATTTGGTTTGGTTTGATGAATAAGGATATATCTGCTAAAAAGAATGAAGAATGAAGAATGCAATTTGTTATGAAGTATGCATACAATATATAACAACATGTATTTTACTGGAAAGAAGACCATGTTCTTGTTTCTTGATTATAGAATATAAGAATATAAACCTAATGTCATGTCTAAAAAACTTAATGTGGTGCTTATTACAGTTTGATATCCTTATACAATCAAAACTAGAAAGTGCATTTCTCTCATTTTCTATTGATTGTTTTGTTTGATCATTTGATCTGCTTCGTTCTCTTTGGGTCCGTTAGGAGAAAACCGAGCCTTATTTCATTGGGATCTTCTGTTTTGAGGCTGGTATCAAGCTGGTGGCGCTCGGTTTTGTTTTTCACAAAGGTTCTTATCTCAGAAACGGCTGGAATGTAATGGACTTCATTGTTGTGCTAAGTGGGTAAGTGACATTTATATTTTCTTTCTCCTCACTGATGTTTGATGCTTCACTGCTGTGAATACACTGCCAAAAATGCTTTTCTAGCCTAGATGTTTTGTCTTGTTTCCAGACAAAATATCTAACAATTCTTAAATCTAGAAAGTTATTCTAGAGAAGACAAAATTATGTCTTGTAAACAAGTCAAAACTAAGTGAATCTTGTTTTCTGTTTGAAATAAGATTTTGCTTACCCCATTGGCAGATTATTTTGCTTGTTCTAAGCAAAAAGTCACTTAATTTTGATGTGTTTTTTTTTCTGAAAACAGGACAATAATTTTTACTTGTATAACAAATCCTTTTTGACTTAAGAAATGTTAGACATTTTGACTAAAAACAAGACAAAAAAATCTAGGCTTGTAAAACACTTTTTGCAGTTTAGTTTGAGACGACAAGCTTGTGCTTCCCTTTAAAACATGCCGTGGCCTGTAGTTGCTATCTGCTCCTTGATTTCTTCCCTAAGCACTTCTCCACTACCATTCTACTTCCTTCAGTGGGCGAGGAGCGAGCCTATTCATATGTACCCTTCAGGCAGCTCTGTATCCCAAAATGCAGCTATTTGTATGCCGTATTGTATTACATTTTATCTTGCATTTCTGGCTATTTTTCTCAGAATTGCATGTCTGTATGTCACATTTTTGACTTTACAACATATAGTTTTGAATTCTGAAGTCAGAATTGTGAGATATAAACTCTTAATTGTAAGAAAAGTTTTTTTTTTTTTCTCCCCAGAAATATTTATTTTTTCCTTATTATTACAAATGTGAGAATAAATGTATATCTTGCAATTCTTATTTTATTTATTGCAATTGCAAGTTTACATCTTGCAGTTTTGACTTTATAGCTTATAATTGTAAGATAAATCAGGATTTGTGAGAAAATGGATTTGTTGGATACAAACTTGCAACTGTGAGAATGAAAGTCAGAATTGTTTACATCATGCAATACTGAGGAAAAAAATCTGAATTGCAAGACAAACTATGGGGAAAAAATAATCAATGAGCTGCAAAACGGGTTCCATGTGATCAGTGGCTTAAGACAGTGGTCTCAAACTCAGTTTCTGGAGCTCTGCGGAGTTTAGCTCCAAGCAGGAATTGAGTTTGAGAGCAATGGCTTTAGGTGTTGATTTAAACCCATTGCACAGGTTCTGTGAGCAATCATGCAGCATCCAAGTCTCTGTTTGAATATGGCAACCTGATCCCTTGCTCTGCAATATTTCTATGATGTAATGACTCTATCACTGTGGGCATAGCTTAATAACTTTCTCTTAGCTTAATTTCTCTCCCATTCCTTAGTAAAAGTTGCGCTCAGCTGTTATGTGAACAGGTTTGAAGACAAAACTCTTACCTTTTACTGCTATTTAGAAGAACTCTTAGTGGCAAGACGTGATGTTTTGTGAATACGGCTTCAGATTTATGGCCTCAGTCTGTGAAAGTGAGTCGTTCATCTGAATGGTTTCAAATGTTGCTTTGCAAATGTTAATTTCTAGAAAAAATTTTTTTAAGCAAACCACTTGAGCCGTAAAACACCATGTGACTCCTTGAAGTACAGAAAACACCTTTTGATATAACAAGAGCCTATTTCACGTTGTTAAGAGCTCGCCTAAAAAACTGGTGAAGCGTCCACTAAAATATAATAAAAATTTTGGTATTTTGTCAAAATACATGGCTGTGAATGAAGAAAGATGGTGTTCTGCACACATAACTGTGTAGTTACAGCCTGCGCTAGCCAGCCAAACTTTGACCCCCTGTTGTCAATGTAATGTGGGTGTCTGCAGCAAGAAATGATTTTGCAAACCTAGCTTTTATCCATTTAATAGATGAAATTACGGCAAATCATGCCAGTCTTTTTTTCACATTTTAATAGATGTTGTTAAAAGGTGGGAAACGGTCTGACATTGATTTTAACACACATCACATCAATGAAAGGTGTAATTTCTATAAGGTTGCATAGACATTTTTTAAGTGCATCCATCGGGCTTCATTCATAAAACATGAGTGTGACATATTTCTGTGTAAAATGTTCATACATTTACTCTTAGATTAATTGCAGAGCGGTTTAGCAGAAATTGATCCTGTTTGTGCTTCATGAATGACGCTGAGCGTGTTTATATCTGATCTTTTTTTGGACACTTCTTATCACAATGTAATAACAATTATGTTTACACACAACATTCTTATCCATTTTGTCTTTAAATGCCAGTTTTTCTCCTAAAATCTCTCTTAGAGTGGCTGCTAAAATCTGAAATGAAAGCGATTATCCCTGCTCAAATCTGACACACTTTTGGCTCCAACATACCTGACCTCTTTAAACACAGCGAAAGTAAGTCAGACTTAAAAGAAAACTACATGTGTCATTCCACTCATCTGGGAACTGAAACAAGGCCAGTAGGCCATTGCTTGTGGCTTTCATTTCATCTGAAATTAATGATTAGCTGCAAGTGAATCTGCTGGGACAGGGCCAATTTGATATTTTTTCCTTCACAGGTCTGCTGGGAACATATGGAGAAACTTTGCTTTTGACATGATAAAACAAATATGAGTATGATAATGTTGAAGTGACAGCTAACACACCTCGCTGCTGTATGTCTCCTTCTCAAGTGTTGGAATATATACAGTAATATATACAGTAACTACAGACAAGTTCCCCCAAACCATAAACTATAACATATATTTATATGAGAATGCAGTATACAAGTGGAAGTGTTATGATTAAGTGGAATAATTATATTAGTGCAGGACTGATTTTTTTTTTTTGTTGGTTAAAATAGATACAATTGAATTACTGAGCTACATAAAATGCCTATATATATATACATATTAATGGAATTTTGAGCTCTAGGTTTGAATTTTATGTAAAATTATAATAGAATGAAAAAATGTATACAGTTATATAACGGTAAGTTCCTTTACACCATACAGTGAAAAGCTGTAATAATAGATCTAATGGGTACAGTAAAATAGTGTTAAATGTACAGTTTATCAAAGTGAAAAAGAAGACATACTCATAATGTACATTTAACATGCCCAAATTTACTGTGGCAGCTCACATTTGATGGCTTTCCATTGAAATAACTTCATTTTCTTTTCTTATCAGTTATGTATAGTTTTATGGCACATCTTATGTTGCTACAGTAATATTTATTAGATATAATAGTGTTTAGTGTTTCTGTACATGGCAATGTGTGCTCCTATATATTAGTATTTACTTCAGCTTGTGGAAACTCTAGTTGTGATGAACTTTGTGACTTTCTCATCACCACCTGTTTTGTATGGTGCTTGTAATTTGGTATATCAATATTTTTTCAGTGAAAGAAATGCATGTTTTCTACTGTCAAGTTGATTTCAACCTTTAAAATTGAGAGAGCAGAAATCTGCTGCCATTTTCTTTTCTTTTTCTTCTTTTTTTCTTTTTTTTCAGTGCATTTCTGGCATACAGCTGCCTTTCACTGAGTGTGTGTCCCAGTTCACACAGGTTATTTATGCACTACTCTATGCTGTGTGGTTTTTTTTTTTAGCATAAATAGTGTGATTAGTGTTTTCATATACACACACACGCACACACACACACTGTTGTCATGTAGAATCTGATATCAAACTTGTTTGATATTTTGAACTGATCTTAAAACACATTGTTTTCATTTATCATGCGTCTCTTAGCAACAAACCTGCATGCTTCGGCATGAGATGTCAGTGTACACTGTAAAAAAAATGATGCTGTTTTAACGGTAAAAAACTGTGAAAATGCTACGGTAAAAACCTGTTAAATGGTTAATTCCTGTAAAAAAAAAGCCCTTTCGCGGCTTTTCAATTCCTTCATGAATGAATATGAGTTTGCATTTAACAGTTTTTATTGATTTTAAGGAACACTGTGTGTGTTTTGGTGCAGGTGAGATGAGTAAATGGATGTTGATATTTAGTCTAGAACTACAGTAAGCTCTTGTTCACTTATACCTGATTTCTCTCAACATGGCAACCCCAGAGCAGTCAAACAATGTAACTGGAGTTACTTATTTGAAAAAAGTAATCTGATTACGTAACTGGTGATTGACCCCAACATTGGATATATTGTACCTATTCAGATGCAGCTTCTGTGGCGTCATAGTAATTCAGATTTCCCCTAATAATATGTGTGAATATTTTACAATGTAGCCGGACTTCTTGAGGAAGCGGACATCGGAGCGCTGCTTCACAAACGTACGGTGCGCTCAGATGTTGAGAACGCAGCATCGACTCGGCATGAAGCCTTTCTTTCATAGTGTGTGAAACATGAAGCATTTGCTGCAGATATGCTGATGATTCACCACTAAGTGTTGATAATGTTATTCCTCCATCTTCCTCCATCCCCCTCCCCATCGACCAGCTCTCAGAGCTCGGTTCAGCGCTGTGTGTAGGTGTTCATGTGTGGGTGAGCCCGTATTCATTTCATGTTTGCATTTCAGCTTTTTCACTGACAGGTACAAAGAAATCAAATTGTGAAATAATTAATAGTGTTTGGTCATGTTACACTGATTGATAGAAATGTGTGAGATGACACAAGGGTACAAGTGTAATTGATTATTATGACATGCGCTTGTGTTAAAGACACCACAGTGAATATATAAAACACCCAAGGAAGCACTGTTATTATTAAACAGACTGGCCTGTGGTTTAAACGCGGTACATTTTGTACTTTGTCCATTGATTGATCAGGAAGCATTACATAAGTTCCTTTGAATCACAGATTGAAAGCTCCCATAAGAAAAGCGGATGTTTATAAAAAGGCACAATAAAGCAGGCTCCGCTCTGTTCCTGTAGCCGATATGAAGGATTTGTTGATGCAAATCATGATGTAAAATAGTACGGACGTGCTGCAGCTCTGGAGGCTACAGAAAGATTCACAACCTTGAATTTTCACACCATTTACACCCCCGAGCAATGCTTTCATCCACTCACCCACTCACTCGCTCCACGGCTCGCTCTCTTTCTGACGCTCGCTTTTTCCTTTTTCCTCTTCCATACTGTAATTAATATTCTCTTATTCAGATTTATCCCTGAGTTCATGACTTTGGGATCCTTGTGAATATTAGCAATTGTCTTAGTGCTCAGAGATGCTGTTGTCTAATGTGTTTGTCACCGTATCGTGTCTGACAAGAGCTCGCTCTGTAACGGCTCTCACTGATGCCAAAGTACCCGCTTCGCATTTCTTTTGTGAGCTTGTTCACATGACCTTTTAAATGCAGCACATATCAGGATGAACGACTGACATGCAAACCCTGACATCTTACTACAGTATCAGCTCATTTAAAGTCAACGCATAATCAGAACTGACTATTCATTTTTATGGAATATTGCAGTGTTGTTATTTTCAAATGGGACCCTGGACCACAGAACCAATCAAAAGGGTCAGTTTTCCTGTTTTCTGAAAACTGAATCAATTTATGTATGGTTTTTTAGGATCAGACAGTATTTGTCTGAGATACAACTATTTGAAAATCTGGAATCTGAGGGTGCAAAAAAATCAAAATATTGAGAAAATCACCTTTAAAATTGTCCAAATGATGTTCTTAGCAAAGCATATTATTCATCAAAAATTATGTTTTGATATATTTATAGTAGAAATTTTGCTGAATATCTTCATGGAACATGATCTTTACTTATTATTCAAATGATTATTGTCAGAAAAGGAAAAATGTATAATTTTCAAAACTTAAAAAAATAAGCAAAATGTAGTTAGTGTGTTCATATTGTATTGCAGATCACTTCTGCTGCTATTGATGTGGGATATGGGTAAGGTAAGGGACTAGTTTAGTGGTATGGGTAGGATTAAGGGTGGGTTAAGGTGTAAGGGATGGGTCAACAGTGTTATTATAAATTTAATAAACAGAAATTAATTACAGATGTATTTACATGCAGGTATTTTTAAATATATAAGTGCAATGTAAAAACATATATGTGCACAATAAGTGCATTGTACCTATTAATTAATTGAAATGTAAGTAGACAGTAGTTAAGGCCCCTGTATACAAAGTGGGACCTTATTTTTTTAACGCATGTGCTTTCATAATATTTAACATAAATAAACAAAAAATACAATAAACTCACATAAGATCCATTAAGAGCAAACAAGAATAATTCAACAATCCAATCAGTTCCAGATGTACAGAATCACACCCCGCCCTACATGTTTTCTCATTCGAGAAGTCGTTGTTTTTTTCCTGATTGTAAGAGAATGAAATGCATTTTTTAAAATGTATTTTTAATGGTTCCTGAGGGGCACTAGCTGTCACGCCGTAGGCGTTCATGTATGTGTTTGTTTACCATGTCCACGTGCTCTTGTGTT
This sequence comes from Enteromius mattozi, assembly GCA_032359235.1. Classification (NCBI taxonomy): domain Eukaryota; kingdom Metazoa; phylum Chordata; class Actinopteri; order Cypriniformes; family Cyprinidae; genus Enteromius; species Enteromius mattozi. Next base: position 988,211 of record JAUMHE010000043.1, read on the forward strand.
TGTTTTCATGCCGTTTCCCTCATGTGTTCTGATCATTTGTTACCCCGCCCTGCTCATTAGTGTTTGATCCTCTGCCAGCCGTGTCTACCAGGTGTCCCGTGTTTTGTCCTTCATTAGTCTCTGTATAAATCCATGCCCCATGTCTTATATCTCTGTCAGTCGTTAATGTTACTGGATCGTGTGTGTCAGTCTTTGTCAGCCTCCTTGTTTCTTTTATTAAATGTTCTATTTTGTGAACTTCTGCCTCCGTGTCTCCGTGCCCACTGAGAAGCATGATCACCCCTCTCGTGACACTAGCAATCTTAGTTTGTATTTTTTACATTAAAAATGGTCGTAATTTAGATAAAAAAATAGTACTTTTTTCTCTGATTTCTTCGCTGTTCAAAGGGGCGTGTCTACTGTGAGACAGACCACGGCTGTGATTGGATGATGTCTTTGCATATGAAATGAGCTGACGAGATGAACTAATGGTGAAAAGTGTTGATTATTCTGTAGCGTTATAGGCCTACTCCTGTAGCATCAAATGTGACAGAGCTGTAGCACAGTTTTCAAATCTGCAATCTCACCAATGCTTTCATCAGAACGAACACATGATGTAAACACCAGACTGACTGAGCAGTGTAAACTCTGTTATTGATTATAATGGGAGTTTGCCATTATAAAGAGAACACACTTTAATCACTTCCTAATGTAAAGAAATTATATAATCTATAAATATAATAGTTTAATCTAAACGCTTTGTAATACACTACAGTTTTTATTAATATAATTTATTCATATAATGCATTTACTTGAAATGACAGAAAAGCATTAGTTAATTATACCTAAAGCATTAACTAAGTTTGCAAAGTATTATTTATTATATCACATTTTGTTTTTACATCTGAACTTATATTTTCACTGTGTAGAGAGCATCAAAACATTTGAGGAGACATAATAATATACTATCTGATTTATACATAAATGTGTGTATAAATAGTTTGCCAAATAAAAATGAGAACTCGTGGTTCGATACGCAAAAATGGACTTTAGCGTGAATATGCTATGCTGTGGGTAGGATTAGGGTTATAGGCTAGATGCATATCTGAGTACGTGAAACCTACGTATTATATGCATACCAAAACATTTTGTACAAGATGTTCCAGGATCAACATTCTTGTTGAACATTCCAATCAACCAATCAGAATTGAGGGATACTTTTATAGGAAATCAGCTATCATTTCCCACTGATTTTAGGCATAAATTTTGGGTAGGGGTCAGTTTAGGAGTTGGGATTGGGATAAGTCTATATTTTTGGACAGTGATGTTGATCCAGGATCATGTCTGTCTTGGCAAAATCACTGCGTATATATATACTCCAAAATCGATTTTTGCATATCAATACCACGAGTTTTAGTTTTTATTCGGCGTTCTATTTACACACATTTTCATGAGAGTGGGCTGTAATATGTTGTATTATTGGGTTAATATATTGTAAATAAATGCGTTTTTGCAAATATGCAGTGACCAGAAACAGTTTGGTTTCCAACATTCTTTCAATAACTTTCTTTTGTGTTCTACAGAAAATCACAAGTTTAGAACGACTTGAGGATGAGTAAATGATGACAGAATTTCCATTTCTGTGTGAACTGTCCCTTTAGCTGATAAATGGATGAAGCCTTATTTCCCCTTTCCTTGTGTTGTTACTTTTGTTCTGTCTGCAGGATTCTGGCCACTGCCGGTTCTCATATGAATATCCCCGTGGATCTGAGGACCCTGAGAGCTGTGCGTGTGCTCAGACCCCTCAAACTAGTCTCCGGTATCCCTAGTAAGTAACTCATCCCATTATTTATCCACCAGATTACACTCTTAAAAATAAAGGTGCTTTACGATAAACCTTTTTGTCTAAATGGTTCCATACAGAACCTTTATCTCTAAAGAATCGTTCTGCTTCTTTGTGCCAAAAGAAGGTTCTTCAGATTATAAAAAGATAAGAAAGAGATGATTTTTTTATAGAACCTTTGACTGAATGCTTCTTTGTGGATCTAAAAATGGTTCTTCTATTGCTGTAAAGAACCTTTTTAAGCATCTTTATTTTTAAGAGTGCATCAATAAATCATCTCATCATGCAGTCTTTAATATCTACAGTATTGGTCAGAGGTTCTTGCACTAATCCAGATGTATTCCTCCAGGTTTACAGATAGTTCTGAAGTCCATTATTAAAGCGATGGTGCCACTGCTGCAGATCGGCCTTCTGCTGTTTTTCGCCATCCTGATGTTCGCTATCATCGGTCTGGAGTTTTACAGTGGAAAATTACACCACACTTGCCTGCCCTCTCCAGATATACTCGGTACAGAGAGCCTTTTCAGCTTTTAACTCGACTGAAACAGGAATGCTGCGGTATACTGAAGCTGCCATGCCATGTGCAATGTGAATAGGCCATCTTTAATCCTGGGTGCTCAGTTCTGCTGCCAAGCTTTTTAAGCTGATCACGTGAGCCAAAATGCCATGTGATTTATCACTCAAACTCATATCATGACAAGTGTGATTGGCTGACAGCACCACAGTCCCAAGCTTCTCGCTAGCGTCTATCCTGAGCAGATCTATTTTACACTCCCAAAAAGAACCAGAGTAGGCACATCATCTAGTTTTATTATAATTGCCCTCAGTGGAGAAAGATGGCAGCATGCACATGACTTACACTGTGACTGAGGTGAAATCTGGGCTGTTTCTCAATCTGAAGGCTGCCTCCTAGTCAGGCTGCATCGAAGGCTGTCTCAGGTTGAAGGATCCTTGGAAGGCAGCCTTTATTTTGCGCCCTTCATTCAGCATATTTTGATCATTCATCAAGTGTGTCCTCCAATCACCCACAGTCCTTAGCACATAATTATGAAAAAGAATTTACAGAAAATGAGTCGGCACTGAGCTCATCCAATTTTATTTTGAAATGCAAGACAAAAAGGCGTATGTTTGCTTTTGTTTTGTTGTAAGTTAATCACATAAACCACTGTGAGACCACAGACGCTTGTTATTCACTGTACTGCATTGTACTGTAATTCTCACAAATTCAGTTTTAAAGTATTTTCACGCTGTGACTGTGGGGGCAGAAACATTTATAATGTTTTTTTTCTTGGTTACACAAATATTAAGGGAGCATTGCATTTGATCAAGATAGAATTAGGTTGTGGGGTATATGTGTATCATATGTACGTGAAAATTGCATATTATATGCACACCAACAAATTTCGTATCATATGTACGCATATTATATGCACTTCAAAAACATGCATGTTATATATATATACTCCAAAATCCATTTTTTGCATATCAATACCACAAACTTTATTTTTTTACATGTTATGTTCAATCAAATGAATGTTAAGGAAATTATCAGTTTTGTTATTTTGCAAACATTATGCGAATATTTCTTTTGAATGTCCTCTGAACATTCTAAAACAAGTAGCTACATTTAAAAAGCGTTCCAAATTTTAGCAAAAGTTCCAAATAATGTTTTTGCACCAACATTTTAAGACCAAGATAACTTTGAACAAACATTTTATTTATTTTCTATGAATGTTCTATTAACATTATTGGAAGAATGTACTTCACCAAGGTTCTGAGAACGCTCCCTGTTAGCGGATATTCTAGCGTTTAATGCTGGTTAAGACCCTAGAAGTAATGTACAATTAATGACACAGCTTAACTCAGATGAAGTCTAGATGAAGTCTGTCATAGCAGACACTGCCCCTTCAATATACATATTCAAAATACATTTCTGCAGCACTCTTGTTTCATACCTTAATGCACGTTTCGTGGCTGTTTTGAAGTGAAATGTCCAGTAAGTGGTGCTAAAATTTGGGTTCAGTACGTGACCCTGGCATGTCTTTGTTGCTTTGATAGGCGCGTTTTGCTTTGTTTAAATTAAATTGCTTCAGGCACGTATTGCAGTGGTTCATGATTCAAATATCCGACGAGTAATGCTAAAAGTTAATGCTGTATCGTGTTGGAAATAAACATTCCCCAGAAACGTTATGTACGCAAAAATTAGGCTTTATTATTTGAAACCTGCGAATCACATTTTGTGTGAAAAGGAATAAATGTTGTTGGAGTTTTACTGCCTCTAGTGTTCATTTATAGGCACGTTTTTTGAGTTTCACAGAAATGTAGTATAGAGGCATGTATTTCCAATGAGCCTAGGCTGCAACTAACTAATGATTTTAAACTTAACTGTAAAGCAAACAAAGCAAGCATCACCAATATACTATTCACATGTTTGAGAAAAACAAATATGATGCTGTTTATCAAAATGATGGCATTTTTTAAAATCCTATCAATATTTTTGTTATATTGGTATAGTTGCTGAATGCATCATGCAGTATTGCTGTTCTTTCAGAAAATGAGACGGTGGACTCTTCTGAGGTGGACTTTGCGTGTGGAGTGAGGAAGTGTCCTGAGAAGTACACCTGCAGTGGCAGTTGGATTGGGCCCAATGATGGCATCACTCAGTTTGACAACATCCTCTTTGCAGTGCTAACAGTGTTTCAGTGCATCACTATGGAGGGATGGACCGCTGTCCTGTACAACGTGAGTTCAGCAGGAACACTTAAAGGAAAACTCGTTTTTCCATATTCCACTGTGTTCTTCCCTCGACATAGACGAGTTGAATGGAGCTAAGCTAAATGCTACCATAGTAGCACCACACGCTAGAGTGATTAAGTGCATGCACTGAGATGGGAGAGATATGTATCAACTTGTCTAATTTAAGAGAAGAACATAGTGGAATATGGAAAAACTGTGGAGATTTCCTTTAAAGAAGTCAGGTTTATAGTTGACTGACTGGATAATATTTACATTAATACTCATTGATCCTCATTGTTTGTCTTTATTAACACATATCGACCAATCATATGAAGTTATTTACTAAAATTGCAGTGAATGATATGTAAATATAACAATATAATGTCTTTATTAACTGAATACCTTTGCGAAAGGCTGCTGCTTTGACTTATTGACTTATTTGACTTATATATTTCTTCTGTTGAACACAAAAAAAGGTTTTTATATAATTTGGGTATCCAAACAGTTTATAGTCCCCTATTAACTTGCATAGTATTTATTGTTTTATTTTTTTCCCAAACTGTGGAAGTCACTGGCTACCATCAACTGTTTGGTTACCAACATACTTTAAAATATCAGTAGAAGACAGAAACTCATACAGGTTTGGAACAACTAGAGAGTGAGTAAATGTTAACACTATAATTAAGAAGCTATAATTACTATAATAATAATAATAAAAAAAAAAACTATACTACACTATACACTAATGAACAAACATAATAAACTAGATAAACTATATTTAACACAGCAAATTGATTGTTTTCTTCCAAAGCTTTACATTATGCATTGATTGCTGTTGTTTCTTCACAGACTAATGATGCTTTGGGGCCCACATGGAATTGGATGTATTTCATTCCTCTCATTATTATCGGCTCATTTTTTGTGCTCAACCTTGTTTTGGGTGTCCTTTCTGGGTAAGAATTTCACAAATATTTTATACAATTTGAAACTGTCATTATTCATGCTCATGCTGTTCCAGATCAGATTTCTGGCATTAAAAGCAAAGGAGAAACTTTAATAAGTTCAATGCACTGTAGAAATGAGTATCTTCCTCAAACTAATATCCAAACATCTATTGAAAGTGAACAAAATAAAGTGAGTTTATCTGTCAAGGGGCAGGAAAACTTTCCAGATTTCCAGAACTTTAATTGAAACTTTCCACTTTGAATTAAATTGATTTTTCTGAGCCCATTGGCAGATATTTGTTTAGAATTCTATTGTTCTATAATATTCTATTGTTTAGAAATGTACTGCATTCTGGTTAAGCTATTTATTTAATGTTTGTGAAGTCAATAACAAAGTAGATCTGTTAAAAGTATTGCTAGTATAGTTAACTAAAATTAAAACCATTAAAAAATATTTTTACATTTTCTTTAAAAAGTCTTAATTTTACCTTTATAAGACCTGCATTATAAAACCCTCATGATACTTTAAATATATTTGTTTGGTGTTTTTCAAATCTTGAAGTTTCCAGTCTCTATTCATTGTAACTGCAAGGAAAAGCATGTAGAGATTTTTCAACTGATTTTTAATCCTACGTTCATCTAATAATTTGAAGGTTTGATTTGTAAAAACGCATGCTTATTTTGAAGAATTGGCTGAATGAGAGAATTACTGGCTCGTGGTGGGTGGGCTGAAAGCTCACTCTCTGGATGACTGCTTCACTGGGGATTGATTACTGTAGCGGCTCTTGCCTCCGCAGCGTTTCTCACTTGATCACGCCTTTACAGGCTGTAAAAGGTCAAAACCTGAAAAGCACTTAAATGATGTCCATTCTATTGATCGTTTATTGCGTTATTATGTGAATGTGTGTCATTTCCTACATCTTTCTGTAGGGAGTTTGCTAAAGAGAGAGAGAGGGTGGAGAACAGACGTGCCTTCATGAAGCTCAGACGCCAGCAACAGGTGGAGCGTGAACTCAACGGCTACCGGGCCTGGATAGACCGAGCAGGTACTCACATTCATGACTCGTTTCAATGATTCAAAGTCGACTCTTTCTTTTGAGAGACAATAACTTTATACACAGCACACTTTCAGATTTAAACCTTTTCAGGATGAACTTAGAGCTGTATTACACACTGCATGAAATATAGTTTTCAAAAATCCATGATGGGAGCAGTTTATTAGTCTTTTGTCATCATGTTGTTCAGTCTTGTTTTTAGCATGCAGTGTGTGTGTTTATCACATTTTTTTTTGTCAGATGTTGTGTCAGATGGTGATAAACAAGCCTGTAGTTCCTGGTATTGAATGATTTTTTTTTAAAGGAACAGGATTGCATCACTTGTTTATCAATGGATGCTCTGCAGTGAATAGGTGCCGTCAGAATGTCCAAACAGCTGATAAAAACATCACAATAATCCACAGCACTCCAGTCCATCACTTAACATCTGGAGAAGACAAAAGCTGAAAAAAAAAAAAATCCATCAAAAATTTTAAGTCAAGTTTTTAGCTAAATTACAGGTCCATAATCCATAAAAGCGCTTCCTCCAGTGCAAAAGGTGTTCTGGTCTGAATCTGCATAGATTAAGCACCGTTTACAAGACAAAACAGCTCTAAACAAATATGTGGGTGGATTTAAGATTTGAGAGACAACAGAAGATACAACTTTTTGTGTTATTACGGATCATGGACTCATATTTTAACCTATTTTTATGTTTTTACAAACACACAGCTTTTGGCTTCTTAAGGCATTAACTGATAGACTGGAGTGTTGTGGATTACTTGTGATGTTTTTATCAGCTGTTTGGACTCTCATTCTGACGGCACCCATTCAGTGCATCTATTGCGGAGACACTGATGCAATGCTACATTTCTCCAAATCTGATAAACAAACTTACCTACATCTTGGATGTACTGAGGGTAAGAGCGTTTGCAGAAAATGTTCAGTTTTGGGTGTACTGTTCCTTTAAATAAGTTTGTTTCATTGAAATACCTTGAAAAATCCAGAAGGGTGTCACTGGTCAGTAATGAACTGACGACGAGTTTTTAGAGAAGGGTGGAGGATGTCAAGTGGTCAAAGTGCTCTTGAGTGAAGAGGAAAGAAGATATCTAGTTTTTTTTTAGTCCATTGATGCGGTAATATCTGCTGACGTAACACTTCACATGTGACAGGAGCTAGCAGAAACACACAAAATCCGCTTGATTTTGCTAAATGGTCAAACTTACACTGCTGCTATGCCAAAGTATCTACAGTCCACTGCTGTGGTATTAGATGCCTGTTTTAAAATGCAATATTGTTTGTGATCTTTGGCTTTTTGAAATCATTTTTTGGCTCAGTAATTTCAGCCAGGCTAGCGAAGTTTCACTGTCTTTACCCGGGTTCAGTGACAGACTGTGCTCTGATTGTGTACTACACCTACACTACTTTTTTCACATTTCACCCTGCCACCCACCACCTGAACACAACATTCAGGTGAACATGAGTGTGTGAAGCTGCTCATTCTCCCACGCAGTGAAGGGTCAACGGAAAGGTGACACTGACTCACTGACTGGAGTGTTTGTATATGTGCCTGTCTGTGCTCAGAATAGTTGATGCTTCTACAGTACAGCAGATCACTTTTAAGGGGCCTACAAATTGTCATTTTTTTCACAAACTAAAGAGAATAAACCAATAATTGATTTAATTAATGCTGAGTTAATTATATTACTTCATTGTTAATATATTATATAATCTCTCTCTCTCTTTCACCCTCAAAGAGGAAGTAATGCTTGCAGAAGAAAACAAGAATTCTGGGAGATCAGCGTTAGATGGTATGAATTTCATTTTGATGCGAATAAATGTTATTAAAATGCATGATTTTATGTGAAATTAAAAATGTGTTTTGGAAAATCAGATTTAAGAACTCCTGTTATTGATTAAATTTGCATTTAATAATTATTTATAAAAAGGTTAAAGAGAGCACAAAACAAAAGCCTATAAACATAGATTACGTATGTTTGCAGAAAATAATTTTGAAAATGTGTTCAGTTAAAAAAATATCTTTTTTCAAATGTGAGACTATACCCACATAACAAATTTAGGTTCTAAAAATGTTGTGCAAATTTCTAAAATGTTCAAATGTCCAGTTTTCTTGTGATTATAACATTATTTTAAGGTTTCTTACAACATTCTACTACAATAATTTAGCCAAAATATTGCACAGTTTAAACAAGTGTTCTTGTCATGATTGTATCATTATTTAACGGTTACAAAAATGTTTATTAGGTATAAATAACATCACATGGACACTGAATGTTGATCTCAGAAAATCTTCTCTAAGCACTATAAGAATATCAATGAAGTTTTAAGAATGTTCTATAAACATTACTTTAGGAACGTTTTGCTTTAACAGTTATATAGCTTTTAAAACGTTAGTGAAAGTTGTGAGAATGCTTCTTGTTAGCTGGGTAACAGGAGCTACAACAAATACGTCCAGGCAGTAACAGTATATTTGTATATCCTTCTAACTACTAAACCTTTATAATAAGAAAAATAAGTGCCATTTAACCCTTTACATTTTTAGTTTTGAAACGGGCCACCAGCAAGAAAAATGCAAGACGTCGAGGACCAGGGGAGGAGAAGTATTCGGAAGTCTCTACAGTTGGTGAATAAAACATAGATGCTACCTCTTTGTTTTCATCCACATTAAGACATGACATATTTCACACTGTGTGATCTTTTTCATGTTTGAGATACAATTCAAAATGTGTCATCTTAACAATTTGTCTGAAAGGAAGGAAACAACCACTGTCAACACACATTCCATGAATTCATCTCCATTTTTCAGGCTTTTGAAATCACACCGCTGACAAACAGAATATTTTTCTAATGACGTTCTGTGAGACCATGGATATCTCTAATATTTTTTGGGGGGTGTCAGGTGGCCCCCGCCCGAGGGTTGGTATACGGACAGCGAGACGAGGGCCTGCTGCTTACTTGCGGCGCAAGGAACGCATGTTGCGGATATCTATTCGGCGCATGGTTAAAACCGACAGCTTCTATTGGATAGTCCTCAGTCTGGTGGCCCTCAACACCATCTGTGTTTCCATCGTTCATCACAACCAACCGGAATGGCTCACTATTATTCAGTGTAAGTATCTCATTCACCTTAATACTACTACTACTGTACTAATAGTAATAATCATTATAATAATTCATAAATGGTATGAATTTATTGGCATTAACTTTTCACAAGCAGGTTTTGGGGTTTTGTTGATCAGATATCTTAAGTTGCATTTGTTTTCAGATTTGCATCAGGTTAATGTAGAAAGATGTTAATAATAATAATAATGCATTCAAATAATGCATTAGTTTAAAGCACGCATGGACACAGGGGCCACTCCTGAGCTATACAAAACGTGCTAATTCGTATTGCTACAACCATTTTTCCCCATTAATATTATGACCTCCAGAATAGAGCTGTGTGTCATCAGTATAGCAACGATAGGAAAAACCATGTTGCCTGTATAATGGGTCCCAGTGATGCAGTGTAGATAGAGAAGAGGAGGGGTCCAAGAATTGATCCCTGAGGAACACCAGTGACCGGCTGATTTGACAGGAGGATCTGATGATTCACAGTGTCATAAGCAGCAGATAAATCTAGTAGAATGAGCACTAATGATCCGACTCTCACCCTCCGTTGCATGTCTTTATTCCTACTTCTGGCATCTGTGACCAAGTCTACATCAACATATGAGAACAATGTTAAGAGCATTTCTCCATCCTCACTCTGATCTCTCTTCTGCACTTCATATCCACAGTTAACAGTTGTGCAGATGATGTTATTGGCCCACTGTAACCATATTACTCAACTGAAAACTATGGATAACTGCCCAGATCTGGAGATAAAACAAAGTAATACAATTTAAGGGTATGTATAGACGGAGAGTCACAGATTTCTTGGAAAATGACATCTCAGTCAACAAAGTTGTGGCAGTGTCGTTTCACACAGCTTTAAGACAGTCTGCAGACATGAAGTGAAAGACCTTTAGCTGTGGAACAAGGACAGCAATCTGGATCTAAATTTCTTTGAAACCAAATAGATGATTGTTTTTTTCAAGGTGGTGTTGAGGTCAAATGGATACTACACCGAAAAATGAAAATTCTCTTAATCATTACTCACCTCCAAAGTTGACATTTGAAATATCACACAAAGTGAGCAAGACAGTAATCCATACAACCCCGGCCAACTGTCACACATGGGTTGAGTTGATACTTAACGTCATTAATTGAGGATTTATGAATTACTATCATGTTCACTTTGAGCTGTTTTTGTCAACACTGCGCATCCCATACACTTGCAGCATACTTTCCACCTGAAGAAGGAAAATCATATACAGCAAATCTGAGAGTTTCCATTTTTGGGTGGTGTATCCCTGTAACAGAAAAGACCTCATCCAGAACACCTTCTTTTTGGTAAAAAAGGACCAACATTGACTGCACTTCCTCAAGAGACTTAGAAAGGCTGACATGAGCACACTCATCCTCACAAACCTCTACAGATGTGTCATGGGAAGAACCTGTTCTATAGTTTGACAGCTGTGAACCAAAAGACATTACAGCCAATGTCACAGACTGCACAATGCAAGTCTAAGATATTCAGTCTGCGCCCAAAGAAACTACTCACATGAAGGACAGCATCCACACCTGATCTGTTCCCTTTACAACCATCAGGAGAAGACAGCAAGCCTAAGGAAGAGGTTTTTTTTTCCCCTGGGCTTTCAAGCTACTTAAACAGATTATCTCCCTGTTTCTTACCATTAAACACATGCCTCATCCTACCTGAAAGCAACGATAAATAAAACATGTTGCCTGTGTAATAGGTCCCAGTGATGCAATGTATGTACAGAAGAGGAGGGGTCCAAGAACGGATCCCTGAGGAACACCAGTGACCACTTGATTTGACAGGAGGATCTGATGATTCACAGTGTCATAAGCAGCAGATAAATCTAGTAGAATGAGCACTAATGATTTGGACTCAGCTCTCACCCTCCATTGCATGTCTTTATTCCTACTTCAGGCATCTATGACCAAGTCTACATCAACATATGAGAATAATGTTAAGAACATTTCTCCATCCTCACTCTGACCTCTCTTCTGCACTTCATATCCACAGTTAACAGTTGTGCAGATCATGTTATGCCCCCACTGTAACCATGTTATTCAACTGAAAACTGGATAACTGCCCAGGGGTGCGCTTCCCAAACAACAACGTAACTCGCTGATTAACCACCATAGTACGATGTATTGTTTTGGAAACAAAGTAGCTTGTCACGACTGTTTCCCGAACACAGTTCCGGAGCATCTCCGTTGTTTGAACCACATTAGTTAAACAACATTGGGCCACTGTTAATGACGTCACATGCACGTGTTGGAGGAATAACTTCTGCTATTTAACTGATTAGAGATCTCCAAGATGCTGCTGTATTGAACATGGCACCTATTGACTAATTTACTATTTTTGTTCACTGTAATTTAGCTTTATTTGATCTTTGAATCATTGCGGGTTCCCTCTTACGTCATACTCCGGGGTTCCCTTAGTCATTTATGCACATGAGCACTTTTCAAAAACAGCGTTTAGAATGGACGTGCAAAAATACATAATTAAAATGCATTTTATATTTAGATAGAATGTAAGAAAAAAATAGTAATGCATGTTAGTTTGCTTCTTGTGTCCAAGAGCATATTTATTAAAGCCCATATATCTTACTAACAAGAAACTATGCTTCGTTTGAACTATGCTTTTGGGAAACACAGAATCTTTGAACTGTGCTGGTAACGATGGAACTTGCGACCATAGTAGGCTAACCATGCATTTGGGAAACGCACCCCAGATCTGGAGATAAAACAAAATAATAAAATTCAAAGGTATGTATAGACGGAGAGTCAAGGATATCTTGGATAATGACATCTCAGTCAACAAAGTTGTGGCAGTGTCGTTTCACACAGCTTTAAGACAGTGTGCAGACATGAGGTGAAAGACCTTTAGCTGTGGAGCAAGGACAACAATCTGGATCTAAATTTCTTTAAAAGCCAAGGAGGTGATTGTTTTATGTATGTTTTATGTTGAATGAGCACTAATGATTTGGACTCGGCTTTTACCCTCCATTGCATGTCTTTATTCCTACTTCAGGCATCTGTGACCAAGTCTACGTCAACATATGAGAACAATGTTAAGAGCATTTCTCCATCCTTACTCTGACCTCTCTTCTGCACCTTATATCCTTGCATATCAGCTAAAGAATCAGTCATGACATCCATCAAAGTGTGCAGCAGATTCACCACTGATTGTTGGGAGACACTTTTCCTCTTGAAAACAGTTATGCTTGTATACAGAATACTTTATATGTATACAGTGAGTGCTGGAGCTGATCTAAATCATTCATTCATTCATCTCAACATGGGAAACAACTTAGAACTAATCCATATTTACACATTTACACTTTCACTCACACCTACAGGCAGTTTTAACATCTCTGAGTAATCTGAACCACATGCCTCTGGACTGTGAGGGAAACTGGAATAACTGGAAGAAACCAAAGCTGACCTTTAGAAAATATCCCCAACCATTCCTTTTAGAATCTTGGGGCCAGATTTACTAAACAGGGCACATCAGCATGAGCGCACAGACCCATAGAAGTGAAAAGTGTAAATTACTATCAATTTGCAGATAAAAAGAACACAGACGCAACCAGAACATTTCCATAATGACCAATGCAATCTTCCAAGAGCATGGGTTAAGACAAGGTTTTGGTGGTGTGATAAACAATGGTGCAAATACCAAAATAAATTGACTGCCGCAAAAAACCTTAGTAACATTGCATGATTCATTTAAATGCTCTCCTTCCGCAAATTTTGCATATGAAAGGGAAACTCCTACAAATGCATATGCAATAAGGTCAGCAGCAAAAAATAGCTGCTGTTTCGCTGTGTGTCTTTAGTAAAAATGTTTTTTTTAACATCAAAAGCGGGTTTGCGCTGGCACAAGCTGTTAAAGTAAATCTGGCCCTTAGGGTTGCATTTTACCAGATGCATTAGACTGGTATCGTTCAGTTTCCTAATCATATTCATTGTTTGAAAATAGGTCTTGTGGAGAGTTCCGAAAATAATCAGTAGACGTCTTCAGGGTTTGTCTAATGCAAGTCAAACAGCCCATGGCATATATAACTAGAGCGCCATCTGTTACCCAGAAAGAAAGAATAAGCGCTGTTTAGCGATAGTGTTTGCCTTTAGGACAGGGGTGTCCAATAATGCTCCTGGAGGACCAACGTCATGTAGATTTGACAGATTTTTACTTGCCTATATGCAGTATATCTGACTAGCCTTTGATTAGTTGGTGTTTAATTAGGGTTGGAGGGTTGAACCACTTAGACCAAGGAAGATCCCAGGAACAAGATTTTAAAATGTTTTTGATTTTGATTTCCAGTTTACCCTGAAAAATGAAGTTTAGCCATGATTGTGCTCGTTTCGAGTAGCAATTGGGCTAGTTTTGTTACGCAGACCTGGCAAACCTGTTGGACAGTAAAAAAGAGAGTGAACTGCAGGTCTCAGATCACTGCATTGTACATAAAGCCACACTGTAAGATTTGGTTTTATTCTGTTCATCCATTCATTCATATACAGTACTGTGCAAAAGTCTTAGGCCACTAGTATTTTCAGCAACAGAAAATGGTTTGAAGTGGGTTATTTCTATCTTTTGCGGTAGCGTGTCAGTTGGAAATATCAGTTTTCATTTCCAAACATTATTTTTGTCATTAATTGTAATAATGCAGTGAGATTATTGTCTGACAACAGCCAGTGCTCCACA
>JAUMHE010000043.1:1002692-1015134 GCA_032359235.1 Enteromius mattozi
ACATGAAGTAACAGAACAAACTGAGACAGACTCAATCCAGAAGAACTGTGACAACGTCTCCAAGATGAAGAAAAAAAAAGAAAAAAGAAATATATTTTTTTTTTCTCTTCATGTCCTTTATTTGTCAAAATGCATTTTATCAACATAAAGCAAATGACAGTGATAATAGTTATTACAATTAACATCTAGTTGTTGTCTGAAGGTTGCAGGATTGCAGTGGCTTTGGTTAAACTCTAATCTGTGATGCTCAAGTTAGCTTTCAGTCTGATCACAAACTCCTCAAAGCGTCTTCTGAATGTCATTTCTGATAAAAAAAAAAACATCTGCAGCACTGTTTGCAGCTCTGGAAAGCACATTTTATTAGGAGACATGCTGCAACTAACAGAATGACTTCAGGGCAACATTATGTTCTTCCAGTGAAACTGCTGCTAATAAAATGGCTACACAAAAACAGGTCTGTCAGACAGAAAAATGCCCCGCTCTGCCTCTCCACATGTCAGAAACGCTCTGTGTATTGATGACGGACATTCACTTAATGGTCCCTGCAGGTCTAAGAGTTGCTGAAATTAGTCCATATGGCACAACAGGACATCCAGCACTCTGTAGCTGTTGTCATGAAGGCTTACTTAAGCTGTCAGTGTTCCTGCATTTTTATTTTAAAAGACAAGCAGAGACCTTTCTCTGAGTTGACACTAAATGCATTTTTTATGAATAGGGATGTACCTAAGCCACGTACTTTATTTAAAAAATGCTAAATAATTAATTAAAAACAAATATCTATTTGTATAACAACTTTTTGTGGATCTGGCAACCCACCAGATCTGTCATTAAGTTTCATTGATTTTAATGGGAGCAGTTCAGTTTTGGTGCTCGCAGCCTGTATTTATACTACAAAAACCCAGCCTCCTGTAAGTGTTTACTGCTTCAGAAGTGTTTTAACAATTAAATGATTTTTTCAGACTACGCTGAGTTCGTGTTTCTTGGACTTTTTCTTGCGGAGATGTTTCTGAAAATGTATGGCCTTGGTTTCCGTCTCTACTTCCATTCATCCTTTAACTGCTTTGATTGTGGGGTAAGTGAATCTTTAAGAGTTCATGTTCAAGTGTTACTGTAGATGTTTAAGTTAAAACATGGAGGTCCTTAGAGGACAAAAATGTGTGTCAGAAAACTGTCCGAAAAATATAAATTTAATACACACTGACATAGATTTGTATGTTCAGCCCTTATCATAACTACCAAAAATTCAGTTTTCAGGTTTTTACCTTTTTAAATGCCAGTTTGTTTACATAATGCCACTGTATTTAATGTTTTTTGTTTATTTCTTTGTTTTTTACACTCTTGGTTAAGTCAATGATTAGAAACAATATTAATTTTGATGCAAGATTTTTTCTTGAGCTTTATTATTTTCTTTATTATTGTAATAGTAATAGTTTGAAGCCTTGGCAACAGAATGAAACCCTTTTAACAAGTAATGCATATTTTATTCTTAAATAGCTCCTAGGTTAAATAACTTAAATGGGACTTTTTTGTCCTTAAGGCCTAAGTGTAACTTTTTTGTACCTAGTGTAAAATAGATAAAAGCAAATTACAGGTAAATATTAAAATTCAAATAAAAATGCACATTTTTGGCAAAAAATACATGTTGTTTGCATTAATATGGGCAAAATAATTTGAAAAAAAGATTGAAAGAAAACAAGAAGTAGTTGAAAGAGACAAAGTTCCTAACAACACAAGGGCTAAACCTGAGCATTTTCCAATCAACAACAACAAAATAATAAATCAAAAATCCTCTAAGTGTGAGGATAATGAAAGCATGATGTTGTGTTTTTTGCAGGTGATTGTGGGTAGTATTTTTGAAGTGGTTTGGGGATTCTTCAGGCCTGGAGAGTCTTTTGGCATCAGTGTCCTCAGAGCTTTACGTCTGCTACGAATCTTTAAGATTACAAAGTGAGTTTATAACATGCATCCAAGTTTTATTGTATGCATTCTTTTAAGGACTTTTTTGCATGATAGTCACCAACAAATGCAAATATTTACATTAAAATGCATCTAAAGGCATCAGCAGGCATATAAAACAGTGTCTGCAACATTCTCTCTTGACTACAACACAAGTATAAAAGTATAATTGATGAGAAGCACAATAAGATCAAGTCACGTCACTGCTTACGTGTCAACTGTCCAAAGGCATTGTTTATCTTGAATAGCAAATGCATGATAAAAAAACTTTTGTAAAGGCAACATAAATGCTCAATAAAAAAAAAAAAATATATATATATATAATTTTAATTTTTAATTAAAAAGGTTCAAAATATGTATTTAATTAACTATTTAAAATATGCCTATTTATTTGTCAGTTTGAAAAAATACTATTCACATTACTATTCACTATCCACAAAATATTCACATTATTTTTTACATTTAATTTAATTTACTTATTTTATGCGTTCATAATTTGTTTTACTGAATTTTATTGAAGACTTGAAAAAAAGTTTATTTAGTTCTCTTAAATATGGGATAATTTCATATTATACTGGATAGTTGGCATTAAATTCATTTTAACATGTAATTGCATTTAAACAATAAGGATCTTGTGAGAATCTTGAGGCACTTTAACAGCATTGGTCTTTAAATAATGAACATGTGATATATTGTTTGTTTGGTCAGGTACTGGACATCCTTACGGAACCTGGTGGTTTCTCTCATGAGCTCCATGAAGTCCATCATAAGTCTGCTCTTCCTCCTCTTCCTGTTTATCGTAGTCTTCGCTTTGCTCGGCATGCAGCTGTTTGGTGGAAGGTGAGAACGTGAGAGAGTCATTCTTACAGTCAAACATAAAAAATATAACATACACTAAAATGAAATCTTACAACAATTTATTCAGCTCTACAGTTCAGTCTGTTTTAATTTTTTCTGGAATTTATGTCTTGATCCAAATGTATTATCAAAAACAATGGTATACAGACTATATGATTATGAAGCCATAAAACATTTACAGGTTAATCTTTTAGACACAGTCAAATGAAAATGTAAAAGTTCCTTTTTTTCTTCTTTTGGCGAACAAAGTGCTGCACAACAGTTTGGTTTAACGTGTTTATTATTAAATTTAAAATGGATATTTTTTCACAATTAAAAATAATTGTAATTTTAAAAATACATAATATTATTATTTTGACAGGTTGTTGTGAAGACATGTAGAATTCATATTTTTCTTTAATTCTTTAAGTGTAGTTAAATATGTGAATAGTCAACAGACACTTGTCCATATAATTTGCTTGTACAGGCTTATTATTGACCTATACATTCAATATTTTTTACATTTTGAGACACTCCACATTAATTATTATTTTAAAGATTGGATTCTGTCATTACTCCTTGTACTACACTTTGAGATCGCCTGCTGAGACGGATGTATATGTACAATTATAGAACAGCAAAAATAGAGTAAACCCAGATTTCTTTCACAGAATACATTACAAGCGAACCACACTGCATACATGCAGAAATATGAGACATTATGACAATGCAAGCGGCATGCTTCTGTCAATGGAGAAGCGCACACTTTTGTTTCCCACCCACATCATCTCGGTTATGTGGACATTCTCTCCGCTCACACACTTTTCATCAGTGCACCATTGGACCTGCCAGAAACAGACACTGATGCTGCTTGACATATTGTGAGAGATTTATATAAGGTACATTCTGACCCGCTCTATAGTTGACTAGTGAAACTGCATAGCTCTAACACACACAGATGTGCTTCAAGCTGTAACAAACGGTTACTCATGCAATCTGCATTAATTTGGATGCTCACGAGAATAAAATTACAAGCACACATGCCATTTTAACTAAAGCCATTGAAACACTTCTTTCTCTTGCACAGGTTCATCTTTGAAGATTACACTCCTACTAATTTTGACACGTTTCCAGCTGCCATCATGACCGTCTTTCAGGTAAGACTATGCGTGGAAACATAGTAAATACTTTTGAATGGTAAATTTATATCCATATCCACTCATATTCAGCTTAATTATATCATTTATTAAGAGAACAGCTTTTTTTGTCTTGTTTTCAGCCAAAATATCTAAAAATTCTTAAATCAAGAAGGATTTTCTGGACAAGCTTTCAGAAAAA
The DNA here is from genome assembly GCA_032359235.1 of Enteromius mattozi. Classification (NCBI taxonomy): domain Eukaryota; kingdom Metazoa; phylum Chordata; class Actinopteri; order Cypriniformes; family Cyprinidae; genus Enteromius; species Enteromius mattozi. The sequence continues at coordinate 1,006,824 of JAUMHE010000043.1, forward strand.
ACAAGCCAAAATGAAGTATATTTTTGTTTAAAACTAGCAAAATAATCTGGTTTTCTGTTTGAAATAAGGTTATTTTGCTTACCCCATTGGCAGATTATTTAGCTTAAACTCACATCATTTTGACTTGTTTTTCTGAAAACAAGACAATAATTTTTACTCGTCTAGAAAATCCTTTTTATTTAAGAATTTCTAGATATTTTGGCTGAAAACAAGACAAAATATCTAAGCTACGCTAGTGGAAAATAAATATACGTAAATGTTTTTAATTTAAATTAATTTCATGCTCAGTATACTACAAATATATTTTCATATTTATGTACTTAATAAAATACCATGCAATTGTACTTTTAGTATACTAAACTGGAACTAACTAATTTTGTACTTAATGCACTTTAATTGTACAGAAGTAGTGCTGAAGTAAAATTAAAGATCATAATTAGTACATTTGATTGTGCTAAAGTGGAACTATTGCAAGTATACTTTAGGTACACTTTAAATATTTTGCATTTAAAGGACAATATTACACAATCCTCATTAAAAGTAACATAAACACACATTTAGGCTTATTAATAAGAAATATGCATTGTGCACAAGTAATACTCCAAATAAAGTTTAATTAACATTTTTATATCAGTAGGTCTCGAATTATCTGTCAGTAAATATGATAATAGATTTGAACTATACTTAGTATGAAATAAATATATAACTTTTTTCACTAGGGTAGAAAAGCATCTTTTGCAGAGTGACATTGCAAGCCTTAACTTTTATATTATTTAAACTGCTTTTTATTTTTTTTCATTGATTAATCCAAGATTCTTACTGGAGAGGACTGGAATGAGGTGATGTATAATGGGATTCGTTCACAAGGAGGGGTGCAGTACGGCATGTGGTCCTCCATCTACTTTATTGTATTAACCTTGTTTGGGAACTGTATCCTTTTTAGCTATAACTACTTTTATGTGCTAAACAAAAAAACGTATTGGTCTATGCTGATTTAACTGTGTTGTTGCACATGAAAACAGCTTTGCAAGCAAGGAAAGCCTGTAATGCTCATTTCCGTTCAAATCTGCCCAAATTCTTGACGATGCTGTGAACAGACACATTGCTCAATGTATTCTTGGCTATCGCTGTGGATAATCTAGCCAATGCACAGGAACTAACTAAGGTAAGATGAATAAAGGTAACATAGTTGTCTAAGAAACATGTACATTTTATATTTTGCAATAACACTGATGCACCAGTAATAATCTCAAAAATAACATGTTATGTATGTGTCTCATTAGCATACCTTTAATTATTCATCCAGTGCATTAACGTTTTTATGTAAAATTAGTATTCATGTCCTTAATTAACAGTAAGTGCATAGTGTATGCTGTTAGGTAGGTATACTGAAGAGTATTTTTGTGTGTTAGGAAGAAGAAGAGGAGGAGGAAGAGTTCTTCAATCAGCGTTATAAATCCAGAGAATTTGGCCTCTCAGAGTACGTTTCCTTTTCTCTCTCTTTTTGTCTGTCATAACCTGTTTTTCAAACTAAGGATGCAGTTTCATGTCATGTATTAAGAAGCTGGTAAGGATTCTAAGAAACCAACAAGAATTTGGTGTCGATTGCTGACTGTTGCAAATTTTCTTGTGCTTGAGACATGCTTTTAAGCCATTATGCCACTATGCTACTATGTAATTTTTCAGACCCATCAAACACATGAACAGAAGTATCATATATGAATGTACCATTTGTCTGTCACGTTTTTGATCAGTCTTGGTTCTGGTCAAATTTGATAGAAAGGAACACAGAAACACTGGAATGACTGGATCATTTTCGGTTTGCCTTTAAATCTTGGTTATCGAGGGTGTAAGAATTTCATTATTTATTTATTTTATTTATGTATTTTTTTTAATCTTTAGTTGCTAGGAAACTCAAGTGCCTACACCACAGGGGAATAGTGTGTATTTTATAGAAGAAAATCAATATGATATTAGAGTGATTACAAGCTTTAGCTTGGTACAGTGCAGTTTAGATTTAAAAGTACACAAAGTCACAGAGTCAGTGCTGAGCAGAGGTCTTTGAGCAGCTTGAATGTACCTAAGAATACTGAAGTCTGTAAACAGCTGAAATGGTTGTTTAGTGCTTTTTAGCCAGTTTCTCCACTCCTCCACACATTGGAAGAAGTTGATATTTTCTCCAGCAAGAGGGGCTTTTGCACCAGGTAGTTATAGGAACTCTATGGGAACTACCGGGTTGGTCGCTCAAGAACTAAACTGTCCCCTAGGGCCATTTTTCCTGCTGCATTCGGACCCCCAGTGGAGACTCTGAAGTGACTCCAGCCGGCCGATAGTGATGTTGCATTGGATTTCCTTCATAGTGTAAAGGTTGCGAACTGCCTGGACTTCGCTGTTGGTCCATCTGTGTGTTTGCATGGCTTTTTACAAAGGGTGAGTGCTGGTGTTTTGAATGACATGCAGCACTGGTAGTTCCTATTCTGTTGGGTTAGATACTACTCTAAAATAGAAGCTAATTTAGTCCCTACAAAAGGTGTTAGCTAAAATCGTTAGCAGTTCCTGTGGTGCGAACACACCAAAAAGCGGCTATTTCCACCAATAGTTATACAGTAGGAACTATAAAAACTTTCCTCCGGTGCGAAAGGCCCTTTAGCTTCTCTCAGTACATGTGGAAAGGAAGGCATCAGAAAATACCTGATAACATAAGCTTGTTTAGAGTGGTTGGCTCCTGGTGGGATGTGAACCATCAAATTTCCAATGATCAAACCTGTCCTGAGTTTATTGGTTTTGGCCGATTACTCTTTGCATCTAAAATATTCCTGAATATACGTGACATGGTTAATGCCATCTTAGATTATTTCTCTTAAATGTTTGTTTGGAATTAGTTTAGTACATTTCAGTCAGACTAGAGAACCTATAACACAATAGAAAATGTAATGGATTTAATGGTTATAATAAGGGGAATTGTATTGGTTTTAATGGAAAAGTATAATGGTGTCTACTGGTATGTGATGGATTCTATTGGTTGGACATTAAATCCTATTGGAAAACTGCCCAAAACACACTACTATAAGGAATTTTGTAATGGTTTTACTGGAAAAAGGTAATGGTATTGGAAACCATTAGAATTGCTGTGATGTTTTTATTGGGCTTTTTATTGTTTTTTTTTTAGCAGGGCACATCTGTAACACAATACAAATAATTTGCAGACATTATATAAGGCGATATCTAAAAGGGTAAGAAAATGGCAGGGTTTTTGCACAACAAGTCAAAAGAAAATTCTAGAAAGACTAGGAAATGAGGAAAATTGGTAATGATAAATGAAAAACAGTTCACACTTTGTTTGGAAGCAATCACAGCAAGCGCTTTGCTGTCAAACCAAAGTGAACTTGAGTATTGTAGTCAGCCATACAGTATGTTTTTCTCTGGTGCTGATGAACATCGAAGTAGGTCCATTAGTTGTGAACAAGTAGAGCCACAATGGCGTCTCAGCTTGGCTTCAAATTCTATAAATAAATAAATTGCAAAACCATTGAACCTCTTATTTATGGCTCAAAATCTTTACTGTGTGCAGATACACTGACTTGTGTTCATATCCAGAAATCAAAACTCTGCAGGATAGTGGACCCCGTGAGCCAGAGCCGTTTTCCCACCCCTGTTATACTGCACTGAATTGATCTCTGTGGAATTGACCGACTGTACAAACTGGAATCAGTCTTTGAACTTGAAGCATTTGGTGTTTCAACACGAGTCTAAGGTGTCACTGTGGCCAGGTGTCTTGTAAAATGATATGTTCAGAAGTTTATGCTGTTGACAGTCAACCAGCACGATGTGTGTTTTGGCGTAGCCGTATAACCACAGCTTTATACTGCTCAAGTTCACATCCATACTCTTATAGGGCAGGACTAACCACGTGTGCTCCTCGCAGACTTCATTTGCTTTGACACACCTGCCTGTAATTTTCAAACAACCCTCAACACCTTGATTAGCTGGATCAGGTCTGTTTTATGAGGATTGCAAGTAAACTCTGCGGGATGGTTGGTCACCAAGAGATTGTTTACCACTATTGTAGAGTTGTTTATATTAATTAATAAAAGCTTGGCTAATTTAACACTGTAGTCAGATTAAGTACAACAGTGCATCTTCAGTGAAAACATATTCTGATCATCTGGACTAAAACATGAAATGTTTTGAGCAATGAAGAAACACATCAAGTTGATTAGTTTATCTCACGTTTTTTTAAAAAGTTGCTTTCATAATGGCAGCTTAAAGTTTGTTACCAATAGGACAGTAACTGTGTAGTCCCAGGTTTAATGGCATTATGAGTTGAAAAGACAATGGTACGAAAGAAGGGCCACATGATGCTAGACCAACAAATGAATCGAGCCTGTCCTCCAACAAAACACGACTCTATATTTTGACCTATATTTACGTTTTAAAGGTGAGTAAAAATAATGACAGTGTCGTATTGCGTCTGTCGTCATGAAATGACGTATGACTGTGATTACCAATCAAAATGCATGTTTTGTTTAAATGCAGTGTGTTTAGTTTTTACAGCGATCTCACTGAGATTAAAACATATTTTACTAAGTTTAATTGGTACGAATGACCACACTAATCCACCCCTAAACCTACCCTTTACAAAAATAGTGCAAAATCATGATTTTTAGGGTTTTATGAGCACATGCGTTCTCTGGGTTCAAACCCATGATCACATGATCATGTCTCGTCTTAAAACACATCTCTCTACAACCTGAGCTACACCAACCTTGAATCACACAGCCGATAAAATAGTACAAAACATTAATATGCAAATGTTCTGTTGCCGATATGGGTGCAATTTTAGTATATGCTCTGATGAGTCGTATTTCACCACTATTGTACAAACGACCTATATGGGCGTATTAGTTGGAGGACAGGTTGAATGAATCAGTAGTCATTGGAACATTAAGAGATATCAACCTACTATACTACCAAAAACACTGTTGATGTGGCATTAATGGTATTGAAGTGCCAAAGAGCTTTACAACTGCGTTTCTCAATTCTGGTCCTTGGCCTCCACGGTCTACAGAGTTTATCTCCAACCCTGATCCAACTCAAGTGCCTGTAACTGAAGACCTTGCTTTGCTTGTCCAGGTGAGTTTGATTCAGGTTTGAGCCAAACTCTGTAGGACAGTGGACCATGAGGGCCAGGTGTGTGAAACTTCTTTCTGGCCTTATGAGTTGACTTATGTGCAGTCTGCCAATGTGGATTGTTTGGTATGTCTTATCTAGAAATACACTAATGTCTTATTTTCAATTAATCATTTATTTGGTTTCATGGACAACAAAAGAATACGCATAATTGTAAGTAAAACTGTCTACATATCTATTTATCTGTCATGTTTGCCATTAACATTGCACTGTCCATCTCATTAACACTCTGACATTGCTGACCTGCTGACATTCTTTGTGCACTCTGATTTTCTTTCTTGCTTGTTTACTTTTATTATTCAAGAATCTTCCCCTGGTTTTCTCCCGAATTCCGTTTTGTTTAGCCTGAATCGATAGCCATTGTTTTTATTCTAATTTCCTGATTTTTATCACACACCCTTGTGACTTGTGAAACTTGCATGCTGTAAATGATATCCCTTTTGTGACTGAGATGTTTCGCATCCATGCAGAAGAAGACGGAGGCCGTACTTGTACAGGAAGCGCGCCATCCACCGAGGACGGCCGACTCCGGCAGAGGCAGAGGAGGAAACCGCTGCGAAGCAAGTGGAAGAGCAGCCCGTCAATGCTTTTGCTGGCCGCCGTGAAAGACGCAAAAAGATTAACATGTCTGTCTGGGAGCAACGGGCCAACCAGCTGCGGAAACGTCGGCAGGTGGCCAGTCGTGAGGTGCTGTTTGGCAGTCCCACAGAGGACCAGTTGGACACTCCAGTAAATGATCATCACCAACAAAGCTGCATATCCCCAGAGACAAGCCCTTTACATTTACCAGAATCACCCATGTCTGTGGGGATGCCCCTGCCAGAGCCGCCCATGTCTATCACCATTCCTCTCCCTGAACCTCCGGAGTCTGAGCCCTTGCCCCTGACGGGATCAGGAGTGGAGGAGCGGCCGAGTGCCAATAACCATCATTCAAACACAGAGAGGAGGCATCGCGTGGCAAGGAAGTTTCGGGCTGCTGCCGCGGCAGGAGTGGCGGAGGGTGGGCGGCACAAACGCCACAGACACAGAGAGTCCAGAACAGAGGCCAGAAATGCAGAGAATCACCAGCAATTCGGGTGCAGCGAGAAACAGGCTGAGATGGGGGAGGAGAAAATGGATGAAACACAGTCTAAAAACTTGGTGCACATGTATGAAACGGAAATAAGCATGTCAGGCAAGCCAGCTGAGAGTCAGGAGGAATGCCAAAGGTAAGAACACAAACGTGGCTCATTTTTTTTAGTGAACTGCACAGTTGATATTTTATGTTCAGTGTTGACATTCTGCTGCTGTCATGGTTTGCTGAAGAACCACAGTGAAGGCTGCTGTTTTTGACAAATGTTACAATCCTGGTACAATCCCAGGCTGCATAAGTCTAATTTGATCACAGCTCCATCGGTTTCAATAGCTCTACGATGTAGAGTTTAAGTAACTTTAAAACTGCACATAAATTACCAGTAATTAGTTGGTTAGTAACTGAATACATAATCTGGATTGTGTTAGTAGTTTGGTTCGTTTAGTTCCTTTGGTCCTGACCAAAAGGAAAATGATACATTTGGTCCTGGTCCACTTAGCGTTCACATTGGCATTTTTGACAGCGAACCTAAAGATACCGAGCATAAAGGTGATGTGTTCACAACCTGATTGGTCAGATATTTGTGAAAGAACTTAGCAAACACCCAAAACAAAAGGTGTGTTTGACTTAAAGTGCCGATGCAGGTATGTTATATCAAAGCCCCCATTAACTGATCGGTCTGGTCAGCGCCGCTTTAAGTCAACACACTTAACACCGTCTGCTGGACTAAGCACACTCTTTGTTTCATGTACATATAATTTTATTTTCACCACTTGCAAACTCACAAGGAGCTCATAAAAGGCACTTTACCTCATCATTGCTTCACGTTTGCCCTCTGCTCATTTTGTTTTGGTTACACTGCTCGTTCCACATCATCAAATCTTGTCATTACTTCCTGTTTTTGGTTTCTTTATCAGTATTTGGTCTGTGTTGTGTTTATATTTCATTCAAACCTCACCAGAGTTCCTTTTAATCCAACCAAACGTGGCAAGTTTGAACACACCCTTAATCATACTGCAAAAATTAAGAACTTGTAATTAGATTTTATAACATTTTAAAATACCGGGATAAATTACATTTATTAAATTTAAAATACAATGGGATAAATGAGTTAGATCAAAAGTAATCAGAAAGTATATTACCTAAAATGTTTACTTTAATGGATTATGTTACTAACTACAATTTTTGCCATTTAATTTGGAATCAGAAATGGATTACAATTTGTAAGTAATCTACCCAGCACTATTAATTATAGTAGTAGAGTAGAGTATTAGTAAACTGTTAGCTTAGGGTTGTGTTTGTAGAATAAGCTGCCATGTACTTGCAATGTTACTTATAGTCAGTAAAATATGTGTTGGGGTAATGTGTCTAATGTCAAATACTCTATGCTAGTTGACATGTAATCACAATTACAAAGTTACTTATAGTGGGCATAATGTCTAAAGATGAAGATCAAAATAAAGAGTTAAATTACTGTATGGCTGAATGGAACTGGGCTTGGGTTTCCATTTGATGTTTGTCAGGCACAACACAAAACAAAGATATGAAACATATTTTCGTTATTTTATACGATCAAGCATTAACAACTGTACACTTGTATTTTAGGGAGTTTGTGAGTGATGTGACTGGGATTCCCCAAGCATCTGACCTTCAGGAGCTTCAGACTGTCTGCACTGGAATGGAAGATCAAGCAGAAAGCCAGGAAACTCCGTTCCTGAGACACAAAGAAGAGTTAACTTCAGAATCCAAGTACATGTCAGGGGAGGTCTCAGACATTGAGAACAACGGCAGCTATCTGAACCAGGACGAGTATATGATAGAAACCAGCATTAAACGAGAGACATCAACCCAGCCGTTGTTGGAAATGGCACCAATGACTGGTAATTGATCCATCCATCCATCCATCCATCCATCCATCTGTAAGTCCATTCTTCTTTGTTTAATTAAGTTGGCTTGGGAAAGCCAACTTACTGAAATCCTATTTAAACTTATTATTAGTGGAGCTTGCCTAAGGCAAAGCTTCACTATTACTATCTCACATACTTATTA
>JAUMHE010000043.1:1028575-1049199 GCA_032359235.1 Enteromius mattozi
CTGAGCTGCTGTTAACTTGCGATTTCTGAGGCTGGTGACTCGGATGAACTTGTCTTCAGAAGCAGAGGTTACTCTTGGTCTTCCTTTCCTGGGTCGGTCCTCATGCGTGCCAGTTTCGTTGTAGCGCTTGATGGTTTTTGCCACTCCACTTGGGGACACAATTAAAGTTTTTGCAATTTTCCGGACTGACTGACCTTCATTTCTTAAAGTAATGATGACCACTCGTTTTTCTTTAGTTAGCTGATTACCACCACCCACAATCCCTGCCGGACCTGGGACACGAACCTGCGACCTTTGGGTTACAAGTCCAACTCCCTATCCATTAGGCCACGACTGCCCCACGTCCCAACTATTATTATTAAGCAGCAAATTAGTTACATGCCACAGTTTTAAGTCCGGATGTCCTGTAAAGAGCACATTCAGGGCTTTTCAGAGATACTAAATGATACATCACCGAATCCCTAAGGGAAAAGTGAATTGGAAAAATACGTCCGGGACCAGCGCTGTTGAAAAGTAGGCTGGCAGTAACACACTCAATAGGAAGGCCTGGATGTTTCTTTCTTGAGCATTTGGCAACGTGATGCATTTTTGGTCTGCTCCCAAGACTGTTCTGAGATCTGAGAGGGATAGAGACTTTCCTGCCATGGATAGCGTTGTCAGTGCAGGGCTATTGATGGTAGGCTATTCTGCTGCTTTCTCAAGTATTTGTAACACATCTGCCAAGGAAATGTGTGTCAGTGGAGATTTAGCTGTCTACGTATTGGTTTCAGACAGGTTGTCTAATCCTCCTCGAGAGAATGGCAACGTAGAGGTGAATACTTTAGAGCATTTTTTTGTTTGCTAATGGATTCAAGTTCATAAAGATGATGCTTTTCTCTGTGCATAAGTGCCTGTTTAAAGACATAGAGTATAATGACCATATTTAAATTACACAGATCTCATTCGTTTTTAATAAATTAATATGTTAACAAGGTTTTAGTGTTCATTAAACTATCCAAAATCAGAGGAGTGAATGCCATCAGAATGAAGCACTGGGCTGTGATTCCGGAAAAATGCAGTCAAATTACCAGGCAGCCTTCTGTGGAAATGCAAATCGGATCCAGAATGCCAGAAATGTTGGCAAATGTCAAACATGAAAGAGCTGGGCTTCTCGGCGAGCACAATAGATGTCACATTGTGAAAGCTTTTGGCAGTGTGAATGAACGAAATCACTCGACAGTTACTGGAACCTTTCCAGAAATGTTCGAAAACCTTGAAACATACAAGAACTGCGCAACATCTTCTGCACATTAGATGTGACATAAAACAGTTGTTCATGTTGTTGTTTTTTTAGCATGCCAGCGGGTTTTGTTTTTTTTCTTTTGCAAATATTGTTATAATCCAGTGAAACTTTCATATGAACAAGGAGTCCTACAACAGATGGTATGGCCCACGCAGAGATCTGATCTCACCATCTTCAAGTCAGTCTGGGGTTCATCCATAGAAGAACCGTGGCACCTTCTCCAAGATGCTTGGAATGACTGTGCGAGCGAAACCAAGACAGAGCTAAAGAAAGGAAGAGCAAACTCCAGTGGACTGACGACGCTGTTTACTTTTACACCCATCGTAATATATCAGACTAATTAAGAAATGGAAATGCAACCGACTTCTACTTTTTAATCCAACTTCTTGCTCATCTTAATTTAAAAGAATTAGGATGTGGGTAGCAGAGAACTATAATTGGCTACTCCAGGCAAGCTAATGCATTTTAATCAACAATGTTATTTAAATGATTTTATTTGATTTATGAAGGACATTTAAAGAGCTTAGAAAGATAAGCCTCCACATGAAACACTTCTTCAAGGTCATGAGAGCCGTAATGCTGCTAATTGCATCCAGTAATAAACAGTGAGCACAGTCTGGATAACTGCTCAAAGATCTCCTGAAACCTTTTCCACAGGTCCAACTTTTCATAACAGATATTATCTTGTTACAGCTATTTTCTCCAGCTTTGGTAATTATCTGCACATTCTCAAAGATGCAGCCAGCCAGCCTTTCAAAAAGTATGGCTTGTTTGAAGACTTTGTGTCACTGTTTACTTCTGGAGTACAGTCAGCATTTCTGACCTGTTGGAAAACATTGCTGAATTGGCGAGCCACCTCTGTTTGTTATGATTGTTATTTTACACTGTTACTGCTGAGACTAATGTTGAGTTGGGATCCATGTGGAGAGATGTTTGTTCAATAGTCGATGCCAAGAATCAGTGGTTGAAAAGGCAAGGAAAATAATGTGGACTGTCATTGATGAACTGAGTGTGGGTTGAGTAGCATGTCTGTGAAGAAGCAGGGAGAGATTTAACGCTGCAGCTTTTAAATACTGTAATTATGATGCGTTTCCATCATAAATTCAGCAATTAAAAAAATATAATGTACATTTGTAACACTCTAAATATGAGTTTATTTTTTTGGTTGAATTCATTGGATGTATTCATTATGTTTTCTACAGAGTTCTCCAACACTCGGTGGACGTGACTGAGGAAAACCACGGCCCAAGCAGAGGAAACCGAATGGAGATGTCCATTTTCTATGTCATTTACTTTGTGGTTTTCCCCTTCTTTTTTGTCAACATCTTTGTGGCTCTCATCATCATCACATTCCAGGAGCAGGGAGACAAAATGATGGAGGAATGCAACTTGGAGAAAAACGAGGTGAATGTACATTTATGACAGTATACAGGGATTAAACATCAAGCTATTTCATATTTTCCCCACATAGCTAGGTACTATTAACTGCCCTTAACATCATTTAGTGATATTAACACCATTATTATGAATAAGAGAATAAGATCTAAGCATGAAAAAATAATAACCGTTTCTAATCAGCAGTACTAACCTGCATGTTCCTTCGCTGCTTTCTTATCTCACTCTTCTAGCGGGCATGCATTGACTTTGTTATCAGTGCAAAACCCCTAACGAGATACATGCCTCAGAACAGACAGACCCTGCAGTACCGATTGTGGCACTTTGTGGTGTCGCCATCATTCGAGTACACGGTTCTAGTCATGATTGCACTCAACACAGTAGTGCTCATGATGAAGGTATAACTTTCAATATACAATATTCCAGCTTGGAACACATTCTGTTAATTGAAAAAGTGAAGCTACAGTCATGGACAAAAATATTGGCACCCTTGGTAAATGAGATCATAGAGGGCTGTAAAAATTAATCTCTGCATTGTTAATCCTTTAGATCTTTTATTTAAAAAAAATCTAACCTTTTATTGGATAATAAGAATTTAAAATGGAGGCAAATGCCATTATGAAATAAATGTTTTTCTCAAATACACATTGGACACAATTATTGGCACCCCCTGAAATTTACAAGTACAATATCTCTGAAGTATATTTCCATTCATATTCACAATTTTGAGCACTCTGGGGTTATTATGAACATGAAATTATCCAGCCATGGCTTCCTGTTTCACAGAAATATAAACAGGAGGGAAGCACAACTTCCCTTAATCATCCATCACAATCAGAAACACCAAAGAATATATTTCTGATGAGCAGAAAAAGACAACTGAGCTTCACAAATTACTGAAGTGGATTTAAGAAAAGAGCTAGAGCAGTGAAAATTACCATTTCCACCATCAGGGAAATAATTAAGAATTTCCAATCAACATACAATGTTACAAAACTGTCTGGAAGAGGAGGTGTGTCTCTATCATCCTAATACACAGTGAGAAGGAGAGTTTGAGTGAATAAAGACTCTCCAAGGACCACAACTGGAGAATTGCAGAAAATAGGTAAGTAAGTCTCTGGATCAGAAAACCTTTAAAAAAAAAACATGTTTTTAGGAGAGTTTCAAGAAAAATTCTCTTCGCTCATCCAAAAACAATCTCCAGCATGTTCAGTTGTCAGACAGGACTGAAACTTCAAATGGGACTGACTTCTATGATCAGAAGAAACTAAAATATGAGCTTTTAGCAGTTAACACTCAAGATGGGTTTGGTGAACACAGGGATAAAAAGTATTCCATGTGTACAATGAAAAATACTGCTGTATTTTTGATGTTGTGGGCCTATATTTCTGCTGGAGGTCCTGGACATCTTGTTTAGACACATGGCATCATGGATTCTATCAAATACCAACAGATAAAATAAGTGAATGACTCTGTTAGAAATCTTACAATCGGCTGTGTTTGGATCTTCCTACCATACAATAATCCAAACATAAACCTCAAAAACAGCACAAAAATTGGTCACTGAGCTGGGAATCTAAAGGGTGATTCTGGATGAAGGAAAGGTCTCTGTTCTCTTGTCAGGTGATCTCTAACCTCATCACGCATTATAGGAGAAAATCTAGAGCTGTTAAACTGGCAAATGGAGGTTTCAAAAAGTATTGAATAAAAGGGTGTTGTTAATTGTGGCCAATGTGTATTATAGAAAAACATTTATTTCATAATGACATTTACCCCCATTTTAAATTCTTATTATACAATGAAAGGTTAGATTTTTATGTTTGTTTTTTAAATAAAAGATCAAAAGAATTAACAATGCAAATTCATTTTCACAGCCGCCTTTGATCATATTTTCCAAGGGTGCCAATATTTTTGGCCATGACTGTATGTATTTGCTCTTGGTTTTCATGGTCTTCATCTTTAGCTGAAATAGCTTAAGTGAGATATTTTGAGGTGCACACAGCATTTGTGATTTTCACTCTAAATGCTTTTCAGTACCACTCGGCGCCAACTGCCTACGACATCGTCCTGAAGCACCTCAACACAGCGTTCACTGTGCTCTTCTCTTTGGAATGCATCTTGAAGATTTTCGCCTTCGGGTTCATGGTGAGTTTAATGACATCACATTGATGTTATAAGGACAGTTCACAAAAAAAAGGAAAAGTTGTATTTCATTTCCTCATCCTTAGGACAAACTGTAGGTGACTTTTTTTTTTTTCTTCAGTACAACGGTAAAAGATTTTTAGCTCAGACTTGGGCCTTTGGTGATTTATGTCACTTTGAGAGGCAAAAACCTTATCTCACGAAACATATATCACCAGGAGCCATTGATTTGCATTTTATAAATCACCAAGAAGAAAAAAGTCCCCTCCTAAGGGCGAGTAAATTAACAGCAAATTTTCATTTTTGAGTGAACTATCCCTTTAATGAGTATCATTCAACAATAATACATTTTGGATGTACCTGAACTGATTTACTTGTTTATTATTTTCATTATTGTCACTCTGGTCTCATCTCACAGAACTACTTCCGTGATACATGGAACATCTTTGATTTCATCACTGTGCTGGGTAGTATTACTGAAATTGTGGTAGATTTACAGGTAAGGATATTTCATTCGTAGTGGTCAGAGTTTCTGAATCAGAAGTGTGTATCAGTGCTGGGGATTCTGGGCCACGTGTATTGTTTGTTTAGTCCCATGTAAGAACATAGTTGTTAAGGCCACCTAATATAAAGTGCTTTGTCTGTTTCCTTTTGCCACCCACACCCCCTTCCTTTATTTGTTTATTTATTGACTTATTTTCCAGTAAATAGACAAATAAAGTAATCTTTACTAAAAACGTTTCTTGCCCCTCTCTTTGTTTTCAGTCTTTGAACACCATCAATATGAGTTTCCTGAAGCTTTTCCGGGCAGCTCGACTCATTAAACTGTTGAGACAAGGCTACACAATACGGATTCTGCTGTGGACATTTGTTCAGTCCTTTAAGGTAAAATCACATTTGTACTGAATAAACCGCTATTCTTCAGGGTTTGTGTGGTCACGAAAAAAAAATAAATAAAACTGTGATATCCATGTCTGCAAAGGTAAAAGAAATTATTTTTTTTAATTTAAAATTAAGTTTTGTCATGGAAAATGTGTGTGTGTATATTACTTCCGTTTCCTTCGTTTCCCTTAGTCTAAAAGTATAATGAAGGAAAGGAAAATAATAAATAAAGGAAAGGTTTATACAACATATCTAATTTTTTTCACTCTCTTCTTGTTTCAGGCTCTTCCTTATGTTTGCCTTTTAATTGCCATGCTTTTCTTCATTTATGCCATTATTGGCATGCAAGTAAGTTTTTCATATCATTATGTATGGCGGTTATCAAAATGATGTAAACTTTACCCATATATTATGAAGGTATTGGCTGAATACTTCCCCAAACATCAGAATGTACTTGTATTTTGGCAGCTCAGTCTCTATAAATGATCAAATCTGTTTATTAATCTGCATTTGTGGGCTGGTGTGTGTTCAGGTGTTTTGAAGGTTATAGACTGCCCTAACCAACTTTTGCAGTGTTTATTATTTTTCCCCACACATTTAAATGAACGTTTCAGTTTTTGACAACATGCCAGAAATGTAGAAGAATCAAAATAATTTCTGTACTTGATTCTAATAATCAGTCTCATCTTATTCTTTAGGTTTTTGGTAATATTAAATTGAATGATGAAAGCCACATTAATCAACACAACAATTTCAAGACATTCTTTGGTGCCTTGATGCTGCTCTTTAGGTAAGATCAACAAACACACAGAGAAGAAAGATTTAGTGTTGTTTACTTGCTTTATTTTTAGAAGAATTAGACCAGCATTCTTTCTTTTGTTTATAGTTTAATGACATGTGCAGTTAACCTCTAAATAAAACTCCTGTCTCTCATTATGTTTGTACAAGAGAGGTGTTTGAGTGCTCTAGTGTTTGGTGACTCATTCCTGGGTAGATATATTACTTTCCATCTTGCAGAAGTGCGACGGGAGAGTCGTGGCAGGAGATCATGCTGTCGTGTCTCGAGGGGAAGGAGTGTGAACTGGACCCTTCAATACCGCCTCCTTTCACCTCTCCAGATCATGAAGGGGGCTGCGGCACAGACTTTGCCTATTTCTATTTTGTCTCATTCATCTTTTTCAGCTCATTTTTGGTGAGACTTTATCAACGTCCTATCCCGAATAATTAAATATAGGAAGAGTGGGGTTTATTGCATTACTTTTTACTCAAGTTCAGTGCAAAACAAATACATCCAGTTATATTTTGGGATGTCTGCAGTACTCTGAAATTATAAGAATGCAATTTGTCATAAAAAAGCCCGCAATATTGGTAGCAAAGTTTAAAGTATGAGCTAGATTAATACACAAACTAAACAGGACAAGATAATTAAGTATTCATACTACGAATGCTTGAATCTGACAGGCTGACGAACGTTCTATGGTGTGCGATTATTTTCAGGGAACTATATGGTGAACGTTGATGAAAGTTCAAATACCTTGAAATATAGCATCTGATCGATGTCTTGAGGTGTGGCAACCGTAGTATAAGCTGAATAATTGACTCCAGGCCATAAAATTATAAAAAATAATGCATGCATTGTGACCGCATCACCACCTCGGGTGTGGATTGATTTTCTAATAATTCAACGGCCCGTCACCAATTATTCCTTACATAAGAGGGTATAGTAAGTGCTTGCTAAGGTAGTTTCTCATGTGTATCTTTCAATTGCAGATGAGTCTTTGTTTACACAATAAAAAACATCTTAGCTGACTCTCCCTTATACTTATTAACAGTTATGTTTAAAGAGATATGTTCAAAAGACCCAAAAATGACAATTCTGTTAATGTCTCACCCTCATGCCAAACCCGTAAGACCTTCAACCATCTTTAGAACACAAATGAAGATAGTTCTGATGCATTCCAGGAGATTTCTGATCCTGCATTGACAGCAATGCAACTGACACAGCCAGGCCCAGAAATGTAGTAAGGACATAGTTAAAATGGTCCATGTCACATCAATGGTTCAACCGAAATTTTGCAGAGCCATTAAAATACTTTACACAAAGAAAACAAAAATAAAGACATGAATAAAGAGATACCTTTCTGGGCCTTTAATGTGATAATTACATTGCTGTCTATAGAGAGTCAGAAAGCTCTCAGATTCCATCAAAAATACATTTGTGTTCTGAAGATAAATAAGGTTTTACGGGTTTGGAACGATATGAGGGTGAGTAATTAATGACAGAATTTTCATTTTTGAGTGGACTATCCCTCTAACTATAAATCGCAGCCAAACACAGAAAAAGAGTAATTATTTTGTTATGTATGCACTTGATCTGCATCCAGAATACTAAAACTGTATTTTTTCCTAAGATGCTGAATCTGTTCGTGGCTGTGATCATGGACAACTTCGAGTATTTGACCCGAGACTCATCCATTCTCGGACCTCACCATCTGGATGAGTTTGTGCGCATCTGGGGAGAATATGACCGAGCTGCATGGTAAACGCAACAGATATAATGTAGTTTCTGTCAGTATGTTACTGTCATACACATCTTCACTAGCACCCGCTGCTCATTAACATCCATCATGTTTCTTTTTGATTTATACAGATGCAACTCAGTTCAGCTGTTCAGCTAAAATGTATATGTTAGTACATGTAACAGTAGTTATGAATATGGAAATATCCTGGGCCTTCACCCTTTAAGAAAACCTATCCACTATAGACATTCTGGTTACTATAAATAACTTTGCAATTACATGTCAGCTAGCTCTCATTGGACTATTAGTAGACTTGTAGGTTAGGGTTAGTAAAAAAAGTTGACATGTATGTGTAAAGTTAGCTATAGTCAGAACAGTGTTTTGGGGAGCATCTTAAAGTGTTAGCAAATATTAATCAGACAGTCTACTAATAATGACTGCTAGTGGACATTAAGTTACAAATAGTTAGTAGAATGTCTAATATGGGTTATTAAAGTGTTACCAAAACCTTGGCCTGCAGAACCCATGGAGGAGTGGGCTATCATTATTTTTGGTAGATGTTCAGCTTTTTACAGTTGTTGCTGTTGTGTCTTTCCAGACGGGCCTAACATTTTTTTGTGCTTGAATCAAATTGAATAGTTGTTTGAACCAAAAATGCACAGAACATTTGGCGACATTGCTCGCGCATCAGAAATGGACGGATGTTTTCAGTTTTGCTGTGGTGAAATTGCTGAAAGTTTCTGATGGTGCCTTGGATTCCTGTACGCTGCCAGAACAAAAACTGGCCTGGACGGTATACTGTGAGCCGTTTAATTAGTCTGTCCTCAAACGGCAATCAGTGCACATCAGTATGTCGACACTTAAAAAGTCAAGAATTCTTCTTGGCTAATGGAAGCCGACCTTGCCGTTATCATTGCATTCTCCAGGGCTGGAGTTGAGATGGAATTTAGCGTAGTGTTTAGGAGTCAGTGGATGACCGAGCAAATAGGCGTCCCTCGTGAGTAAAGCTGAAGGCCACATCCTTCTGTTTACAGGCTTTCAAGGGAAGGATGATGTCATGTCAGATGAAAAGGAAGACAGGGCCTCGATTGTTCAAAGAAAGGTGGGTTTGTACATGCCTACCCTAACATCCTTCTGTGTGGTGTTAGTACAACGAGTGTTCCTTTTAGGGCTGCAACTAATTATTTAGGACAACAATAGCAATCAAACCAACAAAAGAGCAACTATATATAAGTGCTGTGACAAGTATTGGTTCGCCAAACATGTAGCAAGGTTTCCTTTTTTTAACATATAAAAAGAAAACAAGAAAAGAATAGAGAATGCTGATGCTAGAGAGTAATTGTTTTAATAAATAAAAACACAAAACAAGTAGATAAGTAAAAATAGATTTGTAGGAACATGCAGCTGGCGTCTTTATGAATGGATTGCTAATAAAAAACTAAACTACAAAGTAGGAACTAACTTAATAAATGTATACCAACAAGCACATCACTCTTAGTTTGAGCAAAGCGTATACTGTGTATAAACTGTGTAAATGTGAACACCCCAAATGATACTCAGACCACCTTAAACCATATATCTACTGTATATGCTCTGATCCAAAGATCAGCTGAAGGTAATAAAACATGCCAAAGCTAGTTTAAACTATGAAAAAAAGAGAATTCATTAATGCGTGTTTAGAAGGCCATCTCAGTACCTACTGTTTTACCTTTTAACAAGGATAATGTTAAAGTACTTTGAGCTGTAATTTAATTTGTTTATTTATTTGCAATACATTTTTGTATTCATTAGTTTCCAGTACATGAATGTTAGGACCTTTGTGTGTGTGTGTGTGTGTGTTAAGGTACGTTCACATCATATTGTAATTACTGTTATTATATGATAGCAACTTGTAAAAAGCCTTCACGTCCTCGTAGAACCGTCCGGGTCTGAGTCCAAGGGTACGAACAGCTCCAATTAGAACATCACGTATTGTCATCTCGAAATTACAGTAATTACAATATGGTGTGATTGCAGAATTAATTGTTTAGATCCTATTTGTTTAATTCTGTTACATTTCAAATAAAGAAAGCTGTTAATAGAAAAGTGGATAGAGTGCAGAACTGAATATAGGCCTGGAGAGATTTGTTGTCTCCTCTATATGTGCGTAATGAATAAAACAGAGTTTGCAGAGTAAGTGCTCCAAATAGGATTTATTGTCAAGAGTGGTTTGGGTTCCATGGAGATTTTTTTTCTTAAAGGCTTTAATGCAGTGATAGGGTAGTCAAATGATTTCTTTTAAAAAATGCTATTATTTTTTATTGTGTATTCAAACATGCTTTTGTAAACATACCCCTCATATTTCACTTTCATAATTATCATATTAGTTTCCATGAACTCATTAAACTTCATATGTAGCATCAGGTGTTGCTTTCAGGAGAAGGAACTGAAGAGCTTTTTGGCATCAAGAGGATAAAGCCAAATAATGCAAATATAATAAAAAATAATGTATTTCTTGCAGCAGGTAAATGAAAGATGCCTTCCCTCACTGCCATGTACAATCGCGAAACATTGAGAATGTAAACCGTTTCTTTCTTATTCTTTTTAAATGGAAACCTCTGGAGAGCTACTGTCCAGCAGGGTTTAACTCCAACTTTAAACAAGCACACCTGAATTAACTCAGCATTACTTGAAAATTGCAGGTAGAAACAGATCTGCAGGAAAGTAACTCTCCAGGACAACACATTGTTGTGGTGTTTTGTTAATGAAAAAGCAAATCTGTTGAATTGACTCAATGACTTACTCACAAAAACAGTCATTTTCATTCTGGAGAAATGAATAATCACTGTTTTGTAACTTACAGTATGTTGGATTTACTGTATTTTATTTTATTAGGTCTAGAGGAAGAAAAATCTTCTTCTGGAATTTTGTTCTGGAAAAGTTCTGTACAGCAAACGACTGTGACATATTTTGATAGCATTTCTATATAATTGTGGTATGCAAAAATAGAGAAGATGAAATGCCATTCTCCATTGTTCATATGAAAATCACAAAGAATTGAATGCCATTGCTTTTCTCCTCCAGTGGCCGTATTCACTACACTGCCATGTACGAGATGCTGACCCACATGTCTCCACCTCTTGGATTGGGAAAGAAGTGTCCTGCCAAAATTGCCTACAAGGTAGAAAAGTTGTATCTGGCAAATACGTTTCATTGTTTAATAGTGCTGTATGCTACTAAATATAGAGAGCAAAAAATACTTAATGTTAGTACTAACAACTATTTTAAACCTTAGCATTTTAGATCATTAATTTTTGCAAATGTGCTGTGCTGCTGTTGGCAGAGACTGGTGCTGATGAATATGCCAGTCGATGAGGACATGACGGTTCACTTCACTTCCACACTGATGTCTCTGATCCGCACTGCACTGGAGATAAAAATCGCTAGAGGTCAGAATTGCAAATCTGTATTTTAAAAGAAAAGTAGTTTAATGACTCGCACTCTTCCTCACCTGCATATATGTGTTTTAATCAGCTCCCTATGTTGTGCATCATTATATTGTGTGCATAAATTGGAAACTGGAAAGGACTTTGGCTTAGGACACATTGGGATTTTTTTCTGGCAACACCTCTGCAACAAGGGTCCAAATAAGGACCTTTTGCACAGCAGGAACCATTTCGTAGTACCCAAACTAATTGTGTAACTACCCTTTTTTTGGCGTGTTTGCACCGCAGGAACTAGGAATGATTTTAGTTCAAGGAACTCTGTTTGGAGGAATTAAATTAGCTCCTACTTCAGAGTA
The DNA here is from genome assembly GCA_032359235.1 of Enteromius mattozi. Lineage (NCBI taxonomy): Eukaryota > Metazoa > Chordata > Actinopteri > Cypriniformes > Cyprinidae > Enteromius > Enteromius mattozi. The sequence goes on from JAUMHE010000043.1 coordinate 1,040,577, forward strand.
GGGTCTGAAAAGGTACGGTCGCCGTGATTTTGACATGATCCCTGGATCAACATTACTGTCCAAAAATATAGACTTATCCCAATCCTTACCCCTTACCCCAAATTTATGCCTAAAAGATGTTGATCCAGGAACATCTTGTACTTGGTGAAATCACGCTCACCAAAAAGGTACTAGGAACTATCAGTGACGCAAGTGTACGCTGATTGGCTAAACGTGCACGAAAACATCCTCACCCGCTATGATTTTAAAGCGCCACTTAAACATATACTTTGGATCAACTTATTTCTTTTATAAATGGCATTTACCTGAAGACTTTGTCTACAGCATTTTTTTGCTTCTATCAGCCTCAATGAGATGCCACTGCCAGATGATGTTGGAAATTCTTAGTCCTTTTTTCTGTTCTTTCAATCACTTGATGTATTTGTCGACATTCCAAGTCCATTATTGTGAAACAAAACAACAAACACACAGCTCCGATCACAGCGTCCTCCATCCTCCTGTTGTTAACGTTCTTCTTTTTTTTTTTAATGTTGTTCTTCTTTGTTTCCCTTGTTGAACGGCACGCACAAATGATGTCACTGTCGACAAGCTTACGCCACTTCTTAGTACCTACCGTCGATGCAAATGCAACCCTTTAAAGGTTACTGGGAAATAGCACATGCAAAATCATCCCAGTACTTTAGTAGTGTACTTTTAGTTATTGAACTAAAGCAGTGCGAAAGGCCCTATAATTAACATGTTGTAAATATTTAGAGAATTCCAATGGCTGTAAATGCAGGTAATGTACTTGGAGTTCAAATTATTGAAGATTAAACTGCTACGAGGCAAATGAAAGGTCTGTAATAGAGTTTGGTGAAAACTAGGCAGAGATTGTCAGCAGGCAAACCAGCAAGATAGTTCATGGAGAATGAAATAGATGAATATCCCAGGAAACAGTCCAGGTTTAGAGCCAAGAGAGCAGACAGACAGGCAAACAGAGTCCAGAAGGGTAGACTAGAGTCAGTGTCTGAGTGAACAGGGCAAGATGTAAAGAAAAATAAAACTAGGCTCACAGGAGAAGAGGCGGATTCTTTTTGTAGAGGCCAGGGATGAGACAGTCTTGCACATAAAATGGGAAATAGATGGGGAGAAATCCCAACATTTTTAGAGCTGCATAAGCACTGCATAAGTGACAGAAACACATGAGGATGCATGTTCTTCAGTTTTTCAATCTGTCAACTGTATTCATCTCTTAGTGGACTCCATATGTGTCCTTTTCAGGGGGCGAGGATCGGCTACAGTTGGACATTGAATTGCAGAAGGAGATAAGTATCATCTGGCCACACCTGTCCCAAAAGACTCTGGATCTGCTGGTACCCATCAACAAAGGTGAGACTCAATTGCAATGAAAAATATTTGCAAGGCCCCCAGAAGTTGTACTGCTGCAGTACTTGAGTCAATGAGTAGCCTCCACCCACAACCTGAAAGTCATAGAGAGCCCTTAAGTCTGTCCTGTACCCTTCCCAGAGATGCAGTATAACATTAGAGGACTCAGGAGTATACTCCAAACAGGGTTTCTTAAACAAATGAGCCTGCAGATCATCAATACTCTTTATAGAAGCTGGGATCAGTAGATGCTCAGTCTTCAGTAAGAGTGTGCAAGCTAACTGATTTCAGCATTTCAAGAGGAGAGGGTGGAAGGGTATAGCCATAACATTATTTCTACAGCATGAATACAATTAGAAATGCATCCAAATGTTCCTGAAGATAACAGAGCAACGGACCCGGTCTTCCATCTTTAAAGAGTACTAGGATGTGAAAAGGCAGATTTGTTGGCTCCACATCCATGATGTGATCCATAGGTGCCTATGGAGGGCATTTGAGTATAGTGAATGAATTTTCATGTTCAAGAAACCAGTCTGAGATGATTTGAGCTTTGAGCCTGTTGTCCTGCTGAAGTATCCATCACAAGATCAAACACTATGGCCATAAAAGGTTGGACATGGTCAGCAAAAAATCCCCAAGTAGGCTGTGGTGTTTAAACGATGCTCAACTGGTACTAATTGACCCAAGTTTGCCAAGAAATTAATTATCATCAGCCTGAACCACTGATCCAAAAAAGCTATTTTGCCAAATTCTGACCATCCCATCTGAGCGTTGCAGCAAAAATTGACCAGGCCACTTTTTTTAATCTACTGCTGTCTGGTTTTGGTGAGCCCGTGTGAATTGTAAGCCTCAGCTTCCTGTTCTGATAGGAGTGGCACCCAGTGTGAGCTTCTGCTGCTGTAGCCCATCTGCTTCGAGGTTTGATGTGTTGTGCATTCAGAGATGCTTCTACATAGCTCAGTTGTAACAAGTTACTGTTGCCTTTCTATCAGCTTGAACCAGTCTGGCCGTTCTCCTCTGACTTAAACCAGGCATTTTCGCCCACAGAACTGCTGCTCACTGTTTATTTTCTGTTTTTCAGACCATTTTCTTTAAACCCTAGAAATGTGAAAGTCCCAGTAGATCAGCAGTTTCTAAATTACTCAGACCAGCCCATCTGGCACCAACAACCATGTCACAATCAAAGTCACTTAGGCTGCATTCACACTTGGCATTAACATGCAACCTGTATCCAGAAGTTGTCCATATACACACTGAAAAGACAAGTGCAAATGCGCATCTGATCGGACTGTTATCCTATCAGCGTGTCCTGGTCCAGAGGTAGTTGAGGACGTATTAACGTGTTAATGCCAAATGTAAATGCAGTCTTAAAACACCTTTCTTGTCCATTCTGGTGCTCGGTTGCTGAACTTCAGCAGATAGGCTTTGACGATGTTAACATGACTACATGTTGCTGCCATAGAATTGGCTCATTATATATTTGCGTTGACGAGCAGTTGAACAGGTGTACTCAATAAAAAGGCCAGTAAGTATACAGGGCTGGGCGTGGGATATCGTATGGGATAATCATGCGCATCTACTCAGTAAATCCGGTTCCCTGATTAGCGTTAAATCTGTCACCTTTGATGAAGCAGCAGTTAGTGCACAGAGCCGTAGATCACTGGCGAGCTACACAATATCACGTTCAGTTTTGCAGGTGACTCATTTCAATACTGAAAGTGATATTGCATAGCTCGCCAGTACCGGCTCTACTGACAAGATGTGCATGATTATCCCATGCTATATATCGCCCAGCCCTATACGTATATAGGAATTTACAGAGCCCCTGAGGGGACATAGTATTGTGCTCTCTGGATAGATTTTGCATTCGCTTATGAAACGTAAATTTTCCCACCTCATTGTATTTACATTAAAAGTGTTGCAAACAAATACAAAGTTTCTTGTGCAAATACAAAAGCATTGCCATCTAATTTTTTTGGCATCACCTTATTTCTTTAGGGGCGTAAGTATTACACAACACCTTTCCATTTTAACAGTGTTACCATCATTAAACCAGCCTATGTTAAAAGGTTGGTTCAGCTGAATCAGTCTGTTGTACTTTCATAATGAATGTGAATATGTGTTTCTCCAGACACAGACATGACCGTTGGAAAGATCTATGCTTCTATGATGATCATGGATTACTTTAAGCAGAGCAAAGCCAAGAAGTTAAGGCAACAGATTGAGGCTCAGGTAGGCTGACTTTTCTTTTCAAATTTAGACAAATAGTATAAGGCTTTTCATAATTTCGCTTTTTTTTTGCTTTTGCACAGAAAAGTTCCGCCCTGCCCCTGATATCTCACAGTGCTGGATCAGCTTTGTAAGTTTTGTTGTCTTCAAAATGTTTAAAAAAACATGTATATGAACTGTATTACTTCAATGCATGGTTGATTTTGTGAATATATTGCACAATTCATGTTTCCTATATCACTGCTGCTTAATAGCATAAAAATTATACTGCTATGCACACTCCATAGTGACTACTAGCATTATAGGCGTTTAAGGTTTCACTCACATTATGGTGTATGTATTAAAGATGTGGTTCTGTGTTGTAGGACCAGTGGAGGGTTTGTGGCTTTAAGCCCCATATCACCACAGGAGCTGTTATTGCAACCCATGACCCAACGTACAGACAGCAGTGAAGACTATGATGCCTCTCAGGTACCAAAACAAGCTGCTCTTCCAATTGAGACAGAAAAAAACTTCTTCTCATTATGTTTATGGGTTAAACAACACATGAACAAGTTATCAAGAGGCTACTAATTAAAATAGCGAAAACAAATAACTTTCTTGGAATAGATATCATGAGTCATATAGTATTACAAATAGTAAAAAGTAAACTATAGAACGATGAGTTATAGACTGACAAGATGTGCTGTGCTGACTGTATCTAATGTGATGCTGATGCGCAGGTTGATGAATCAGGGTTGAATGGCATGTGGGGGGAAGATCGCCCACCTGAACATGCATTCAGAACCAGACACAAGAGCTACAAAGCTGCAGGTTGGTTTCTGCATTTCCCTTGTAAAGTGAGAAGACACAGCACAACTCTAGAATACACAAATACACCAGCCAACGCTTGTCCAATGAGTCACCCTGCAAGAGACAAGAGCTGATAAAATGCATGCTCATACGTCAAGCGCTCTAGACGACTAGGAGGAAGCTCTGAAAGTTACAGCATGTTACTTCATATGATTTGAACAACTGAACCTTTCTCTTGCACATAAGATACACCTATAGCGCAATTTTTTGCACTGCTTTGCTTGAACAGTTCTGAATTCATTAGCTTTTATGAGAATCCCAATGAGAACACATGCAGTATAAGATATGAAATCCCCTTGAGCGGTGTAGTTAACCTACTGTATCTATTTCACATTTTACAGTGTCCCACTCAGACCAGACACAGTACATGGAAAAGGTGCGAGGACGACCAAAAGAACAACGTTTCTTACTTTCTCCAGATAATTCGAACTCAAAATCCCGTTCCCGCTCTCCCAGTGAGGAGCGCATACATGGGGTCACCAGACAGGTAAACAAACAGCTCAGATATCTAGTTTTAAAGGTTCTTTAAAGTGATCTCTCACAGCTTTTTGAGGGAAAAAAGGATGTTTTCGTTTACGTGTGACTGAACATTATGCTACAAATGCTGCCCCCTGCTGGACAGCTAGAAATTAAATAAGAATTATTCTACATTTACTTTTCGTCAGGGACCATAAGCCAAGATCCAGATCCAAATTTAGTCTCAAGTCAACCTGGGTTTTTTTTGGAACTGATCAATCAGCAGATGACGTGCTTAGACCGTCTAGAAACTTAAAGGGATAGTTCACCCAAAAATGGAAATCACACCATGGTTTACTCACTATCAAGCTATCCTAGGTGTTCTTCTTTCAGATGAATACAAAAATGTCCTGGCTCTTCCAAACTGTATAATGGTAGGGAATGGGTGGTGAATTCTCAACTGCCATTATAGAGCTTGGAAGAGCCAGGTCATTTTTGAATATAACTTTGTATTTGTCTGAATAAAGAAAGTCATAAACACATAGAAGGGTTGAGGGTAAGTAAATTTTGGGGTAATTTTTATTACTATCCCTTTAATATACTATAAGACTAATCATACATAGGGCAACTCTTTTTTTGAGCAATGTTGCTTGGGCACTTTTCAACTGAGAATGAATCGGTAACAAATTTCTATCTGGATACTTCAGATCAGTTGTGGGCCCTGTATCTCACAGGTTGCCCATTGAAAGCAGCATTGCTCAAAAAGTATTCAGCCTAAGCTCCTACTTTATCTGAAAGAGTTAGTTCACCCAGGCACAGAAAGCTGTTGCAGATGGTTTGACAAAAACACTTCAAGATGGTAGAATTTAATTTGGGGTATAATTAGATTTTTCAACATCTGATGATCTATGTGCTAATTTATTTACCCAAAGTTTGTCATATTCCAGACTCTTTCTGTATTTTGTATTTATTATCATTTTAATTAATAATTTTAATTTTAAATGGTTTTTTTTATTATTGGATTTAATAAATAATATTATATATATATATTTATTTATTTATTTTTCATTTTATATATTTTTTTTTTTTCCTCTGTCCCAAATTTTTGCAGGCAACTTTTTTTTTTATTGCAATTTTTATTGTAAGGTGGCTTGGACTTTGGGGACCGCTGGGGTGTGGGTGGGCTTTAGAGGGTCAGTTTATTCTGTATATTTTGAATAAGTAATTCCTCACAATTGTGGATGACCCTTTCCATGCAAAAACAATAAAAGCAATAAAAAAAAAAATCCCCCCAAAAAGTTAGCTCACCCCAAAATTAACATTCTGTTATTAATTAAGTCGGAGAGATCTCTGACCCTACGTAGACAGCAACGCAACTGAAATGTTCCCAGATCCAGAAACGTAGTAAGGACATGGTAAAACAGTCCATGTGACATCAGTGGCTCAACTACAATTTTGCTAAGCTACAAAAATACTTTTAGGGGAGGTTTTCCAGATATGGATTAGATTACGCCAGGACTGGGCCTTTGTTAAATGAGGGCATTAAAATAGTTTTCACAAACATGCCTTCCAAAAAAGCATTACTTGTGAGCATTTAAAAAAAAAAACAATGGCACTAATGTATTTTAGATATGTCAAGCTTTTTTCAGTTTAGACAGCTCTGACATTTATTTTAATCTAGAACTAGAAAAAACCCTGTTTGGGAAACTGCCCCATAGTGCATAAAGAAAACTAAAATAATGACTTTATTCAACAATTCTCCCCCCAAATTACTGTCTTCCACCATTTTGGAGAGTGCTATGATGCAAAGCATGCACATGCATCATGGTACTCTCCAAAAAAGACAGACCCTTTAACTTTAAATGCCATTAAATGGATTATCAACCTAAATACTTGAAATCTGATTTCTCCACAGGGAAACAGCTCCGAAAGCCCCGTTCCCTCCACCTCCGAGTCCAGCACCCCGAGCGGCAAGCGTCGCCTGTCCCAGACCTCCACCTGCTCACGCCCTCACATCTCCTACTCACCCTTAGTGTGCCACACGCAGCCCTCATCACACGTTGATGATGACGACGAGGACGATAACGACACCACCGTCCAGCAGATGATAGGGTGCTGTAGTACTGCTTTATGGGACGACAGTGCTGAAGACCAGGAAGCAAGACAGCAGGAGGGTGCCCATTTTGAAGTGGACGAATATCTGGGTTCGTCCGCTCGCCGCTATCCTTCCGAGTCCTTCCTCGCCCTACAAGATGAAGAGCACAGCCCTGATTCTGCCGCTCCTATGGAAACTCTTACCTTTGAGGCAGCAGTGGCCACCAGCCTAGGCCGCGCGAACACGGTCAGTGCCTCGATGCGCACGAGGTCACGGATAGGCTGGCAGGTGCCCAACGGACACTTCCGGAAGAGACTGGCACAGAGCGTGTCTCTCGCTGGCGGTGAAACTCTCAGCGATGATGACAAATACTAGATCAGTCAGTAGAACAGAGACATAACAGGACAAATGTAGAGGACACTGAGGTGGATGCTGATCTTCACAATATTCAAGAGGTGTTTTATAGATATACAAATTTAAATGTGTTCAATGAAATGAGCAACAGAAAGACTTCATATTTATATTCTCTAATTTCTCATCAGATAGTGAGTTTGGAAAGCTACCCATACATTTGAGGCCCAATTCAGGTATTAAGTGCTTTATTTCCATTCGGGGATAGTGAGTCGATGGCTTAAAGTGCTTAAACTTTTTTTTTTCCTCCCTCAGTTTCTTACATTTATTTATTTTTTTCTCAGTTTATTAAGTTTAATGTCTTTTCTACCAAAATGCCATTTGTTTGTAATTCATCTCTGCCACATTGTTGAAATTCGCTAATAATGCATATACTTTGTTTGAACTTTAAGTCCAATTTCTAAATTGAATAGGCCATTGTAACTAAACGTGACTTCCAACTTGACTTCCGAAGTTCGGTTCGTAAAACAGTTTAAATTAAGTGCTCGATTTAACTAAGCAATCTGTCAAAAACAACTTTCATATGTTTCCATAAAATACTGTTAAAACTGAAGAGGAGAAGAAAAAGGATTTTACAGCTGAGGCTTTAATTATTAAATGTTTAAAACTAGTTTAGATGAATGTCTTGTAAAGGGGTTTACAAAAGTAAATTCTGACAAAGGTAAAAGGTATCACAGTCAAATTTGATGTCACAATCGATTCAGGAAGTGTTTTTAAAAATAAAAGATTTCTTCTTTGAAAATATGTAATTTAATCTTTCTTTCAGGCTACTTGGAATTTGGATTTTTGTTACTGAATTTGAATGGATAAGCATCCTGATAACTTTATGTTAAATTAATAAAATATTGTCTTTTTACCCTGTTTTAGTTTTCTGCTGTTTTTGTTTCTTTTCCAATAGGATTCTCTTGTTATTACCTTTTCCCAAAAGGTTAGCCCCACTGCAGGATTTTATCACAGGTTTACAGGCACTAAGTGCAAATAGCAAAGGCTATTTTAAGTATCCCTGTCCACCATTGCTCAGCTATTTTTCCTTTAGAAGAAATCATAAATTACCAAGGGGTTTTAAACAAGGCCTCTGATAGTAAGTGCTATAACTCCACCATCTTTGAGAAGGAGCATGTGTGCCCTACATATATACATATGACGAACAAGACACTCAAAGTGCATGCCATTTAATTCCATATGAAATGCGTATTTATCGTCCATTTCTACTTT
>JAUMHE010000043.1:1052608-1063494 GCA_032359235.1 Enteromius mattozi
GTGGTTACATACTACATACACATCTAGTTACTATGGAAGTACACAGGTATTAGGGACACTTGATATAAAGTGGGACCTGTATATTAAACATGCACACACACACATTTATACATTTAAAATGTTGTATTTGTATATATTATATTTATATATAATACAAATTATAGAAATAAATATATTTTTGTAAATGTAAATATTTTCAAAATAAAAACTGTATGACTGTGTATTTATACAAAATCTTAGTATGGACTAAATGGCTTATTTTGGAGATTTAGTGTACTTCCCCCCCCCCCCCCCTGTACTTGTTAAATTGAGTGTAATTTAGTGAATATGATATTCGTATGAATGATAACTCTGGCCATGTTTCCCAGCTTGCTTCTGCAGAAGAAGCTTCATAAGTTTGAGCTGGCGAGTTTAGCCAATCTGTGTCCGGAGGCTGGAGAGGAGGCCAAAGCCCTCATTCCCAGGTGAGTGCCTGTTTTACACACAAACAGAGAAACACATCTCACACGGCTCATTTAATCATCAGTCTGAAACGAGACTAATTACGTCTTTATATTTGACCGGAAGTATATTTAGGAGTGTTTTCTTCAGAGGACACGTCCAATACAGTTGGGTTGATGTTTTATGAGAAATAGTTGTTGATGTTTGTTTACATTATTCGTTTATTGTATTCTTTATTAGTTTGGAAGGCCGGTTTGAGGATGAGGAGTTACAGCAAATCCTGGACGACATTCAGACCAAACGCAGCTTCCAGTACTGAACCTCGTCTCTTCGCTTTAGTCCCCTTCTTTTCTCTTTCCTTTTCACATCTTTATATATTGCCAGTTGTTCCCCACTGTAGTTTTTTAATGTGCTGTTGTTTTGAAAAATAAAGTGTTTTTGATAAAACTGACTGTGTCTCAATGTCATGCTGCTGCAGTCAGTAACATATTTATAATAGAAATGCAAATCTAAATCAGAGAAATGAACATTTAAGTCATATAGAAGAATGATATTAATTCAGATACTATTTCATTAAAACATTATGATCCAAAACCACAAGCATTAACTGAAATTTTATTTTTCATTTATTCAATAGTCTTGTTACTGAAACGCCAGAACTTTTAGTCAGTTGAGCCTGATTGTTATGGTATTTAAATTGCACAATCTTGAACTAAATATACTCTGAATTCTTGTCACTACTGAGCACGTTAGCTTTTGCAAATAATTATATTTTTATGTATATACACTTGTTAAAAAATGTATATATCCAGCATATGCTAAGTTATGTCAAAATAATCATGCCAAGTACTGTTGAAATGTTATAAGTTTCATTCCTGAAGCTGAAGCAACTTCAAATAAAATAATAAAAATATTATAACAACTTTATAACTATACATATATATATTGACAACTTTAATAAAAATATAAAATTAGACTATAGTTGTAATAAAAAAGAATAATTAATTGAAAACTAGCTTAACAGATAAAGTCAATTTAATATTTTGTTAAATTATTTGTTTTATAGTGTTTTGATATTCTATTGTTTTTCTTTAGCCTCTTTCTACAGTGTTTATGAACAGGCTAAATTACATATAAATAGGCTATGAATATAATGTTAAACTAAATGAATGGAGAATGTTATCTTGTGCAGATGTTCTGTATTCGTGGATTCTATTATTAGCTACGAAGGCTAGGCTAATAATAAACCTTTCTATCTTTACTTTGAGCTATTGGACTTTTTCGGTGTGTTTATTAAGATATAAAACAACGTACCAATCACAGAGGCTTTACATATAACTAAGCGATTTAGTCACTCAAAGCAAAATGATTTTAGCTCGAGCTGAATGCGCGTTCAAGTCGACGTCCACGTGTTATTGCTGCGCCGCCGCGCATGCGCTGTGTGTCCGGCCCGGTGTGTGAATGATGGCGGCGTATGTGGAGATACTGAAGAACGAGTTTCCACAGATCGACTCCGAACTCTTCGACTATATCACTGGTACTGTACATATATGTGACGTTAATATACCTGTATTACACCTGTGCGCTGTTAGCGTCAGCTTCTGCGTTAGTGACAAGAGTTCATTCATTATATAAAATAGTGCTGATGGTGATCATGCTAACAGACTGTGTCATGCCAATCTGCTGAGTTCCTGACATTCTCCTTTCAATAATTGAATGCACACCGGAGTTCAGAATTCAATCAAGTGGTAATTTCAGTAACTATGTGTTCATATCTGTGAAGTAAAGCAGCTGCAGTGAAGTTTGACCTGACACGGTCACATGTTTCCAGACTGTCCCCTCATTAATATTATATAGTCATGTCATATCATAGCATATGCAACAATTTGTGTCTGACTGATTATTTCACGAACAATCAGGCAACCTGAGAGTTATAGGTAGATCACGTGATCGATGATATAAATGATGGCTTATATACGTCATTCAGAAAGATGAACTAATGAAGTATCAGCAAAAGTAAAGAAATGCAAAAATGCGTTTTATATGACCTAAAATCATAAATACTGTCAGTTTATATTTAAAAGATGAATGAAAGAGATCATGCCTTCATTTACTTTCTCTTAATCTATTTAAATGCAGAGACACGTGTAAATGTAAATTGTTAATATTCAAATGCAGTGCCTCTGTATATGATTACTTAATATAGCATGCAATTTTAATTGTATTTGTTCAAATTTTTTCTTTTTTTTTTTTAGAATTAAACTGTAAAAGTCATTACGCTGTGAGCATGCATGAATAAATCCTATTTAGCCTTTTCTTTATAGCAACATGACAAAACATTAAAGCAGTTTGACTGATTGAGCTTAAAGTGAAATATAATATGGGAGGATATCTGTATTCTTGGTAATTCTGCTTTTAATATTTATATCAATATGTATAAAAAAATTGTGTAAATTAAACCAAATACATCTCCAGTGTGTCATAGACATTAAATACTAATACGTCTGGAGTAAGTTATGTTTGTATAGCCTTGCTCTTGTGATTCCTGTTTTGTATATTGATAATGTGGCGCAGGTGTACTGACCTGTGTGTGTGTGTTATCCTGCAGGTGTGTTGGACAGCGGCGGCTCAGATTTCGAGGATGGAGAGGAAGTGTTTGATGCCATCGGCGGCTTTCTTCAAGAGGTCGGTGACAAGAATGAAGACGACATCCGAGAAATCTGCTTCCAGATGTTCAACACACTCCAGTTGTAAGTCATCCCGTTTACAGCGCTCGCCTTCTGTCTAAACATACTGATGATGAGTGTCCGATAATGGTGTTTATTTGCATGAGCCATCTGTATTGTTTTTAGTGTCCAGGAATAATGCAAATCAATCTTGCATGAGGCGTTTAGAAATGTATGGCAGGCCACATTTACATTAACATGCACAAGTTTGAGAAAAAAAAAATATTTTATTCTTTTTCTGTTTCTTTTCTAGATGTTTGTTAACCTGCTGTCTGTTTTTCAGCTCCAAACATAGCCTGAAATGCGCTGAAATGATCACGGGATAAATAACAGCGTATGATATGTGATAGTTTCCCTGTCTTTCGAGGATTTTTCTGCACGTGCCATAAGTTAAAGCAGCACACAAGATGACCCGCTCTAGAAAGAGTTTTTAAATAATTGTAGCATTTATTATTTTAAAATGACTGTAATTGCAGAACTCTTTTTTTTTTTTATAGTATTGAACTAATAGTAAATGCATAAATAATGTGTGAATTAACTGACAGAGGTGTGATCATTTTTATTATGTTGCAGTGTGATTATATGTGTTTCAATGAAGGCTTTAGAACAATTTGTCACAGTTAAATTTCCATTTAAATTACAAACACTGCCATTTACACTTATTTTTATTTATTTTTTATTCAGAAGAAACCGTTTTCCACTGAGTTAAACTTTTTCATATTTATTGATTACATTTTTTGTTTACCAGTTTTTATGTGGCCTGTGTTATCAGTACAGACATTGTAATTGTTCCTAATACTTTTCAGATTAGTTTTGTTACGTTTCAGCAATATATAGTTTCAGTTAACATTTATGAACACATATTGGTGGTTATTTTAGTTTAAGTTTAGAAATTATAGTTAGGAAAGCAGTTTATGAAACTTAATATGACAAACTTTAGATGCGTATCTGAATCAAGCAGGAAAAGAGGACATGCATTAACCCAGGAAACAATGCTTTGAAAATAACTTTATAAATTTCCCATATTGCACAATATTTTGTTGACAGAGTTTGTAGAGGTAAAACTGAAGTGCATGTCATAACCACACACTCTGCTGCCCTCTAGGGAAGAATACATCAGGTCAAAATCATGTTACGACAGTAATGGCCAGTAGATGGCGGAGGTGTTCTAGATTTTATGCTGAGAAGTTATACATTTAAATGTTTGTTTAGGTAACTTTTGTCATTTTTTTTGTAGTAATGCTTATGGGCATACAGTCCTATACAGTTCACTTTCTGTGTCTGTGTAAGAGTGTTTGTGAACATGAACATTTGTGCTCCGGATGGCAGATAAGGATGTCATTTACAACCCAAATCCTAATTGATGATTGTGTTTTTGTTCTCAGGACTAAATGTGACTCTGGTCAGCAGCAGGTGCTGCTGGAGGCTCCAGTGCAGTTATCACAAGTGTCTGCTGCTGACGCAGGTGACACCACGCTTAATCTATTCATTTTATTTTCATTTATATTTTAGGTTTTCACTGATGATGGCATAAATCACACTGGTAATAGATTCGGGTTTTGTTAGAAATGCACAACCATTTCTCCTGTGTCACCAACCATCTGAATAACACTTGAATGTCCCTGATGATCATCGATGTGTGGAAGCCCATTTCTGCCACTGAATAAAAAATAAAAAAGTAATTGACCACATGACTTTTTTTCTCGCACTTGCAAGTTTACGGAGTTATAAAGTCAGAATTGTGATGAAGTTGCAATTCTGAGAACATTTTTTTTTTTATATCTGAATCAGAATTTTGAGTTTTTATCTTGCAATTCTGACTTTTTCTTGTAATTGTGAGATATGAACTTGCAATGTTGAGAAATAAACTCACAGTTGTGAGTTATAAAGTCATAATTGCATGATATAAACTCGTCATTCCAAGTTTATTTCTCAGAATTGCAAATTTATATCTTACTATTGAATTATCACAATTCTGAATTCATAACTGCAACTGTGATATGTAAAGTTGCAATTCTTCTTTTCCCAAAAAAAGTCAGAATTGTGAGTTTTTATCTTGCAATTCTGACCTTTTTCCTCGCAATTGCGAGTTTATATCTCAGAAAAAAAAGAAAAATGTGAGTTTGTGTCACGTAAATCTGAGGGGGGAAAAAGTCTGAATTGTGAGATGAAAAGATGTAATAACCTTTTTTTATTCAGTGGTGGAAAGGGCCATTTTCTACACGTGTAGAAAATGATATTTAAGTTCAGAATACCTCACTGTTCTTCAGCGTCTCAGATGTTTCTGCTCTTTCAGCATCGACTGCGAATGAAGTGCATGGTATCTGGATGGTGAAGAGGAATCAGAGTACAGTAAGATCTGCCTCTACAACCTTGGTTTACTGTGTCCAGAGCCTTTACCTTTATTAACCTCTCTGTTTATGGTAGACTGTGGATGCCAAGAAACTAGAGAAAGCTGAAGCTAAGCTGAAAGCCAAACATGAGCGCAGAAACGAGAAAGACTCGCAGAAATCCTCATCGTCTCCACTGTGAGTGCTGACATCTGATAATGAAGATCTCTGGTTTTCTCATAAGAATGATGTAATTCAATCAGCCGTGATTTTGACGTTGCCGTGATCAGTGAATGGCTGATGTGTAATATCTTGTGTTTTGAAGGGTTTTGGAGGAGGCCTCAGCCAGTCAAGCCAGCAGTAAGAAAGAAAACCGCGTCGATTTATCTGGGAAGAATCGAAGCTACGATATCCGCATTGAGAATTTTGACGTGTCTTTTGGGGAGAGGTGAGAAATCACTGATGATCTGGATGTTTTGGAAAATCTTGAATAGTATGCAATAAATAATTATGCGTTAAAATGTCCTATTCAGATAAATCATACATATATCATGTATCGTGTTATATATATATCGCATTACTGAAGACCGGCTCGTGTCTAATTCAGAGCATGTTGTTTGGCAGATGTCTGCTGCAGGGCACTGAACTGTGTCTGGCCAGCGGCAGGCGCTATGGTCTAATCGGACGTAACGGGCTCGGGAAGACCACTCTGTTGAAGATGCTGGCGAGTCGCAGCTTACGCGTCCCTTTGCACATCTCCATTCTGCACGTGGAGCAGGAGGTGGCCGGAGACGACACCGTGGCCCTGCAGAGCGTCCTAGAGAGCGACACGGTGCGAGAGGAGCTGCTGCAGGAGGAGCGCACTCTCAACAAACACATCGCCAACGGAACGTATGTCACCTGCATTGGAGAGTCACGCGGTGGATGCTTTGCTGTTTTTAAGCTTCTTTGATCTTTAAAGGAATAGTTGACACAGAAATGAGCGTTTGCTGAAAATGCACTCAGCCTCAGTTCATCCGGGACATAGATGAGTTTGTTTCTTCATTAGATTTAGAGACACATAGCGTTGCATCAGTGTCTGATCAATGGATGCTCTGCAGTGAATGGGTGCCGTCAGAATGAGAGCCGATTAAAAAACATCGTAATAATCCACACCACTCCAGTCCATCAATTAATATCTCGTGAAGCAAAAACAAGCATGTTTGTCAGAAAAAAATTGCCAAGTTTTTAACTGTAAGCCATGATTTCTGGCCAAAAATTTTGTCCTCAATCCATAATAACAATTGATCCAGTGGAAAAAGTCCATCATCTGTTGTCTTTCGCATACAAATCCAGCCACATATTTGTTTAGAGCTTGTAAACGCTGCTTGATCTGTTCAGATTTCTCTCCTGATTCAGACCAGATAACATTTAACAACAGGAGGAAGCGTTATTATGGATATTGGCCTCATATTTTAGATTTGATGAATTAGTTTCTTACAAACACGCCGCTTTTGTCTTCTCCAGATGTTAACTGATGAACTGGAGTGGTGAGGATTATTGTGATGTTTTTATCAGCACCCATTCACTGCAGATGAGACACTGATGCAGAGACAACCAAATGATGTATTTACTGTCAGGTATATAAACTGATTGTTCACTAAACAGGTGCACCGTTTTGATATGTTAATTTTAAAGACCCGATCAATGTCAACTAAAAGTCATATTGGAGCTCACGTAAAGAAACATAACAGAACAAGATTAAAAGAACAAACATCTCACAGCTGCGTGTGATTTACTGTATTTGTGCTTTCAACTAAAACACCTGCAGCTGTCATTGTATCTACTCCTGCCTTTAATCTTTCAGTGCAGACGGGTTAGAAAGTGTTCGTCTTTCGGAAATTTATGCTAAACTGGAAGAAATCGAAGCAGATAAAGCACCAGCCAGGTAAGTGGAAAATGATTTGTGTGTATTATCAAATAGATTCCACCAATCAGTCAATATTTATTTATTTTTTTTTATTTATCTTTCAGAGCGTCTGTCATTCTTGCTGGTTTAGGCTTTTCAGCCAAAATGCAACAGCAAGCAACCAAGTGAGTATGTAGCCATGCAATAATGGTTACTTGCTTATAATTCTCTATTCCTCATCTCTTGAGTAAATAAAAAGCCATTATGAATTAATATTGGCTGATTTATACATTTCTGCGGTGGTTATTGATGTGTGTGTTTATTGTAGGGAGTTTTCTGGAGGCTGGAGGATGAGGTTAGCTTTAGCGAGAGCCCTGTTTGCACGGTAAGATTATTCAGAATTAAAAAAATAGGTATTATAAATATTATGTACTTGTATTGGCTGTAATATTATTATACTAGTATAGTATTTTTTATATGATAATTATAGTTTAAAAAGTGAACTAGTCAGTACTGCTTCAGTGATTTGTTTTTTTCTTTTGTTATCTTTCAGGCCTGATCTGTTGTTACTTGATGGTGAGTAAAACATGCTCTCAGTATGATGGTAATGTTGCTACTCAGCGTTAAATATTGATGTAGTGACATCACTGCTTCTTTTATTCAGAGCCCACAAACATGTTGGACGTAAGAGCCATTCTGTGGCTGGAGAACTATTTACAGGTAAGTGTTTTTCAGACCGACAGACGGATCACTAGTTTGCTTTAATGTCTGAAGCTGTGGCATTTACATGTTATAAATGCAAATGAATCTAGGAACATTAGGTTTTAAGGTCCAATGAAGTTTTGAAGTAATTGTGCTTGTATTTCTTCAGACGTGGCAGTCCACCATCCTCGTGGTGTCTCACGACCGCAACTTCTTGAATGCGGTGGTGACAGACATCATACACCTGCACTCGCAGCGGCTGGAGAGTTACCGTGGCGACTACGAGAACTTCATCAAGACGAAAGAAGACCGTCTGAAGAACCAGCAAAGAGAATATGAAGCTCAGTTACAGTACAGAGAACACATCCAGGTACCAGCCGCTCTGCAGGACTGATGGAGAACGTGTCCCTTTAATAGACAATATGTCTAAAGGAGGAGGAAGCAGATGCTACATTTGTGTGACGTTGCAATTATGTCACCAAAGTCCTTCACATAATTTTATCCTTTTTTTTTATTGTCCTCCTGTCATCATAAAGCTCTATGGATTGAGGCTGCATCTAGGGCTGCACTGTTGATTGAAAAACCAAAATCACAATTTGGCTTAGTGCTTTTCTGAATTCACAAAAGCTGTTAATAAATATGTGTTGCGAGCAGCTCATTATCTGCCGGTGCGTTTGGAAACACGCATTAAATCATTTTCCTTAATTTGTGCTGAACAGCAACAGAAATTCACAGAAGCTTTAACAAAATTACAAAAACAGCTCTTTGCGACTGAAGATTGATGGTTTACAGTAAATGTAAGAAAATTATTTAGCTATTTTTTTTACTTTAGTCATTTTTATATTTTTATTTTTAGTAGTAGTTGTAGGATTATTAATAATAATAATAATAATAATAAAAACCATAAATAATAATAATAATTAAGAATGATATAACCATTTTAATATATATATTCACAAAAACTACTGTGAAGAATATTTTATTGGATTGCACTTTTAATGTAAATTGACCACAGTTTTATTCAGAGGTGCGTTGAACTGTTATATTTTTTAAAAAAATCACCTGAATATATTTTAGAATTTTTTTTTTTTTTTTGTCTAGTGTAGAGCTGAAATGTCTTTGTGACTTTTTGTTAATTATACGTCATGTAATTTATTCTGAGATTGCGTTGAAAATAGTCTTGATTCAGGCGTGGCGTTAAAAAGTGAAATAAATTAAAATCACAGAATTGTTTATGATGTTGCAGCGCTACAAACGCAAAGCACAGAAAACCTGATTTTTTTGGTAACATTTTTTAGCACAGTTAGAATTGATAAATTTTATAGAATTTATGAATCTTTTATTTATTTTTTCCCCTAATCTTGCAGCCGTAGCTTCAACATAACATTTGAAAAAGGTTCTAGTATAGTCTTGTTAATGTTGTGTCTCTCTCAGGTGTTTATTGACCGGTTCAGATATAACGCCAACAGAGCCGCTCAAGTGCAGAGCAAACTCAAGCTGCTGGAGAAACTGTAAGTGTGACGTCACTAACACACGTTTATTATTGAGCAAACACACTCGCTGCAGGCTCACCCCCTCTCTCTGTGTGTGTGTGTGTGTGTGTGTGTGTGTCACAGGCCTGAACTCAAGCCCTTAGTCAAGGAGTCTGAAGTCATCCTACGGTCAGTTTTGCTCCATCTTCCTGTGTATTTGTGTGACAGATCGACCCTCAGAAGTGAAAGTGAGTTGTGTTCTGATATCCCTGCAGTTTTCCGGATAACTTTGAGAAGCTGTCTCCTCCAATCCTGCAGCTGGATGAGGTGGAGTTCGGCTACACGCCTGACCAGCGGCTCTTCAGCGGCCTCAGCGTCTCGGCTGATCTGGAGTCTCGCATCTGCATCGTATGTATCTGCAATAAGAGATCTGATGTAGGAATCAGCAGATAGGCTTGGGCGGTATCCAAATTTTGATACCGTCAAACCTCCTCCCTATTTTGCCCCGGTATACAGTATTACCGTGAATGATAAAAAAATTATGACGTGAGACTCAGACTGAAACAATAACAAAATAACATGCACATCAATATTAACAACTTTTATTAGCAACAAATAGCAGTTTATAAAAAAGTGCAAATACAACAGTCAAACAGAATTAAATTAACATAAACATCCAGAACAGTTTTTGCGCATTGCCTCGTCCGTGTTTACTGCCTCTCCCTTCTCGTTCAGTCGAAACCCGAAATACTGCCAAACTGCAGAAGTTGTGCTCTTTTTCGAGACCAGGTCACTTGGTGCGCGATAGAGACCTGCACTCCCGCGGGACCCAATGCATATTATATTCAAAAGGGAAGCAAGTGAAACAAATAATAGAGTAGCAGGAAGAAGCAGTGAAAATAAAACTACTTATATGTTTACCTGTGGGCAGGAGCGGGAACCTGAATACTGCGGGCGGGAGCGGGAGAAAATAATATATGTTTTTGCGGGAGCGGGACTGAAAAATCCGTCCCGTGCAGGTCTCCAGTGCGCGACTCGCCATCTTTCCCCACCTCTCTCTTTCTCCTCCACACTGTCACATGATGACAACCACGCATACGCATTTTTAGGCATTAAATGAATAATATTTAACATTTAATCATTCAAAATTGTTTTTTTATGACCGTATAACGGTATTGAAACTGATACCGTTGCTATTTTTAGATCCCGCGGTATACCATATAACCATATTACCGCCCAAGCCTACCTGCAAATTCTGACACCTGTAATGTAAATCACTGAGATCTTTATAACAGTAAAGTGATCTAAATATCAGTGGTCATGCTAT
>JAUMHE010000043.1:1064872-1085341 GCA_032359235.1 Enteromius mattozi
ATATCTCAAGTCCTTTTTCGTTAATGAAGATATTAGTCACATCATTCACAGCCACACACTGAGACAGTCTCTGTGATTCTAGCTCTTTGTTGCTTATATCACATCATCTGTGTTCAACATGTTTGAAGTCGACATGAGATTAGTACTGGACCCAAAACATTTCTTAATATCTCTAACCTTATTTTGGATGGAGAAAGTAATTATTACTAATACACTGTCATTCAGTTCACCTTACAATACTTGCTATTGAATATTCAGTTTCTCTAATAACACACAGTATGGAAGTTAAATGCCACGTATTTGTAATAAATCTTATGTTTTCTGTTTTAATGAACTGTCCAATATTAAGGTTGATGCTGATGTGGCAATTAAAATAAATAACTACTGCTGTTAATCTGAAGCAGATTTAGCTGAATGCTGTGCTGTTTTCATGCATCAGGTAACACAGAGGAGGAGTACCGTCATCAGCTGGGCCGGTATGGCATCACAGGGGAGCTGGCCACGCGGCCGGTGGCGAGTCTGTCTGGAGGACAGAAGAGTCGTGTGGCTTTCGCTCAGATGACCATGCCCTGGTAAAACAAACATCAACACTCTCATACTATTACAAAAGTTCAAACATTCACTGATGCTCCAGAAGAAAAAACGATGCATTAAGATCCAGGGAGAAAATTTTGGAATTTGAAGATCAAGATAAATTGTTAAATTGTCTTTCGGGGAAACATGCAGGTATCTTCTATTGGTTCTGAAGGGCAGTACAAAATGGAGGGGGGAAAAAATTATATATATAAATTGTATTATTATTAGTTTTTTTAACAAAAAGAAAAACTGTTTATCTCTGATTTCATCCTGTTCAAAAGTTTTCACCCCCCGACTCTTAATGCATCGTGTTTCCTTCCTCCCCTTTTATTTTTTATGTTTTAGTTTTTTTTTGTAACTCATTTACACCCACGTTTTCATCACCTGACCCTCATTTGCACAGACTGACCTTCTGAATGACACCCATTTGCACCTTCTAAACCTCATTTAACCATTCTGACCCTCATTTTGACAGATGTTAACAAATCTGACTTTCATTTATAGCCCCAACTTCTACATTCTGGACGAGCCGACGAATCATCTGGACATGGAGACGATTGAAGCCTTGGCAAAAGCCCTCAACAAGTTCAAAGTAAGAGCAGAATCTGCTCACGTCGCCCAAATCTTATGTGCTCTGATGTGTTTACAGGATTAGTCAAAGACTGTCCACCATGCACAGTCCAACCAAAATTTATTCAGACACCTTCAACATTTCAGTTTATTTCCTATATTTTAGAAAATGGTAAAATACGACAAGAACTCAGAGTTAAACTGTCAGAACAAATTAATCTTGATATTGTCAAATAATTACATATATATATATATATATATATATATATAAGTATGTGAATTAGCTGTCTGAATACCTGTCAGCTGTTAAATTTAAGTACACAATTAGATAAAAGCAATTTAGGTCAACCAATTACCAATACATGCCTAATTTTGTTCAGTCTGTGGAATTAAAAACATTGCATTAGCAATTAAAGAAAATGCACTTAAGCAAAACATGGTCAGGTCAAAGTGTCTGAATCATTTTTGGTCCAAAATGTTTTTACCTATTTTGCTGTTAGCCCACTGTATGAAGACTTTCTGGTCACAGTTAACTTTATTTTGCTATGCTCACTTACATAAATGAACTGCATCCACTGCTAAAAAACTAGGAAAAATATCTGGTAGTGGTGCGGTTTGGATCATACTACCAACTTTGAGTCACAGATCAGATAGTTTTTCGAATCAGCAAAAAAAAAAAGTTTGCTTTTCATTTACTAGTAAAAGCTTACTTGAAGTACTTCTATACCCCAGCAGAAACTACTAGCTTAACTACAAAAGTCAGTAATATAACAAGATTATATAATAATGAAGTGTAAAACAACACTATAATGCTTAAATACAGATTAGTTTGGAGTTGCACGGACCTAATACTGAAATGCATTCGGTTTCTTTCTTGGACATAACATAACCTACTGTGTTTACCGGAATACTTGCCAAAATGGGTATTTTAAAATAACTTTGTGTGTATGTATTCATCCATTGATGCGTGTGCACAGCGAGTCCATTTCTCCTTTATCTGAATGGTCTGAAATTGCTTGAAGGTGTAATTCAGCAAGACAGAACATGTGCAAATGATAACTTTCCGTCTATACTGGTTGAACTTAACAGTTAATCCGTGACTCAAATGCATGCTGAACTGTGGGGGCTGGTCCATATGGATCACAGATCATGTATGAACCACATATATCAGGTGTGTGATTAATGTTTGGTTTGACTGTAACTGGTAACTGATTTCTCTCTCAGGGCGGTGTGGTTCTGGTGTCTCACGACGAGCGTCTGATCCGGATGGTTTGTAAGGAGCTCTGGGTTTGCGAGGCCGGAAAAGTTAACCGCGTGGATGGAGGCTTTGATGAGTACAAGGATATCTTGCAGGAACAGTTTCGTCGGGAGGGATACTTGTGATGGAGACGTCTGTTTACCCGCTCTGCATTACAAACACCAAAACTGCCATCTGATGAGAGCGTCTGTACCCCGGCGGCCAGCAGGTGGGATGTTCTCGCTCAAACCCATTCAAACTCCCTAAATCATGTGGCTCAGACGTGTCCTGCGGGTTCAAGGCTGGACGCTTCCCGAACTTTTGAGTAGATGACATATTGAAGATGATGTAAAGAAAGGCGAAGCGGACATATGCACAGATGTTATACTCCACACCGCTTTTAAAAGATCACCCAACATACTGTAATAAAAAGGAAAAACTGTCCAACATTTTTAATTTTGTGTCTGGTCACTATTATTGTTTTTATGCTGTCAAAACTAACACGTTAAAGGGTTAGTTCACCCAAAAATGAAAATTTTGTCATTAATTACTCACCCTCATGTCGATCCAAGCCTGTAAGACCTTCATTCATCTTCAGAACACAGATTAAGATATTTTATCAGAGAGCTTTCTGACCCTCTATAGACAGCAACACAACTGAAATATTCCCAGACCCAGAAACGTAGTAAATACATCGGTAAAACAGTCCATGTGACTGTTCATCAGTAGCTCAACTACTATCATCTAATACACTCTAAAATGGCGGAAGACGTAAATCACGGGAGAAGAATGGTAGATTAAATTGTTTTTTTTGGTATTTTTCTTTGCACAAAAAAAGTATTCTAGCGTCGCAAAACTGAAATTGAGTCACTGATGTTACATGGACTGATTCTTTTTTTTTTACTAAGTTGCTGGATCTGGGATCATTTCAGTTGTGTTGCTGTCTATGGAGGGTCAGATAGCTCTCTGATATCATAAAAATATCTTAATTTGTGTTCAGAAGATGAACGAAGGTCTTCTGGGTTTGGAACGACATGAGGGTCAGTAATTAATGCAAAACATTGTGGGTGAACAAACCCTTTAATCTGTTTTAGTGCTTTTATTTTTCCAGTTTAACGGAGGAGCAGGGTTTATTTAGAAGCAGAAAGTCTTTATGTTCACCTTAAATGGGACACTTTTAAACACGTAAATGGGACTACAAACACATTTAAAGTTAAAGTGATGAGTAGACTGCAGTTGGGCTCAGGTTGTTGTGCTGTCGGATGTGTTTCCCATAAATGTATTTATTTGTGGTGACCCGATACAATTTTGAAACTGACCGCCTCAAATAGTTTTTTTTTTTTTTTTTTTTTTTTTTTAAGGCTTTGACTTTGTTGAATAAAAATGAGCACTGCATGTTTCAGCAGCTTGGTGTTTTCATATCACTGGGTCTCTGAAGGAAACAACAGTCTTTTAGATTTATTTTCAATTCAGCTCGCATATATAATTACCGAGAAAACAGCTATTTCTATTGCTACAAAAGCACCTCCTGCTGGCAGAGAATGAGTTTGCATTTTTAATAAGCCTTTCTGATTTACGCAGCAAATATATCTTGCTTGTAATCAGAAATAATTTACTCTAGAGGCACTTTGCTGTTGTTGTTGTTTTTTTGTGGAAGTCTACAGGAAGTTAAGTTTGGGCCACACAAGCATAGTAACGTTTGTTTATGTTACTGATGTTGATACTAGGCTTGTAGCATGTGCTCTTCAATTGCACACACAAATATGGCGGCTTTGAATGCTGTAGCCTGTATCATTTCATATTAAAGCAAAAATAAAACTAAGAGCATACGTGTCAGATCCACGATGAACAGCAGCCAAATAACTTCGTAACCCAGCTGCTGTGATGTCTGTTAAAGGTGCAGTATGTAAGATCGACAGCTAGCGGCTGACATGGGTACTAGAAAAAAAAAAAGGCATTCCGTCCTAGAACGCATATTTCAGAGTAGAATCACTGGCTGTAGCATTATTCTTCAGAAAAAAATGCTATGCAAACATAAGATGATTCCTCGACAGCAGTACGCTGTGTTTTCTGACAACTGGAGATGGGCTGGATCATACAGATTAAAGGTGCAGTATGCAATATTAGGAACAAACTTAATTTCCGTTTAAACCTGTGATTAAAAAAAAGCAAGAAACAACAGTTAAAAGAGTTTGATGCTCTGATGTCCAACAAAAAATTTACGATTTTTTTGCCTTGAAATCCCTGCTAAAAAAAAAACCACTTAAAACAGCACATGCTGCTCTTAGCTGGTTTATGCGTAAACTAGTGTTAGCCTCACCAGCTAAAAACCCATCTAAAAACAGTCAAAAATGTAAGCATTTCCTCACTCGTAAAGACAAAAAACTACGCAAACATAAGATTGAAGAACAATAGCAAGCTTTTCTGTATATGAAAATATATTACAAATTAATATATGAATTAATAGACTAAATGACATAAAAACATCATCACATGCATGCTTGTTCTCTTGAACAGAGTAATCTGGGTTTAACTGGTCAAGTTTTGACCCAGTGAACTGGACTGGATTTTCCTCTTCAGAGCTCAGAGTTGTTGTCATAGCAACAGCTCTGTAAGCACAGACCTCCTTGAGAGGCGACTTACTTCACATAATCAGGATTATAGCATGGCTTTATAAGCGGAGCTGATGCTGCAAGTCTGTCTATGTAATGACTACTGGAGGGATAATAATTCAGTATTATAATCATTTTGATTAGTTTAATATTAAACAATTTTGTAGTATAAAATAGAGTAGCCATCTTCTTCATACAATAGAAGTAAATGGTAACCAAAACTATATATCAAAGAATAAATGTTGTTCCATACAGGTTAGTAATGACATGAGGGTGAATCAATGATGGCAGGGTGAACTATCCCTTTATCAGTATTTTTATATATAAAAATAACAATAATTGTTATAATAATAAAAATTAATATTATTCAGTATGTTTATATTTCATCTCCATTGAAAACAGTATCAAAAGAGGCCAAAACATCAGGCTTTGTGTGTGGACGTGCACTGAAAGTCAGTCTGGATCAGTGTATATTAGAGGAGTGACAGAGATTTAGTCTGCAGTCTCTCAAAGCAAGCGATCTGTAATCACTCAGCTCCAGCAATCATGTAAGAAAAGAAATGCAGACACTTATTTCTGCATAAATATGACAGGGTTGCTGATGGAGTAGGTGAAGCCACTGAACGTGTTTGAGCAATTATATTTTGTCTATGCATGTGCATGCATGTATAATTGTATGCACAAACAAAAGGTCTTAAAGTCCGACAATTATAGTATTAAATATTGTATAAGGAAATACAGCAAAAAATTAACATAGATGCTGTCTTAAACAATTCTCTGACTCCCCTCTTTGTTTCTCAGGCTACAGCATGGTTCTCCATCTCCATTTATGTTCCTCTCTATGTGCTGTGTCTTCTAAGGATCTGAGGGTACCTGATAATCTTGCCCAATTACAAGACGCTGATGTGACATTTTGCATTAAAAGGGCCAGACCGTTGGAGGGTCCTTTGCTTTTCATGTTACAGATTGATTCATCACTCATGAACCCAGGCAGCTTTACTGTAATGCCTCTTTATAATCCAGTAATATTCCTAAAAGTTTTTTTTTTAGTTTTTTTTTTTATGCAAAATGTGATTTCTCACAAGGGTGAAATAGGACCAGGCATGTTTTCATGAGATTAATCCATATAATTTAAACAACAACAAAAAAGCAATTTTTAAGCAATTTATTTAGCAACAGTAAAACTGTTGTGTGGAAAATATAGTTTGTTTACATGATAATGTGCATTTTTCAGTGTGCAGCTGTTAAATGCACATGTTTGCTTTGTTTTCTTTTAAATGAGCGTTTTCAGAGGCTGCTATATTTAGATACAGTAAATCACTTTAATGGCAAAGAAAATATATTTGTAGGAGCCTGATTTAAAAAGAAAAAACCAAGAAGCTAGTTTTGAAAGAACAATTGCATACAGACTTACAGGTTTTTGCATCAGATCTCTTCATATTTTCAGCATATTTGTTTTCAGGATGTTTATGTTTCATCCAGGCACATCTGACTAGACGTGAATCATTATTTCCTTTAATCTAAACCCTAATCTACACAAACTAGTTTTAAGAAAAACACTATTGTTCTATTTCTAGTTGTATGAAAATAATCCATATTAATTGTTTAAAAGTTTCAATAAAAATGACAATGTTTGATGTTTAAATGTTACAAATGTTTTCAACAAATTCTTATGACATGACACACATCTCACATATCTATTGTTATATTTTAATAATGTCATATAAATTAATACTACACTTGAATGGGCTAAAAGATAAAGCTCAGGTTAGTTCTTGTGCTCTTACTGTATGTCACTGTTGATGACTTTAACTGTGTCATCATAATCACAGCGTAGCACCAAAACAGACACTCATTTATACAGTTATAATATAGACTGATATAGAAATACAAGCTCCCTGTGCATTTCCTGAGCACAGCGCACTTCGTTCCCCAGATGTCCGCAGTAGTTTGAGGTCAGTATATGTCAGGCAGGTTTGAGTAGCTCCTGTCCCAGTAGCCTCCATTGTAGAGCCAGTCTGGGGCCCCGGTGTAAGGGTTTGGCCCCTGATGAAACCACCTGCAAGTGAACATGAGTTTGATGTTAAGAGCAATGCAATCATGTCTGTCCATCTTCAAAATATACATGCAGCCAAACGGATACTGATGGAAAGAAATCTGTTTGTCTTGATGGTTTTCCTTCATCTAGCTCTATTTTGCATTTTGGAGTTCCTCAGGGCTCTATTTTGGCCCCTGTTCTGTTTTCATTATATATGCTTCCTCTGGGATCCATCTTACTAAGCATGGGATGTCATTTCATTTCCATGCTGATGACAAATTGACCTACCCTTGACGAGAAATGATAAAAGAGGCTTTGAACAAGTGTTTGTCTGAAATCAAGTCTTCAATTTTTTTATATGTGAATGAGGACAAAACAGAGGTCATTGTTTTTGGGACTTGAGAGGCGAGGAGCTCCAGTTCAGTCCTGTGTAACTACAGTTCAACAAATCAAACAGTTCAAATCTTTGTAAAAGGAAGTTGAAATGAGTTTTTATATCAGTTTCTGTTAACACTATTGGGTAGGTTTAGGGTTGGATTTGGTGTAGGGCATATTTCCAACATTATAGAGCATTA
This sequence comes from Enteromius mattozi, assembly GCA_032359235.1. Taxonomy (NCBI): domain Eukaryota; kingdom Metazoa; phylum Chordata; class Actinopteri; order Cypriniformes; family Cyprinidae; genus Enteromius; species Enteromius mattozi. Next base: position 1,072,481 of record JAUMHE010000043.1, read on the forward strand.
GTTTTTAGCAACAGTCCACAGATATTTCAATTTTGAACCGCTGCAATACATACCTGTATCAACGTAATAACAATGTGCCAGGGTTCACGTATTAAACCTGTGTTTCAGTGCCACTCAGTGGACATTTCTCTTTGAAACTGCAGCGAAACATGCTGCAAGGCATGTAAAAACGGTGTTGCACAAAAAGTGCACACACGTACACATTTTAAACGAATAAAGCTAACGAAAACTAATGAAATTTCATCGTTTTACCTACATAATCTAAAACTAAGTCTTCTCATACAGTCATTTCAGAACAAAGAGGACGCTTGAATTACGAAGCCTACTTTCACCCATCAGTATACTCTTTGTTGTTGGGTATTTATTAACTCTTGTTTAACCTTATTTTCCATTCCTCGTCTGATTTGGAGCGATTTTTCCGGGCCGTTCGTTGTTTCTCCTCCAGTCTGTTCTTCTCTGCACTGGCTACATCTGGAAACAGCAGCAATGCAAATTCATCCACATTTAGTGAACACGCATATTGTACATTACAGTTAAGCAGACTTCTGTTATGTCATTATATATAAACATAAACAGGATCTGTCGCACATTCCTCGAGGACAGGATGTTGGTGTGTTTAATATCCAGCTACACTGGCTTGATACTCGAGTGTTATTTACAGTATATATATATATATATGCAGTACATTATATAAACATATATAAAATTTTTAGATTTAAATTTTTAATCATTTGTTTCCTTTTTAGCATAATGGTGCTAGCAAAGCCAAGAGAATGCCCAAATTGTCATTTCTTCTCAGTTTTAGTTTTAATTTATTTCCAGTTGGTAATTTTTAATTTTCATTTAGTTTACTTTTGTATAATTTTTATAATTTATTTTAATTTCAGCCTTTTAAATTAACACACACTGACGCAAAAAGTTTTATGTAAATGTTCACAAATACTTGAGCTTGACATTATGAGCTGAAGATAATGTACAGCCTTGAATTTGTTGTGAAGACTGTAAAAGAATCTGTAACTACAGTGGCAGTGAGTTACAAGTTGGTTGAATGAACGAATTAATTTATGATGTCTATAAGAGTTTGATGTACCTATGTCTCCATTCTCCAGGGCTCTGATATCAGGTCTAAGACGACAGTCTGTCTGTGGAAGAACTCGCTCCATCTCTCCATCCAGCTCATTCAGCTGCAGAGCGAATGATGTGAATGCATAGTACTGACAGAAAGAGAGAAAAAAATGAGCGAAAGGCTCTTTCAAAAAATTTGTCAAGGGAATTAGGGTAGGATATGCAAAATAATGGAATAGGCAACAAAAATGCCACACTCTGTACATCAATATTGTTTTGTTTTTTTTTTTAATTAAAAGCTAAATCAGTTTAAGGTATTTATGGCATTACCGTTTTATATATCCACCACATTATTTTAGTTCTTTCAAGGATCCTTAAAGTGCACAATTGCATTGGCTTTGGGTTTTTCTAATATGCTTAATCAATGCAATAGGAACAAAGCAACAACAACGAATAAAAATGGCATGTTACGGAGCGGATTTACACTTAAATATACAGCCAATACCAATCCCTCCAATAGGGCCCTCATACTGTACTAGAAATTAAACCCAAGGAATCAGGCACAAACTGGTTCTAATTTAGAAAGTTCATTGTAGTTCATTCTGCAAGAAGTTACATTACATTATCATTACATTACGACTACTGGTGCTCATCTCGAGCCCAAATGATATTTAATGCTAAAATGGTAATGATATGATGTTTGGTAATAAATCGCATCACAATAACAAGAGTGTGTGTTGATAAATGATGGCATATTCTGCATACTTTCACGGAGTTGTCTGGTCGTGGTGATATCCTCCAGATCAGCTCACTTCCTGGAATCACCTGCACCGTCTCGGCCTCTGGAGGAGGCATTTCATCCGGCTCCTCGTCTGCATTATTACTCTGAAAAACACCCCAATTCTGCATGTCAGCAATACATACTGCACATTCCATTAGATACTGATTAATGTTATTACATACAACAAATCAAATGATCATTATCAGTCACCTGTGTGCTTCCCTTCCTGTCCTTCTCAGAGCGCTTTGTGTCAGATTTTCTGTGAGCATCAAATGTCGCTGGATCCACAGAATACAAACACTCCGTCCACTTGCCATACAGAGCACAGATCTTTTTTTTGCTGGACACACACACAAAACAATGCAGCCATTTACCGATGTACATTTTTATATGCTTTTTGTACACTTTATGTAACATGTTAGGAACAAAGTTACTGTAACTAAGAGTTTTCAGTCAAAAAAACTAATTTGCTGTAATAATAGTCAGCAAATAGTCAGATAGTTCTTATAGTAGTTAGGCTATATTTGAGTATTGGGTAGGGTTAAGGGATCCAGAATATGATCATGAATTAATATATGCTTTTTAAGTACTAGTAATATGCATGATAAAAGTAAAGGTCACACTTAGTTTTGATAGTCCACTTTAGATATTCTACTAACTATAACAAAATAGAATAACGGGCAAACAACCATTACATTCAACAACTCACAAAGAACTAAAGAAACACTAGGGATATATATACAGGAGGCTAACAAGCTGAACAAGATAAGATACAAACTGACTACAAACACCACTGGACACAGGAAGTGACATAAAAGTCCAAGACAAGGCACAGAAAATGCAACAAAAACAAGAAAGAGCTGATTTGTGAGGAGAGTGATCACACTTTTTTTCTAAAACTAAATGAAATAAACACCTCAAAACTCCAAAAACAAAACAAACAACAACAACAAAAAAACCTATATCCTTCAAAAAGGTCTCTTCAGTATAACAGCTAAATAAAATAATGTTAAGCAAAGTTAAAAAGTCACTGAATGTGCCGGTTTGGGCCTCATGGTCAGCTGCAGTCATGTCCTCATCTCATATAAAACACCTGTGATTCACTTCTACTGTCTGAGGAGCTCACATTCACGTAAAGCAACTTTGTTGACTAGTTTGGGTAAGGGTAAAACACACAAGATATAGTACTTTTGTAGCATAAATAAACTGCTGCAGAAAAGCTAGGTGCCATACCTTCAATAACTTCAGCAAATGTAGTGGAGTAAAGAGTAAAAGTAGCTAATATCTTTGATACTCAGTACAACTACAAAGTATCCAAAAAGACACTTTAGTACAGCAATTAGTTAGATTTACTCAAGTACTTTACACCTCTGGGTTTGGGTTAGTCAAATAAGTTGACGTACTTGCAAAGTTAGAGTCAGTCAGTAGAATATCTGAAGTAGAAGAAGTGTTACTCACTAGATATCCAATCAAATTAGTGGACCAGAACTATGGCGGCAAATCTATGCCATTAATAAGCGAGCGCACCACTGATGCTGGCAAGGCGAGCGTGGTAAATCATTTCTGCCAGAGGAAAAAAAAAAAAAAAAAAAAAAATTGCATACCTTTTATCAAGAATGTATCCTTCCACTTTATGCAACTCTTTTCCAAAGATGCCACACGGCTTGAAAGTCAAACAACATCTTTCCCCAGTTCTGTTAAAAAGCAAGGTAAAAACATTTGTGGACCTTGTATGTCTTCCATATTAGTTGTTCTTTTCAAACCTTAATAAAGCAACCATAGTATAATTTACATACTTCTTTGTTGCACTTTGTCAAATTGAGCACTATACTTGCTCTTACTTATGATTAATAATTTCGACATTTCCATATTGCTCAATCCACAGTTGTCCCATGATAATGTTATGAACACAGCAGGTCGGGTTGGTCCAGGTGTAGGCTTCATTGTGGCTGAAAAACAACAAATTAACTTTACAAAAGTCAATCATATATCTGAATTTAAGTCTTCTTGACCTCTCATACAGTATGCTGAACAAAAACATGCTTCTCTTGCTTAATGCATTTAAGGTATTAATGACTCACAGAGGAAGCTCTAGGGTGATGATTCCACGCGGTTCAGCCTCTACACTCTTTCCCCAGAATTTGAGTTTTGGGTAAATGGAGCCATGAAACATAAAGTTGTTCTTTATGCCCTCTGCGTGGAAGGCACTGACCGGCGGATGATGACTGACCTGCTCAGAGACCCACCTGAACCCCAGATCCTCTCTGATGACACAAAACACAGAAAGTTCATATGAAACATTAGCGTATTCACTCATAACTGGTCAGTTGATGTAAAACACTGACCTGAGCAGCTCGTAGGTTTCTCCGAGCAGAGGGTTGAAGGGTTTTCCCGTCCTCTCCCACTGTGAGGCCACAGCTGACACGGCAAAAGCTGCCACACACTCAAAAACCAAAGAAATGGGATTTCACTAACACATTACAGCTGTTTACAATCACTAAAACACATTTTTTTAAAAGTTGGGTCACTAAGTATCAATAAACTCCTCCTAACCAGCTTTCAGCTTTGCATAGCAGTGCATTTTACATTCAAAATGAACTAAAACTACCAAAACACTAATTATTCCATAATGTTAGCAAAGATTTTTACTTTTAACAATCAAAAAATTACATTTTGTATAAATGATAATTAAATTGAAAGAATGAAACCTGTGTATGTGTCCACCTACATCTAAATGTTTTGTAGCATTCTATTACATTATATTATATTTTTAAAAGATTATGTAAACATGTAAAATGGCTTGTGGAGGCCATAGAGTTTTGGTGGTGATTATTTTTTTGCCATTTATTGAGTATAATTCTAAATCTTCAGATCTTTTGCTTATAGTCAATTTTTCGTTGATCTAATTGATGTAGTACTTATTTAGTACAAAAATATAACGTATTTTGTACTTCGATAAGATTACATACAATTTTCATGAAGCAAATTCGGTATACTAAATGTAATTAAATGAAAGCATATTGAATTCAGGTCTTAGCAGTAATCTATATGATTTTCACCTAAATTATACCACATAAAATGAAACTGGAAGAAGAAAATGAAGCTAATTTTTTATAATCTCTCCCATTTAAAATGATAATATCCATGTAAAATCTGAATTTTGGTCACCATCATAATCATTTACGGTTCTGCAATGCAAACATCATGCTGGAATACATTAATGGTACCGTATGCACGTTAATATAGGCCAAGCTTAAATTCAACACCGTTTTACTCACTAGGTCCCTGCTCTATTTTTCTATTCACCAAGGGTTTCTTGGCCTAAAAATGCAAATATATTTACCTTCATTCTGTGGATGGAGTCTTGTGAAGCACTGGTCTTATGGATGAGGTATGTGTGCTCCATGTATTCAGTCAATCTCTGAAGAAAACTTAAAGGCTCGTTAAAAATCACTGGCATTGTGATTTTAGACAGTTCCTGTAAAGATGAGAATAATTGATTAACACACTGCTTTTACATCAGAACTCGAGTCACATTTACTCTATACCGCTTTATAATCCAGATTGTTTTGTAAAAAAAAAAGGTAATCTGTTCAGTTCAATAACTGTGTTCATCAATTATAAAACAAGTTAAGGCAGTTAACTGAGTACAGTACTATCATTATTCAGCTCAAGTCAGTTAAAACAATTCAGCAGCAGATCCACTTTAATCCACCGTCAAGCTTATAAAAATACAAACATATGTATGTATATATATCCATATTTGACTTACCATCCCAATGCATTTTTTGAGAACGCTCCACATACTGACATTGTTTCGTGAGAACATTGCAGCTGGAAGAGCTGACCTATTCCAACATGGAGAGTAAAAAACATTTCTTTATGAGTTCAGAACTGCACAGGTAATCAGAGAACACCAAATACAAACATGTATTCCAGCCAGTAATATTACTATTGTTCTTAAAATAAGGGTGGCATGAGGGCCCGACGTCCACAGGTGTGGGTTGTGCTTACAGCCCAACACCGTGCAGAACGACTGTTATTTGCCAGAGAACACTAAGATTGGCAAATCGGCCACAGGCGCCCTGTGCTCTTCACAGATGAAAGCAGGTTCACACTGAGCACATGTGACAGACGTGACAGAGTCAGGAGATGCCGTGGAGAACGTTCTGATGCCTGCAACATCCTCCAGCATGACCGGCTTGGCAGTGGGTCAGTAATGGTGTGGGGTGGCATTTCTTTGGAGGGCTGCACAGCCCATCAGGGGCTTGCCAGAGGTAGCCTGACTGCCATTAGGTACCGAGATGAGATCCTCAGTCCCCTTGTGAGACCATATGCCGGTGTGGTTGGCCTTGGGTTCCTCCTAATGAAAGACAATGCTAGACCTCATGTGGCTGGAGTGTGTCAGCAGTTCCTGCAAGATGAAGGCATTGATGTTATGGACTGGCCCGCCATTCCCCAGACCTGAATCCAATTGAGCACATCTGGGACATCATGTCTCGCTCCATCCACCAACGCCACGTTGCACCACAGACTGTCCAGGAGTTGGCGGATGCTTTAGTCCAGGTCTGGGAGGAGATCCCTCAGGAGACCATCCTCCACTTCATCAGGAGCATGCCCAGGCGTTGTAGGGAGGTCATACAGGCACGTGGAGGCCACACACACTACTGAGCCTCAGTTTGACTTGTTTTTATGGACATTACATCAAAGTTGGATCAGCCTGTAAGTGTGTTTTTTTTAATAAATTTGATTTCCATTTGATAATTTTAGTGTGATTTTTGTTGTCAGCACATTCAACTTCGATTTATAAAAGATTTAATAAGAATATTTCATTCATTCAGATCTAGGATGTGTTCCTTTTTTTTTTTTTGAGCAGTGTGTATATTATATATACTCTTTTTCTGTATTGTCTTGTTTTTTTCAGCGCAGATGTTAAAAGATCTTTAAATCAAGATGTTCATTTGCAAAATTATATAAGATAAAACGTTTTGTCAATTTATCAAAATAAAGTGTTAAGGTTTAAAACATGAACATGGAGTTTGCATTGCCTATTGACAGAAATTTGTTTTTGTTTAAAACAAACTTATCTAATTCTGTTCGATTTCTAAGAAAACAAGTCTTTATTCATATCTTCCTATTTCATCTCAAGTAAATGTCCTTTATAAGGATTAAAAAATGTTTAGATCTTTCTCTTGAAAATACATGCTATTTAGAAATTGTGAGGCCTTTATTTGTGAAAAATTATTTTAAAGACTGAAAAAAAAAGAAGTTTGGACAGCACGGTAAACACCACAAACTAGCCTTTTTTTACAATGATTACACATTTTGAAATGAGATCGGAAACCAATTCCCAAGAAACCGAAGGTATACCTGTGATTTTTGACTCCATTGCACTGGGTTTTGTCACCCTGGCTACCGTCCCCTGACATGATGTCTCTGGGGTCACAGATGAAGCTGTGTCAATAGATACCAAACTGTTTACTGATCTGGCTCTAGAAAAACAGAGAAGGATATAGGTAAAGTTTGGTGACGGACATTTGATACAAGTTATAAATATAAATAAATGCATAGAATGATAAAAAACAAACTGGCAAGACCAGATATGCTTTCAAAAAGCTTTATTAAGCCTAAGTAGATCATAGAGAACACTGATAACAACGTTTTATGATCTAATATGATGCTTTTAGGAAATGCAGCCCAGAGCTAAGAATGTGGACAGTTAACATTAACAAATGAATTTGTAATACTGTTCAAATTATTTATTCTTGTGTACATTATGTACATATATGCATTTAAGCCAATTATGCACGTTTCTACCATTGTGAAGCATATGGGATTATAAGATTATGACAGTATTAGATTCTGAGGAATGATGACATCTGTCAACAGCAAATTACTGTAAGACATAGACTTACAACTTTATCAGTTCAGTTTTTATTTAATGCGTAATTCCACTTTCTCATTCTCAAGCTCATTCTGAGATGATGATGTCCATAACGCTGCAGGTTTCTCTGGTTTCAGCACACGCTGCTATTTTAAGCGTGTTTACTGTAGTTCACAATGTACTGAACATCTGTTTACTGACAGAGCCCTAAAAAAGGATCAGCGCTTATCTATACAACACAGTCAGAAAACTAAACCTTTGTATCTTATTTAGCCCTAAAGGTGTATATTAGTACCTTAAAGGTATACTGTATACGCTTTGAAAGGGTACATTCACAGTGACAGGTTTTGAGTGTAAACCTTGCCTATAATGACAACTAAATTGGCCTGAAATGATTGCAAGTACATTCTACGAATAATTAGAAATAAACATTAAGTAACACCCCTTTGGTTCTTTGGTTCTTCTCACCCATGAATTTATAATTAAATATTAATGTTTTATTGCTGGTATAATACATTTTAATTTAATTAGATTAGACTCTGTTCATGTGCCTATCCTTGATGATTCCACACCTGAAATATTGATAACAATCATGCAAAACATAAAGCAGAAATTCAAGCATAATAGTAATAATAATAATAATAAAACACTGGCTCCGTGACATCAAAAACACAGAGAAAAATTGCACACTCAAAACTTGATAAAAAAGATATCATGTAGCATTCAAAATATATATAATCCTGTTTTGATTAACGTTACTGTACTCTACATCATGACAGATGCTTACTTGCCACATTTAGAATCATTTGACCTGTCTTTACCTTCAGTGCCAGAAAATCTACTGTCCATAGCTTTATATGACAGTGAGATAAGTGGCATGAAAGTGAACGTATCAGCAGAGAAGAGCAGAAATGTGAATGTACCTGCGTGAATGGCCTCTGCAGGAGTCACCTTGTTTTGCGTCCTGTCTGCTGGTCCTGTGTGTGAGACTGTAGGTGCGTGAAATAGAGCACAGGAGAGACTGTGTGTGTGTGTGTGTGTGTGTGTGCATGCATCATAGCGCATGTGTGTGTGTGCGCATGTGTTTGCAGAGCTAAGCATAAAGAGGATCGGAGAGCAGCTGATCAATCTACATCTGTGCTGTGATGAAAACTCACACCAACACATGCAGCTATGTGCTACCTGAACTATTAATAATAATGCAATTATTTTTATACATATCAGCATTTCTACATAGTTTCTGTAATAAATGAGATTGTTGCTTCAATGGCTATGTTCCCACTAAACAATAATATAACAATACTCAAATTACAATGTATAGACTGTGTAATATTATTAATATAAGATATTAAAGACAGAACAATAGATAGAACGATAGAACGATAGATAGATAGATAGATAGCTGAAGTGTGGAAGTGATTATGAAGGGCGTAATGGAACAATACTGCTCACTATACACTGAGCTGTCTTAAGAAGCTTTACTCCTCTTTAACAGAGTAAGCACCCTTCAGAAACACTCCCATTCACTTTATTATATCCAGACAACAGCATAATGCAAAAGAAAGCTCTGGCGGAACTGGCACAAAGCCTTATTAGCACACATTTTAAGGTGTTGGACCCCAAAATCAGATTTTATTCACTCTATGTAAACAAAATGTTAAACAGTCTGCAATCTTGCAATCTAACATCAACACAAAAAATTGCTCTTCATTAAATTAAACATTTATCCTTTCTTGATAGCACAATTAGAACAGCTTAGCCTACGAGCTTAGCATAGCGCTAACTGATTATAAAAATTAGATTAGCTAGAAGATATGACAACACATTGACATAACTTGAAGGCTAGTCTGTCTCACAACCTCACAATGAAGTAATTTTCTGATACAGGCTATAATGTGCTGTAATTTAATCACCTGATTAAACCTTTATCTTAACCTATAATCCAAGATGTCTCACATATAGCCCAGTGCTGAACTGTTTACTGTGGATTTAAAACCTGCTTTCTCTTCTGAAAATATCATAGAATACAAAAGCTTATAATTTACTTGACTATTGAATTTATTTTTATTGATACCTTTTAATTTCTTTTTATTTTATGATCCATTTCCTTGTTATTGAGTAAAAAAAAATTAAAAGTTGATTTATTATTAATAATAATAAATAAATCAAACACAGTGTGTAACATTTTGTTGTTGTTCTGTTTCTCCTTAGATAATGTTGTTCACAGAGTTAGATCAGAGTCAGCATTATTGAGCCTAAGTTGAGACCTAGTCATTAATTGACTGAGTTTCAGTGGGAGATCTTTAATAATTTATTTTCATCATAATTTTATGTTCTGTCCATAATGTCAGAATCTAAGTTAGTCATAATTGCAGTCTAATTCCAAGTCCTAAGTCCAAGTACCTCAACTCTGTTGTGCAGTCTAGCACAGAGAAACTGGGGAACCATAATAAACCCCAAACCCAGCATAGAGGGGTTCAGTGAACGTGGTGTTGAATGTGTGTATGTGTGCGAGTGTGTGTGTGTCAGAGACACTGTGGAATGAGAGAGTACCAGCAGACCCGTCCAGATACACACCTACTCGATTAGAGGATGAAGGGGTTGATATCTCAGTGCTGTCATTATTGTGACAGACAGTGAGTCTCTTATAAAAACTGCTCAGATTCCAAGACTTCTGATTGAATCCAAACCTACAGTCACTTCCTCCTTTCCTGCTGATATCTTTGTATGTCATTGATATTTCTGTCCCTCTTCCGCTCCATTCAGCCTCCCAGTAACAGCGTCCAGTCAGACTCTCTCCACACAGAACCTGAGGATGGTGCTCAAATCTCTCTGGATGATCAGGATATGACTGCAGCTCTTCCACATATGTCGCTTTTCTGTTTCCCTCAGACAGAATCAGATGTGTGTTTACTGTGTTTGGATCTAGTGTGAGACTACGGGCATCTGAACACACAAAGAATGAGAGAAACATTTGAAAAACACCATGTTTAAAAAAATTAACTGATTGTCATTTGTTATTTATAATAAACAAAGAAACAAACAAATACATTTAAGAGTTTGTGATATGTAGACCTACATTTTTGCAGTCCTGGTCTGATCCTAAAATCTCCTCCATGATCCACACTATAAACACAAAAATACACATACATTATAAAATGTTGCATATTGCTGATACACAAAAAACAGATATTTACATAACTTTAACTCTTTAAGTCGCCAGTCATAGCAAGTGACAGCATGCATTGTAAAAAATATTTTTTACAAAGGAAAAAAATAATATCAAAGCAATATGTCAAAAGAAATAACAGAGCCTCTGCATTTAATAAAAAAAAATTAAATAAAAAAAAATGTTAACTTTGGCTTCATGATTTTATTTATTTAATTGATCTTTTTTTTTAGTTTTATCAAAGACTAACTGAAATGGATTCAGAGCAATGATCAAAACTGATGGAGTGGATGGATTTTATCAACACCCAAAATGCGTCACTTGCCAAGTATTCACATTAAGACTTTGTCTTAAGTGAATATAAACATGTGCATTAGGTCTTAAAGTGACAGCGGCCTAATATACCTGCTGCTATCTGTGTAATTAATGTTGTCAAACAACAAATGAAAAAAAGATCTATTATTTTTATTACACTATTCTTGACTGAATAACTTAATAACAATTATTAAATTATTGCCTTACAATAACAACCTTATTTCCAGAAAAAATATGTGTATGTGTATGTAACCACATTTTTCACACTGTTTGCTAATGAAAGTACAAATGAGTAACAGGACTAACAACACTTTTTGGTAAAGGAAGTATTACACTTTATATTAAGTAAAATACTTTATATTATGTACTTACTCTGATGTTACACAGCAGTGGTCAGTAAGTTAGGTTTTACATATAAATTGTGGTTAGTGTCCAGAATGTTACACTTTATATTAAGTGGACAGTTCCTAAAGGAGTTACCATGTAAGTACACCACATCCAACTCCAGATCCAACTCTTCCCACTTTACATATCCCTAAATCCACCCATCTCTACTTACCGGATCAAACTGTTATAATTACTCTTATACATATTGTTGTTACAAAATGTAGTTATATAATTCTTGTTACTTAGTGAAGAAAAAAAGTATTGTTATCAAGGTCCTGTTAAATATTTGTACTTGCACATACCATTCTGAGGGTTTTTACATATGTGTAGTTACAGAATATTACAGCTGTAGATACTATATGTTTTTTTTTTACTTCTAGCCCAGCAATGAAGCAATGAACCCCTTTTCCTGGTTCAGAGCGGGTGCTTTGGGTGTCGAAAGACAAAGAACTGATTTGAAACTAGGCTATAGCTCCGAACCAGCACTCAAACTGCGTTGGTGGAAAAGGGGTAACAGATCACAGGCTGAGCACCCCCTGCTGGTTTCACTAACACCGCTTCCAGCAGTAACTTGGTTTTCCCATAAGGCCTCTCTATGTGTCATTTTGGTAGTGAATCCAATGAAGAAAACAATGAAGCTGGCATACTTTTGTCCTGAGTTAGGTGTAAACATCTCTGGCTCATGATGGAACTCACATAATGATGCAAATATGCTTTGATTCAAACCCAAAATGTGAAAAGAGATCAGCAACAGAGAGGCAATCAAATTAAGTTTGAAAGTACAGAAAACACATACTTGAGTATCCCCAGTGAGCAGTTTGGATCGTTCAGTTTGTCACTGAGGAGCTGGACTCCCGATTGTCCTGGGTGATTATAGCTCAGATCCAGCTCTCTCAGGTGTGACGGGTTTGAACTCAGAGCTGAAGACACAAAACCACAGCCTTCCTGTGTCACCATACAGCCAGACAACCTACACATACACACACACGCACACATACACACACACACACATGCACAGTGTTATCTAAAAGACAACACTGTTGATTCAAGTTACTGTGATGATGTTTTTAACTAAGATATTTTCACCTGTTTTTCCAATATTTTTTTCAAAAACAGTTAAAACCATCTTCACCAATTGTTTGTTTACAATTTTTTTTTTTTAATTAGTAGCAAAGCTCTGTACATACAGTGCCCTCCACTAATATTGGCACCCTTGGTAAATCTGAGCAAAGGTGACTGTGAAAATAAATCTGCATTGTT
>JAUMHE010000043.1:1085441-1095574 GCA_032359235.1 Enteromius mattozi
CATCAACACACCCACTGATGAAGTCTCTGTCACATCACAAACTTTATGAGTGTCTGTAAACATCAGTGGGATTCTGCTTTCATCCAACCCATCAAAGATGAACACACATTTACACTCCTCAAAAGTCTCTGAGTCCAAATCTTGAAGTTCAGGATGAAAGTCCAGCAGAAGTCTATGAAGACTATACTGTGGATCTCGGATCAAGTTCAGCTCTCGAAAAGGAAGCAAAAACATGAAATCTACATCCTGATTGGCTTTTCCCTCTGCCCAGTCCAGAATGAACTTCTGCACAGAGATGGTTTTTCCGATTCCAGCGATGCCTTTAGTAAGAACAACCCTGAGTTTGTCTTTCTCCTCACATTTTGGTTCATGTGAGGCTTTAAAGATGTCATTGCAGAAGATGGAAGTATCTTCTGCGAGTTGTGTTCTGGATGTTTTCTCCATCTGTAAAACCTCATGTTCTTCATTCACTCCATCACTCTCTCCTTCTATGATGTAAAGCTGTGTGTAGATGCTGTTGAGGAGGGTTTCATTCTCTTTGAGTTTGATTCCCTCAAATAAACTCTCATACTTGTCCTTCATGCAGGTTTTATGCCTTTCTTTGACTCTTTTCAGGTCACTAGACTCCACCAGCAAGGCTGCTGGTGTGTAACAGACTCTGTGCATCTCTAAAACAGGATGTGTTCTAGATCTCTTTTTGCACAGATTTTAGTAGAGAGAGAGAGAGAGAGAGAAAGAGAAAAAACTTTTAAGAATAATTTTTTTGGTCAATCTGGAATGACATTTAAAGTAGACATGATCAAAATGTAATGAAGATGAAAGTTGAGAAGTTTGTTTTGCAGCAAATGTATTGAATTTTTCACCTGCCACATAATCTAATGTAGCTCACACAACAGATTTTCCCTCTTTTACTGTTAAATAAAACTCAAGAAGTAGTCTTTGAAGACTGTATCTCAGATCAAGATCTAACAGCTCTCAGAATGGAAGCACAAACATGAAGAACATGTTAATGAAGAATGCAGACAAAAGTCCAACATTTTAAGCAAATCATTGTTTACTGGCTTGAATAACTCTATGTTTTAATTATCAAAGGCACGATCTGTATATAATATAACCTACATTTGATTTGACTCTTATTAGTGGCTATACATATGTCAGCTATATATAGCCTAAATATGTCAGTTTATCACATTGATAACTGAGGAGGATAAAATATGGATGAAATAAATAATTATGCACATACTATATAGAAACATGTCTAGATAAAATAACTTTGAAAGACTAGGGGACAGGAGAAATTGCACTAGTTTTAGTTCCTTTTAGGAATTTTCTTTTGTACTCAACATTTTTATTTTTTATTTTTCTGCTTCCAACAAATTACAACCCTGTCTAGCAGGTTAAATATTAGACCTGTCAGTGATCCAAGTCATGTATGACATTTGTTTTGACTGGAAATGATATCAGCAACAGACAGACAGTGTTAAGAGCAGCAATCCGATATCTTTATTATGTTTAAGCTTTGAAATGTATGGGCAGCACAAAAGGTAAAGGTGTGGCCTTATAATGTAAATATAATCTTCCCTAACAATGGTGATGAAATATAATAACTGCTGTAACTGGTTACACAGAAATGTTTGTAGTGCTGACAAGATTTGTTTTTTAGGGTCGTCTGGTCGATCATTCAGATGTGGTTGTAATTGACCTGATTTCATGAATGTGCGTATAAATAGTATACCAAATAAAAACGAAAACTCGTGCTATAGATACGCAAAAATGGACTTTGGCGTGAATATGCTACGCGATGGGTAGGAGCTAAGGTTGTGGGGTACCAAACGCGTGTCATATATACGTCGAAGTCAAATTTTGTGTATCAATACCACGAGTTTTCGTTTTTATTTGGCGTACAGTTTATACGCATCTTTATGAGACCGGGCTGAATTAGCAGATCAATTCAAACAGAGATATTGGCAGGAGGCATATCTAGTAGCTCATGTAATTTATAGAATTGCTTGAAAGCAGAAGTCTTAACAAGGTCATGTGAAAGCAACTTTATCGCAGTCAGAAACCAACCATATTTACATGTACAACCAGAACTCTTACAGTTTAATTCTCTGTAACTCCTACGAAATGAGTAGCCTACGTATATGCCTTTCGTGTTTAATGAATAACTTACTGTGATCAAACACTCCCGCTCGCCAGTCCTGCTGTTGTATGACTGCCTCCTGGTCAATGAAGAGCAGTAATGTTTTTACTTTCGGTTTCTATTTCACTTCGTAACTCGAAATTCTAAGAAACATCAGATGTTTTAATACAAATTTCATTTATTATAGAGGCCTACACAAATACAATTCAAAATTGCTTTAAGATATATTACTCCGCATTTGAATTATCAAAACCTTTTATTAAAGTCCTAAAACCAAAACAATAGGCTACCCGTTTTAGGCAACTTAATTTATTAATGATTTTTTCTACAACTTCACGTTGACTACTATATTTATATTCTGATATAGCCTACATTATGCAGTCACTTTCTTTCAAATTCCTGCTATTTAGATCTTATACAGGTTATGCCGATTCATACAAATGTGTAAGTAATAATAATAATACGATAATATACAGTATCTATATATAGGTTATAATATTAAATGAAATCAGTATCAACAAATTCCATGCTTACACTGCAGAGGGTACCGCAAAGAGGCACAGGAACTGCATTTAAAGTGGCATTAGATGTACTTACACACTGTTTGAATCATTTGATTCGTTCAAAACGACGAATTTATGAATAGGTAATTTAATAATTTGCTCAACCAGTTTATTCAAAACAGGGATTCAGTCAAGAACAATTTATTTCTAAGTCACTTTGTGTATCATACAAAAAACAATCAGATCTGCAGTGCTGATATTCAGGAAAACAGCATTGTTGCTTGATTGATATTGCTTAACTATGTACTTACATACATATACATAGATATATAAACAAGAACTCAAAAAGGTGGCATTTTTTTACAACCATATCTTGAATATTGAAGGCAAAATAACGGAATACCCATTAATTTCTGACCTGCTTTCCCTGTGAGGTGACAATGAGGATCTGCTCCATCAGAGTTATGTCTGTAAATTCCTATAGAACACAGCATGTACAGCACTTGCATCTTCAGAGAGATTATGTACAAACTGCGTAAATTAACATAATATAACGTTATATCCATGCAATAATTAAACACTACAGTTTCACTGAAACACTAAGAGACCCCCAGGGGTCCTGCAGTAAGTAAATGTCTTCTTCTAATGCATTCGTTTGTAGACATGTTATAAATATGTTGTAAATATGTTTTTCTTTCATATTTTCATGTTTGACATCCTTGTTGTACCATGTGACACAGAGACACAGATGAGTCATAATAAATCCCAAACCCAGCATAGAGGGGTTCAGTGAACGTGGTGTTAAATGTGTGTATGTGTGTGAGTGTGTGAGTGTCAGAGACACCATAGAAGGACAGTGTACCAGCAGACCAGTCCAGATACACACCTACTCGATTAGATGAAAATGAAAGGGCAGGTATATCAGTGCTGTTTTTATTGTGGCAGGCAATGAATCGTTCATAAAAGCCACTCAGATTCCAAGACTTCTGATTGAATCCAAACATACAGTCACTTCCTCCTTTCCTGCTGATATCTTTATATGACACTGATATTTCTGTCCCGGTCCCACTCCATTCAGCCTCCCAGTAACAGCGTCCAGTCAGACTCTCTCCACACAGAACCTGAAGACATTCAAATCTCTCTGTATGATCTGGATACGGCTGATGGTCTTTCGCATGCTTTGCCATCTTCTTGTCCTCAGACAGTATGACTTGAGTGTGAGCTGTGTTTGGGTTCAGTGTGAGATCACGGGCATCTGAACACAAAAAGGGAGATGGGAAGTACATATAAAACAACAATCACTATCGGTGTATGTGTATGTGTGTGTTAAGACCTACACTTTCGTAGTCCTGCTGTTATCCTGAACTCTGCTCCATGGTCCACACTATAAACACACACAAAAATACAAAAGCATGGTATCACTTGCCATATATTTCTTTATTCCAAATGCAGCCATAAACTGTTCTAAATAATCTCTCTTTTCTAGCAATTTTGTTCACAATTCTTTATCAGCAAAAACTTTTTAAGAGTGAATACGTTATTAGATTGCATTGTAATAGATCCATTTTTATTTTAAGCATGACATCAACAACAAAAAAATTTAAGAATAAACTGGTTTGAGGTTTCTAAAATAACAAACATTGCAGCAGTTCTCAGTTTAGCAAATCAATATACTGTAGCAAAAAGTTGCATTAACACTGCTCATTTCTTCGCTGTCATTCTTAATTTAAAACAATTTTGTTTTAATAATCTCCAATTTTTTTGTTATTGGAATAATGGATTATTAAGACCTGATACCCATTTCTCCTGAGACCTGAAGCCTTTAAAACAGAAGCACAACACAAATGGCTGAGACCTGACAATGTTCTAATATGTACACTGTATTCTATACATTTCTGTTCCAAGACACAAGCATGTTCACTCTCTACTACATCACACACAGCATGACATCTGTTACTTCCTCACATACTTGAGTATCTCCAGTGAGCAGTTTGGATCATTCAGTTTGTCACTGAGTCGCTGGACTCCTGATGGTCCTGGGTGATTGTAGCTCAGATCCAGCTCTCTCAGGTGAGAGGGGTTTAAACTCAGAGCTGAAGACACAAAACCACAGCCTTCCTCTGTCACCATACAGCCAGACAACCTACACACACAAACATACACAGTCTGATAATCTACAAACAACTGGGCTAGATCTAGGTACAGTGGGATTTAGGGCTAGAAATATCCTCATGTCAGTATAAAATAATAAAAGTATTTAATTAATTTAACACATTACTATTGTAACAAGTCAGCTGGAAGTGCCAGCATGTTCCTCTGGATGTGTGTTTGTCTCCGTTTCCATGCCAGGACTTTCCATGCCACCCACCTTGTCTGTCGCCATGACCACTATCTCGTTCCTCCCCTTAGCCTTGTTATCATGTGTTTATAAGCCCCGTTTGTAGTATGTGTAGTCGCTCGTCATTGTTGGATGTACCGTGTTTGTAATCCCTTTGTTCAGCCATTCATGTTTCTCCGTGTTTCCTGTGTTTCCCTGTTTGGATTACCGACCCCGCCTGCCTTTGGATATTCGCTCTAGCCTCACCCTCTGGACCCTGTTCGCTGTTTGCCTGATCCACGCTACGTACTGGTTTATTCTATTGTCTCTGCCTCTGATGTCCTTGTCTGCCGTTATCGACTCTGCCGGTTTACTCTGTGTATTATAATAAAGTCTGCAAATGGATCCGCACGCCTCACGTGTCGTTCGTGACAGCACGGATGCGGACTACTTGTATTTATACTACCAAAAGTGTACACGGCTGGTCCGCTCTGCGGACATGTTCAATACATGCACAGTAGATCGGCTTGAACAGTAAACAAACATGTGAACAAACAATTGCCCAGAGATATCTCACATCTGGCTGTCTTTAAATTGTTTTATTGATTGTACAGGTTCAGGTAGCAACAGGCTTCTTCACACAGCCTTCGCATGCACAGTTGGTGGTACTGATGGCAAAGTTATAAAAAATAAGAGGCCTGCTGCACAAAGACTCCGCGCACAACCGCCGATGACGATTTTTATGTCACACCGTTCCTAGCGGACCATAGGGGACTCATGCACGCGGAAAGTATAACTTAGGCTTTAGCCAAGACCGAGGCCAGGTAAGTTACTCGAACTTTTATAATCCGTTTGCTGCACTGGTTTCCTTAGATTACTTTAAGGTATTGGCTTGGAGTTTTCTTGAATTACATATGAAAAACTACAAAACACACACACAGCAATGCTGAACAATATCTATAAAGTTCATTGTCTTGATCATGGTGATCATATGTCGTCAGGTTTGCAACCTGGATTTTTAGGCAGTTAAGCAGAAAAACAAAACTGTGAATAAATAAATAGAGTGTTGTATGGCTAAATGTTCAGTGTCAGCTGTGACAGCTGGCCTGTGCGAGTCCTTCAGATGCAGCCTTCATGATATAGTTAGTATCAATTTGTTAATATTCTGACAAAATGTTGCTTTCATTTTCACAATATTTTAGTGGTGGACTGTAAGGAAGTACATTCGTTAAGTATTCTACAAATATGAAGTAATACATTTTCTTCTTTTTGCTCTCACAGGACAGCAACACTACAAAATGATGGTCTTTTACAATGTTATGCATTGTCATAGATTAAACCCAACAGTATATGCAAAATTGTATGCAGGGCTTTAGAGAAGCAACAATAAAGTACAGTATGTGGAAAATTAGGTGTTTTTAAACCATAAACTGCATAAACACTTTGGAGCAATTACACAAACAAACCAACTAAAACACTGGCAGGAAAAGAATTAAAAATCCTTTCAAGTGTGTCAACAGAATAATTTTTTTTTTTATAGCAAAATCTTTAGTAATATACATTTTAAATTTTTGTTATGATAAAGTTATATCGTCCAGCCCCAATCGAATTTATGTATGCTGTATTTGTTTAATATTTTTCAGTATCAACTTGTGTGACACTGAGGTGTTGTGTTATTTAACCAGTAATACGTAAGTGACTGTGATTTAAACTAGAGGTGACATGCTCATTCAAATTGTATCCCCTCAGATTTTTTAAATCAAACTGAATTAATAAAATGTATACCATAAGCCTATATCATAACAAGCTCACAGCATCATATCTCACAATTTTTTTGCTTTTATAGCCTGTAGTCAAATTGGCCTTTAAACTTACTGGCTTGTTTGTTGAGTACAGGGTACCATTCAAATGTTGGGTCAATATTACTTACGTTTTTGAAAAGTTCATTAAAACAAAAAGTAATTTTAATATTATGTAATCAATATTAAGATTCATATAGTCTAGTATTTATCTGCGCAGCAACTTAACAGCCCACATTTACATGATAGTAGCATTTAACATTACAATTCTAAAAAAAGGGCTTGCATAATTCCTGTTCTTTACAACACAACTAAACAGTATGTTTATGCACAGTATGCACAACATGTGCCAGTGGTCTGGCTGTCTTTCGATGCAGCCAAGCAGTCTGCATGCAAATCTATGCAAAATACTCTTTTTACACACCTCAGTATCTGCAGCTGACAGTATGGACTCTTCAGTCCATCAGAGAGCAGCTTTACTCCTGAATCCTGCAGGTCATTGTTACTCAGGTCCAGCTCTCTCAGGGCACAGTTAGAGGATTGTAGATCTGATGACATAATTTCACAGGACTGACGAGTGAGATTACAGCTGGGCAATCTGATCAGAAGAATGAGGGGGAAGGCATTACACAGCTATTTTATTATACAAAGTTTTTGATTTTCCCTCTTTGATTGTACATTAATACTAGGGTTGTCACAACAAAAAAATGTTAAGTAGTCAGTACCAATACCAGAAAAATTCATACTTTTAAATAATGTTTTAAAATGTTAATGTTAATGTTACATAATGTTTATATTTTAAGACAGGGGTCACCAAGTTCTGTCCTACAGGGCCGGTGTCTCTGCAGAGTTTAGCTCCAACCCTAATCAAACACACCTGAAGCAACTAATCAAGGTCTTACTTGGTATACTTGAAACACCCAGGTAGGTATGTTGAGGCAAGCTGGAGCTAAACTCTGCAGGACATGTTTGATGACCTCTGTATTAAGGGGTGGTCAGGGAATCATGTGACCAAATGCAGATAAACATCACATAATATGTGGTGAAAGTAAAGTTTATGTGATTTGCAGGTGTTTTGCAACTATGATCACTGACACCATTGCTAATTGTTATGATGGATAAAAGATTAAATTAAATATTTTGTTTAAATGTGTTCACCACCCGTACAGTTTAATACTTAAGTCAAACAAATCAAGCACCTGTTCAGCAAAAAGGAGAGTCAAGTAGTGTGCCTACAATAGTGCCTGTATTAATCAAATGCAGTAAACCTCTACTAAGGTTTCCTGACACATTTATCATGCTGGGACTTCTTTAAGTGTTGTTACCAAAGTATAAAGCAAGGATCTGCAACCTAAGGCACACAGAAAGATAATCACTGGCATACAAACAGAGCTATAAATACTACTGTATGGGTGAGAATTAACATGTAGTAGTCTCATGCTAATGATCGTTTAAAACTGATTATGTATTGCATAAAAAAAGAACAATTTAAAAAAGTCACTTTATGCAAAAAAGTATTATACTCCTGTATAAAAAGTTTAGACCTATGTCAATAACAAATCTACGTGTAAATATAAAATTATTTAATACATGCCAATGTTGAGATAGCTGTTCTTACACAATAGTCAATAAACAGTTAAATCCTTATAAATACCTCAGTATCTGCAGCTGACAGTTTGGACTCTTCAATCCATCAAATAGAAACTTCACTCCTGAATCATGTAGGTCATTATTAGTCAGGTCCAGCTCTCTCAGGGCAGTGTTTGAGAACTGAAGAGCTGATGATAAATTCTCACAATACTGAACAGTGAATCTACAGTCAGCAAATCTAAAGGGAAGAGTATGCAAATATGCTGTCAGTATTTTTTCTTAATACTAATTATTTTAAACAGGCATTAGAGGTATAATTCACCCATAAAATTTGAATTCTAAATCACTTACTCAATCTCATGTCCCTCCAGATCTGTATGTAGGGGTGTGCAGTAGGACAATTTTAGATGTGAATATTGGATCAGCTGAAGTCCAGTGGCTACTTTTTTATTATTATTGTTTATATTACTGTTTATGATCTTTATCATGATTACATTCACGTCAAAATCAAATCTAATGTATTATTTGCATGCATTTTAAAGCCTTGCCAAACATTTGGCAAAGTTTTTGTTAAAACAAAAGTTAGTTAAAACAAATGTTTTCATTCACACGCTCTGACATAAAATTTGTTTTCTGAGCACACACCCTTCTTTTGTGTCTTAATTAGACGTGTGACATTTTTAAATCAGTGCATTCTGTTTTAATGTAATAGCAGCTTAATATAACCTGTAGCTTCATCATTAACTTTAAAAAAAACAACAAAACACATTGTTTTTTTACTTTATGAAATCTCCCATTGAAATCCTACGGTGTACTTACAGAGCTTTTGTGCAGTTGCTTGCAGCTGGTATCAGTCTTCTTCTACCCTCATCTGATGTGTTGTATCTCTTCAGATCAAACTCATCCAGGGCCTCCTCTGACATCTGAAGCATGTAGGCAATTGTTGAGCATTCAGCAGGAGAGAGCTTCTTCTCTGAGTGTTTGTCTGATTTCACGAACTCCTGAATTTCTTTGGACAGACTCTGATCTTTTACTTCCAGCAGGCAGAGGAACAGATTGATCGATCTTTCAGTGGAGAGTTCATTTCCATCTTTTATCTTTGTTTTAATGTACTGTAAAGTTCTCTTGATGTTTTTTGAGCTGTTCTCTGTGTGTGTCAGTAGATCCTGTAAGAGTCTCTGATTGGACTCTAGTGAGATGCCTAGAAGGAACCGCAAGAACAGATCCAGCTGTCCATTCTCACTACTAATAGCTTTATCTATTGCTCCTTTATGCAGATAATGCAAAGAATTAAAAACCTTAAGGGTCTCCATTGTATAGCTTAAGTAGCAGTAAAGCACATGAAAGGCAGCTAGAAACTCCTGAATACTCAAATGAATAAAGCTGTAGACTTTCCTCTGATGAATCACAGATTCCTCCTTGAAGATCTCAGTGCAAATTCCTGAATACACTGAGGCATTGGTTACATCTATCCTGCTCTCATTCAGGTCCTCCTCATAGAACATCACATTGCCATTCATCAGCTGTTTGAAAGCCACTTCAGCAAGTTTCACAATCACTTCTCTGTTGGATTTCAGGAGTTTCTCTGGATCTCTCTCTTCATACTTCTGGTTCCTCATGTTGATCTGAATCAGCAGGAAGTGGATGTACATTTCAGTCAGAGTTTGAGGAATTTCTGCACTTAGATCTTCTTCCAGGAGCTTCTGAAGCACAGTGGATGAGATCCAGCAGAAGACGGGGATGTGGCACATGATGTGGAGGCTTCTTGCTCTTCTGATGTG
>JAUMHE010000043.1:1102200-1128996 GCA_032359235.1 Enteromius mattozi
AGTTTTTCTTTTTTAATAAATCTGCAAAAATGTCAACAATTCTGTGTTTTTCTGTCAATATGGGGTGCTGTGTGAAAATTAAAAAAAAATAAAAAAAATAAATTAACTTAAATGATTTTAGCAAATGGTTGCAATATAACAAAGAGTGAAAAATTTAACGGGGTCTGAATACTTTCCGTACCCACTGTATGTGAAAATTAGGCTTCATTCATCGAAACTATGGACCTGCAAATCATACTTTGTGTGAAAAAGAATAAAAGTTGTCTTAATGAGTTTTTCTTCCTCTAGTGTTCATTTCAAATGGAAACTGTAGTGATTTGTATGCTTAGGTATGTTTTTTTTAAACTTCACCGAAATGTAGGTAGAGGCACATATTTCCAATAAACCCATGCTGCATCTGCCAAAATGCTGAATTGTTGGAGACATTAATAAGCTTGATTTGATTTAATAGTCTATTTACAAAATGACTGAACAAAAAAATGAAATGAAGCTCAGGTGATGATAATCAGTAACTATTAGGACCAACAAGAGGCGTGTTTGAGATGAGCTAAATCTGTGCAGAACAGATCATGCAAGACAATGCCACTTAGAAATGTGTCCAAAGGGCAGTCTGCCTTGCTCTGATGTCACAATGACATATTCCAAAAATCTCTTGCAACAGTGAGTCAACTGAGCGAGCGTAGTTGCTTTTCTCCAGAAGCACAATAGGAACTTGCTGATGACACCGCTTATTGCTTAACCTATTAGTTCAAACAACCATGATGTTGCGTTTTCTCCTAAAATGCTTAATTTTTAGATATGCTATCATGTGTATAATTATGCGTGAATATTCCTCTGTGATTGTTGTCATAATTCCAAAAGATTTTAAATACCTGTTTGTGTTAAAATAAAAATGGATGATAATATGAGTATCTTGTTCATAGGCTTGTTGTGGTAGTCAGTGTTACAGGTATTCCTTGGTGTTTGGCCATAAATTAATATTTAGAATTTCATATTTAGTATTAATGTTTTGTCTTACCTGGTGTCAGAGGTCACGACTCCTTCACTGAATCGAGGAGGATAATCCATGGATTTGATACTTTTCATAGACACACAGCTGGCTGCTGGATATACTGCATTGTTTCTGTGCTCCATCTCTTCACAAAGAATAGTTTTATATCAGCGGTGTTCAATCATTTAAATTATTACATTATTACTTATCTAATTAATCTTAAATAAATAAAGAGACACTCAGAAAATAATGTTTTTCACATTTCTGAAATCACAAAATTAACAGTTTTTCAGCAATTGGTTCGAGAAACAACTTTTGACTGTTTCCAAGGTATTTAAATTTCACGGCCTTATATTAAAATATACGTTTAAAATACTACTTTTTGTGTGTGTGTGTTTGAAAACTGGGATTATTGTTTTAGATTGAATGTTCTAAATGTATTAACTTCATCTTGCATTTAGGTTTTTCTCGTTTCTTAAAGAATGTGTTGTTTGGTTTCTAAAATAATGAATACTTTATTATTAATCTTTTATTTAAAGACAATAAACCTGTACTACCCCTTTATTTTAAGTTTTCATTTTCTGCATTTTGTTTGTAATTGCTGCTTTACTTTCAATATAAATTTATTTAAATATGTATTTTATATTTGTGCTACATTATATTTTTTATGTCTTGGCAATAAAAAAGAAAAGAAGAAAAAGAGAAGTTGTTCAGAATTTAGGTTCATTTGAGATCATTTTTTGCCTCGAAAGTAGATGAGAGTAGGCGGCTGCAGAGGAGTGAAAGAAATGCAATCAAGACGAACAGTTCTTCCTTCTCATAGTGGATTAGTCAATGGGATTTTTCATGATTCATACTCATGTGCTTTGTTGCTATAATAAACTGTATTATATTATATGATAATAAATATTATAAACAAAACACCCAAAGTACTTGCTATTTAATATGAAAATAATCACACTTCTAACCATCATGCATCTTGCAGTGATCACCAGTGATCGGTTCTGTACTGATTTTGCTCATCTCGAACAAGCATTTTACCAACCAACTTCTCAAGATTCGCTCTTAAGCACTTTGATGAAAACGATAGAGTGACTAAGACAAAATTTCAAACCAGCATACACTGCTTCAAGTCCTTGGGCACTTTTATCCTGCATCACCAGTAGCTGATAAATATGGCTCACAAAGCATGTTTCTGAATATTAATATTGATGTTACTAGAGAATACAGAGCATCATCATAAACATCACAATTACGTCACAATTTTGATGTGCACCCCAACAAACAAACAAATGAACAAATAAATAAATATTGTGATTTCCCCCTGAAAAACATAACAATATTAAAAATAAATAAATATTAATGTAACAGTGTATGCCACATTAAAGCCACTGGCCCATGCCGCTGTTTGATAAAAGCAATATTTTGAGTTGGGTTACAGTCTTAATGTACATATTAGCTTACTGCAAGTCACTATGTATTAACACAGCAGGACAAGAGACAGATATAAAACCTTGCAGTTTGGAGAAGCCTAATGATTGCTGTATACATTAGCTCTAATACAGAAGGCCTAAAACATATGTTTCAAAGCAACATACAATACAATCAATTATGTTTATTTCTACATTATGCTCCGGCAGACAGCGGCATGTGTCGGTCAGAGATGTTGGAGATGTCACATTTCGCAGTTTTCAGTGGTAGGCTACATGCCACATCTTTTCCACTGGAATATGCCACTGAAAACATTCCCTGATAGTTAATATTTACCTACACTGCTGATCAAACGGGGGTGATTTCTACATCGTCTTCAGACATCATTTGACATGTTTACAGTTTTGTCATTTTACGAAAAACCACACGAGCACATGCATCGTACTTTCATAAAAGTACTTACCAAACAAAACTCTCCAGCGACTTAAAGTTCTGCACTTTCACTTTCGGTTTCACGATAGGTCTACTACAGAATAATTTAACAGCTAATCCAAGTAAATTCACTTACATTGTTGAGATTTTGAATAAAACCACACATCTGACGTAACCACGGAACAGGTTGTTACGATCTGTTCAGTTCCTAGAAGATTTGGTTCCACTGGGTGGCGCCTCATGAATATTAATTATATTTCCCAAATTGTGGGCGTGTCCTTGAGACAACGCGCAAATGAACGGAACTAAAATATGGCAACTTGTTTAATAGGTTATTTCAAAATGTAAATCATTTACAATGTTAAGCATGTAAGCAATGTTAAACAGCTCCCAAAAGTTTTAAGGCTACAAACTTTGATGATCCTTTAATGATTACAAAGACAATCCTCAACTATGAAAGATAGAATGATGTACTATTTTACTACATGGATAGATGGATAAATGGATAAATTTGTTGCAGCCCTGGAAAACCTGCAGCTTCAAGTAGATGGAGATGCTGAGACACGCTGGAGTTGTCAACAAAGCAGCCAGTTTTGCTGAGAATACTGAATTAGACAGTGCATATCTGTTACTTAAGTGATAACAGAAATGCACAGTGCAATGTTAAATTATAACAAAGTTTAATAAAGACAGACACTCATATCAACAACATTAGCCAGTGAAATAGCTTTTTAACACACAAGAAAATACTAATGTGATTCCAGTATTACAGGGGTGCATGCTCATACCAGTCTGAAGGTGGTGCTCAAAGGCTACATGACACACTGGTATGAACGTTATTTATACCTGCATTAAGAAGGAAGTGATACTGTATAAAGAACAGAAATTAACGACAGGTCTGGATCTGTCTTTTTATGCAACACTGATCACAACCTGCTGGGATGGGACCAGATAAACAGCTTATGTGCTGAATATGCCCAGCTGCAGTCTGAAATATGTAAACAGTACCATTGTTTATATCTTACAGCAAACTCTTGTATGTTAACGGACAAGGAAGATTGACCCTCAGAAACATGTATTATTGTATAAACAATTAAGGTTTGGATTTGACCTTCTCACCAATACTCTCATTAACAGCAACAGCTGTGAAGCTGAACAAGTGGTTTATATATGTGATGTGGACATCAAACACTGAAGAGTACAGGCAGGTGAACAGGTGTTCCATCCAAATGCAGGATTGAGTAATAAATGTGCACAGAACAGATCTTTAAAAGTCTTCAAAATATTGGTTTGTTAAATGGAATGAAACATTTTTAAAGCTATGCAAAAGTGCATAACTTTGTGCTAAAACACATGCAAAGTATGCAAACCCTAACAAACAGGGTGCGTAGTTATATGCAGTAGTGGTGATAGGGAACAGGTGTGTGTAATTAGAAGTCTGGTGACTGAGAGCGGATGAATGGGGCTGGTGCATTGGGATCCGAAGGGGGCGTGGCTGGTGGCTCTGTGACAGTAAGGATACTCTATGTCATATTCTTTAAAGAGATCACATGATACATGAGCATGTGCCAACCAATCCAAATCAAGAAGTAAACAATGCTGTTGTATTCAATAAATAATTGACTATATACCCTTGAATTATTGAAAATGAATGCACACTCTCAGCATCACCACCCTGTGTGCAGATTAATTTTCAATAATGCAGCATCTTCAATTATTTGTAACATATACACACATACAAACATCACCTCCAAAGTCATATAGTGAAGATGAAACTTCTCTTCTTCCCAGTCACTCTGGAGGTTCACCATTATGCTTGGATCATCAATAATAATTCCAAATAGTTCATCCAGAAATCTTTGACCTTAAAAGCCACATTGCGTGGCACGGTCATGAGATTTTGCATTGCACAACATCAGTAAGAAGACTTCCTAACTGATTCCTTGAAACTTTTAGATTGGACTATTGCAGTGCTCTTATGGCTGGACTTCCAGCGTGTGCAATCAAACCTCAACAAATGATGCAGAATGATCAGACTGTTCAATCAGACCAAGAGTGCCCATGCTACACCTCTCCTTATCTCTATGCAATGGCTATCAGCTGCTGCTTGCTTCAGGTTTAAGACACTGGTGTTTGTGCAGAGAACAGCCATATTGCTCCATTCCCTAATATAAGTCTACATCCTTCCAGATGAGTGCGTGGCTCAAAAAAATCACTTTCCAGAACCTTCTTATTCACTGTTCCTTACTCGTGGACCGTTCTTCCAAACCCAATCCGGACAGCCAAATCCCTGACAATATACAAAAAACCCCCTGAAAACTCAGCACCTGAATGTGTTTTGTTGACTCTTGAATATGTGTCTTAAAACACACAGTGTTAAAAAGGGTTTGCCAAATGTTCCCAGAGGGTCTCATATTTTCCATAGATTTCCGAAATAGGGATCTGTGCACAGTATTACAGATTTTTTTTCTACTGCTTACACACATTTTCAAAACGTTGCCTCTTTTTTTCTTTTAAATTGAAGCACAAACACATCTCAAAAACAAACATTTGCAAACACCTTTGCCGCAATATTAATTTCTGTTAGATTTGTGTGTGTTATGTTTTGCAAAAAAGTGTTTAATGAAATTGAAAACCGAGTCAAAAGCTGAGAATTAGTTTATGGTTTTGCAGATTTAGTGTGTGACAAGTGAAAATTTTGTGTGTAAGCAGTAAAAAAAAAAAATGTAATGTTAATATAGTCCACATCCCATTGCAGTTTCTAGGAGGACTACAACAGAACTACAGCGGATGTGTGTGAGACAATTTATATTCAAGAACATGGCAAGGAGAATAGTGGGCAAAAACTGAACATGAATGACCATAAAACACTAAAAAGGATGTGTCCAAACAGAGAATATCTGCAGGAAAAGTGAGAGAAAACCTAAATAATCACCTTGAAGAACTTCGCCAAGCCAACGTCGATGAAAGAGCTGCATCGGCTTAAGTTATAATCACAGACACCATGCTAAAATGGGAAAAAGATGGTGTATTGGTCCTAAAACTTGGATATTTGGAGCACCTAAATGAGTTATCAAACCACTGTGAGCAATTTTGCAGAGAAGAGTGAGAAGCTGATTTCTTTCTTTAACATTTGACTCTCTCTACAAATATGCCAGAAGATATTTTGAATGTCATTATGGTCTAAAACAGCAGTAGATGCCAGCTTTTTGTGCATGGACAAAAGAAAAGAAAAGAAAAGAAAAGAAAAAAGAAAAATGAACATTTTTCTTTTCTGAAGTGCAAGTGCACAAGCTTTACACAGTATATTGGCAGAACATATCAGGTAAATGGCTGGGTGTGGTTCACTGGTTCTGACAGCACACGCAGCAGGAGATACTGACATTTAACTTATACTGTGAATACATTGGCATGCCCTTACGTTTAATTAAGATTAGCTCTGATAGTCTACAGGGGGTCTGGGAAAAATGTCAGCACCCAATTGCCTCTGAAGGGGGTCTCAGCAGCTGGCAAAAGGGCTACAATGGCTGCTTCTACAAGATAAATGATTCAATAACTGTACTGCACTTTGATGAACCACGGACAGGTAAAGTCAGCTAACAACATCACCAACATAGCTTTTGAAACAGTTCTTGTCGTGTTTTGTTGTGCTGTCCTCTTGAAGTGGCTATAATGTTCTTAGGTTTCCTCGTCTGCCATATACACACAGATGCTTTTGTTAGGTCATTTATACAAACATCTAGTCAGCCAAACACCAGAAATGGAGAAAAATATTCTAGGGTTCAGTAAGCCATTCAAATTCAATCTATTGGTGTGGAGAAGGTTTGGAAGCAGCCCATGTTTATCCTCGGAGGTCTTTCCAGTGCCAGAAGAGTCAAGCAGATGCTCAAAGTTCACTCCATCCATGTACCAGCCTGGGGTGCCTTTCCCAAAAACATCACAAGCCTACCGTAGCTCTATTGGTCTAATGGGTCTACGATGTACTTAAGTTTACAGTTCGGAGTTCTGGGGAGAATGTCTAGCTTTCTTTAAAAAAAAATCCTCAATAAATTGGTCCCTTCACCATCAATAAATCCAGTCACATACTGACTCTAGTTACTTTATCACAGGCTTCAAATGTAAACATTGGCCCGATATGGAAAATGATGCCTTGCAGATAAGATAAATAACTCACAGGTGGTGTGTTTACAATAAGACTGCTTTGGATCACTGCATTTCATTTGAGAATGCAGGAAATATATCAGTATTGGCATTGACTATTGGCCAAAATATGTCCAACATCTGCCTGCTGTCCTTCTCTGTTTCCTTCCTCTTTAAAGTCTGGTGAGGCAACATGATGCATTAAGCCAAGAAATTAAAACTTTTTTTGTATATTGGGATATTTATATATCAGGACAATGAGTTGAGTTGTCTTCTTGGGCATCTATGAATATTTCCTGGGGAAACTTGCGTTACTATTAGTTATTTAAAAATTAACTATGTACCTTATTTACCGTAGTTACTTTTTATGGAAAGTACAGTGGTACATTATTTTTGCGTTACTATTACTATCTGGGCGGATCTTGCTTGATTTTAATATACAAAGTCCTATTTTAAAAAATGTTAAAGCCCTTTCACACCAAATGTGAAATGAATAAGCCTCAGGCTAAAGGAAATGTAAATAAAAAAACTCAAACCAACTTTTCAGCTGTTCTGCCGTTATGGATCGCATGAAAAAACAGGACACAGCAGAATGAACTTCAACAGTCTTCATTTGATTAGTGCAAGTTTGCATTTTGCACCTTCAAATAATTTTTAGTTTGTGCCTTGCTTTGCTCGATTCTTTGGCTTCTCATAGAATTATTATTTTTCTGGCAATTAAAAAAATATATAGATACAAACTAACTGGATAAATTTTGTGTCAAATGTAGGATATCTTTATCTATATATCTATATCAGAGTTACTGTATGCCCAAATCACAGCCATAGTCATATTAATTAAAATGGCACTCTTGATTATATGGATTATAATAAAAACTATAGTAATAATCATAAAAAAGTTATTCCACCTGGACCTATATCTGCTTGCTATGCAATTATAGCATGGTGGTGCTACTTTTACTCGCATGAGAATAAAACTCTTCTGCTTTGGTCTGTCCTCATCACTAGTATCTCTCAATCAGGAGTATCAAAAAAAAAAAAAAAAAAAAACGAGTGGAAAACAGATTTTTAACAACTGGTTTCAAAGCTTTTAATTGCCTGACAATATTGCTTGACATCATCTTCTGCCCTCTCTTCAATCAGTAACCTGCTGTGAAGATTGCACTGGGAGAGGTCTGATCCCCTAAGCTGTTTTATTCCTCAGCGGGGGTTCAGCACACTAATGGAGCTTCATTTCATGTGAATACTATATTTGTACGATCTGAATATAATTTTGCATGCTTGCACTAGTAGAGTTGTGTTATTGCCCCCTCTATACCTCTGCATGCTCAGTGACATTTTAACATGTATGCAAATAGGATAACAACATACTAAAAATGTCTATAAGACCTAAAGAGAGGCAATGGACATCAATGGTAGTGGACAGGTACTGAAGAAAAGGTGTTATATGCATGGTTTTAATGGTTTTGGGATCATGTCATTTGCAATTTATATGTAGCGGTAGTTATTGGAAAACAGGCTTTTTGCCAGAATAATAACAAACCCAAGGCTAATCACAAATCTGGTTTACTAATATAGTTATTATCAGCATAAAACAGCACAATGCAAAACAAAAAACATCTAATATCAACAGGTAAGAATTGATTGCTGCTTGTACCTCAATGGCTGACACATGATAAAGCATAAAGCATGTGTAGATGGTTGGTTACATACAGATAAAAATGCTAACTTTTTAAAAAATATTTTCATTTGTAAATGTATGTGACCGCCAATGAAAAAACTCCAAACTGTATTTAAAACTGAGATCGTATAGCAGGCTTCCATGAAGAGACTAAGTGCTAATATCTGTGATTTGTCTAGCAGTCTAATTACAGTAATACAGTTTAATTACAATCCTGATCTTGAAGTTCAGCCCAAAGGATACTGATTTTACACTTGGTGTGAATAGACAATTTGTCTGTGTTTTGCTTAATTGCAACATGCTTGTTGTGAAAGGTCCTTATACAGACTATGTAATTGAAACTTTGTTTTGTATATGCAATTAGAAACACTTTATGGAATTGGAGATTAAAGTTACAAGCTTAATTATTTTGATTATTTTACATAACATGACTGTTCTGTAATAGTCTAAAAAGCTATTTCAATTGCTGCATTCAAGAAACATGTTTAAAACATAAGCAACTAGATTTCCTAAACGAAAGTGCATTATTTTCAAGCCAAAAAAGAAGCTCTTTCTTTCTTCCCCCAATGATCCAGGAATAAGGAGGGATGACATTAATAGCTGTGCAAAGGCCATCATCACTGAGAGTTAAATTCTGAATGCTTAATATTATATCATTGCCATTCAATTTTAAATAATTGATATGGTCTGTTGTTTCTTTGTTTTCTAAAACGGGATTCCTTGATTTGCATCACATAATACCACAGTTACAAATGATGTCAGTAAACCAGAACACTAATATGAATGGAGCGGTCGATAGTGGCTCTGAATCGCTCTTGACGCGCGTCGTGGGAACGGCGAGGGGCGTCAACTGCGCGCGCACACGACACATTTACCAGACCCATTCATCTGAGCCTTCGTGAGACAGATGAAAAAGACCAGCTCCAAGTGAAGACCGCGAAGCTCTCGATGGGTAACCATCCCAACATGAGCCGTGAACACACGGTCAGTAACTGGACCGCCGTGAGGACAGACGCGGGGTTCGAGGGTCCGGCGCTCGCGCTGCTCGCGGTCATGATGGTCATCCTGATCGCTGTGATCGTGTGTGGAAACGCGTTGGTCATCGTCGCCTTCAAGATGGACAAGAGTTTGCGCAAACAGAGCAATTATTTCCTGCTAAACCTGGCCATCTCAGACTTTCTCGTGGGTAAGTAAAGTTTACAGGAAAGTTTAAAAGTCTCAGCGTAGTCGGTTATACCAACAACATCAAATGTTCTACTAATTGTCGTTTTCTAGGGTGAATAACATTTGGCGCAAACTGATGTAGTCGAACAATGTGCAAGACTGGTCCGTCTGAAATATTCAGAAAATGGATAACAATTCATTAATATTATCTTTTTTAATCAAGAGTTCTTGAGTAGAATTATCTTACTATATTCAAATCGCTACCTATAGAATTTTTGTAAAAATTGGCTATAGCTATTAAAATTGTATTATTTAATAGGAACGCTAATAATTATTTAATAGCTATTATTTGATTATAACGCGTTCACTTTGAAAAACAAGTTATTTAATAATGTGCACATATACATAGGCTAATATAGTGCAATCTTAGAATCATAAGAAACAGAGAAAATGAGAGTGGAAAAAGAATCAGCAGTTGTCTGCTTTAACATCAAAAGAGCTGTGATGTAAGTAAGTGAGTTAATGTGAGATGAGTCCAGCTCTGCTTCTCAGATTCATCACATCTGTGTCCATTTACTGCATAATTTGGCTACTTCTATGTGCATTTTTATGTTGCAATTTTGCCTTGTCATATCTGGGTGTTAAAAACCTCTCTAAACTCATTAATCACTCCTTACTATGCGTCCACCGATGTCTGCTCCTGTGATGACAAAACCTGTAAGCAGCTGAGAATTAGATGCTGTTGGGGAAATCAGATAAAAGTAATTGCATGAAATCAGTCTGGTACAGCTATATCTGACTGAACAGAGAGTCTCTGTTTATCAATGTTAATTTAAATAACATTGCAAATCAGAAACAAAACTGGGTGAAGATGGATGGGTTCTACAGATGTGCTGGCTGTGACATCATGAAGTGGGGAATGCCTATTTAACATTTATCCAAAATATACAGTTAGTGCTCAAATCAGCATATTTGATTTGATAGATTTATTCATCCTCCTGCTGTCTGTCCCAGGATTTTCTAGCTTAGTGGATACAATTTTTACACATTTTATTTCTGAGCATGCATGAATGTTCATCAGAGAGTGCATGAGTCAAATCAAGTATGAGTCTTAGATATATACGTTTTTGGACTTTGGATGGAGCTTTTTTATTGCACTCTAATGAACACTACTGTACTCTGCAATATTGCTATTGTAAATCTCCACATACGGATATTAATAAGTTATCACACCAGAAAAACCTTCTACCTGCTGGTGACTATATTTTTATGCAACTCTAGTGAAGAGTAACATTTACAGTTTTCTCACTCGTAAGTGATTTTGACTGCATCAATTACAATTCAGTTTGGGGACCAATTCTCACTATTAACTAACTATTAACTGTGCCTCGGTAAAGTCCTAATTTGCAGCTTATTAGTAGTTAGTAAGGTAATTTTGGGGAGTAGAGTTAAGAGAGCTAGATGATGTTCATGCAGAATAAAGCACTGATATGTGCTTTATAATTACTAATAAACAGCAAATATGCCTAGTTAATATTGAGAATTGGTCCCTGATGTGTCATTACATCCAATACATGCATGTGCATTAAATAGTAGTAAGATTATAAGAATAGTTACACTTTTTAAAAATGTGCATTGTTTTATTCTACATTGCGATTCTAACTCACAACCAATTTGTACGTATTTTACGAGGCATCTAATTTGTACAAATTTGTACAACCTTACTTGTGCGATTTTGTACGATTTGCCTACACCCCAGTGAAAGGTAGATTTAGGGGCGGTATTACCCCGGTATTAGTGAAGTGCCTATATAACCAAATGCTTTTTCCCTAGAGTTTTAGTCTTTTAGTCAACACATTTAGTCTTGACACACTCAAGTAATATCTAAAGACATTTTAATTTAGCCATTTCAATAGGAATCTTGAATTTCTTTTGAGAGCAAAAAAACATTTTGGCTGAGTTTGGTCCCACGGATCACATTGACTAACATAAAGCTGCTTGGTTTGAAAGTGATTTTTGTGTGAGCTGAGCTTCATGCATCATCTCTATGCTACTACAATAGACAATGGACCTCTTTTGACTGTGTCGTTTTGTTAATGCGACCGCATGTTTACTCTTGAAATTGCAGTCATGTGTAACCACAGCAACATGACTGATAGTGTCATCCCTAACAGACAAACGGACAAATGCTATAACGGCAGATATGAATTGCAAAAATTATTCAGCTGGACTTTTCAGAATGACTAATATTGCTTTCTGATTGGTGTTTTCCACAGGTGCCTTCTGCATACCCGTGTATATGCCCTACATCTTGACAGGGAAATGGATGCTGGGTAAAGGACTTTGCAAGCTGTGGCTGGTCGTGGACTATCTTCTCTGCACTGCGTCTGTCTTCAACATCGTACTTATCAGCTATGACCGCTATCTCTCCGTTACAAAAGCGGTGAGGCCTAATTTTATGCCCAATATGTCATTATGAAGGAAACTATAGTGATGTATTCATTGTGATTCGGCATTCTTAGATCATGACGACCGGCAGAAAGTATTGTCCAGGCTGGTGATAAACAACAGCAACAAGCACTATTAATGAAACTCATTAATAAAAATACATGCACAGTCACCGTGACTCAATTTGTTTTGTTGGCTTTAATCAGTCTGACTCATATGAAAGCAGAACCTGGATTCAGACTATTATAGAATATCACGTATTATTTAGAAATGGTCAAGAATATGAAACTCTTGCTTGTGTAATAACCTCCAAAAATGATAAAATGCGTATCAAGAGTCTGAGAATAATTATCTTGATCATTATTAAATATAATTTACACAGAGAGCCAAACTAAATGTTATTCATCTGCATGGAAACCCAACGCATAACTAACTACTTCAACTGGATTTACTCTTTTTTCAAACTCTATTATTGTACATATTTAATAAAAAAAAATCTAAATATTCTAATCGTTCTTTGAAGTAAAACTATTGAAAGTGGGGGGAAGCTCATATTATGAAATAAATGTTTTTCTCCAATGCATGTTGGCCATAATTATTGACACCCCTACAAATTAAAATATCTCTGAAGTATATTCCCATTTATATTTACATATTTTAGTACACCAGGGTGACTAGGAGAATAAAACTGTCTAGCACTGACTTCCTATTCCGCAGGATTGTAAATATGAGGAGCACAAAGCCAAATTCCCTCTAACCATTCTTCAGAAAGAAGTTAAACCAGGGCTGTAGTACTCGAGTTCTATCGTCTCGGACTTGAGTGGCCAGACACTTCAAGGATCACAGCTAGAGAATTGCAGAGGTCAGATGAGTTTTTTGCTCAGAAAGCCCAAAAAATCTCAAATCTCAAATCACCACATGTTGTTCAGGAGGGTTTAAAAAATCCTCCTCGCTCATCCAAAAACAAACTCCAGCATATTAAGCTGTCAAACAGGACTGGATTCTTTGGTCAGATGGAACTACAAAAAAAGCTTTTGGCAGGAAATGCACCAGATGGGTTTGGTGCAAACAGGGATTAAAAAGTACCCAGTGCAGCTGGATCTTTAATGTTGAGGGCCTTTTTGTTTTTCTGCTGCTAGAGGTTCTGGACATCTTATTCACATACACAGCCTCAAATACCAATAGTACCCTCTGTTAGAAATCGTATTATTGGCCATGGTTGGATCTTCCATCAGGACGATGATTCAAAAACAAACATCAAAATCAACACAAAAACCTGTCACTGAGCACAATATGAAGCTTCTGCCATGGCCATGACCTGAACCCTATAGCAAATGAGTGGAGTGAAGAAGAGAAGAAGCTGGGAATCTGAAGGATCTAGAGAGATTCTGAATTCAGGAACGGTCTCTTATCAGGTGTTCTCCAAGCTCTTCAGGCATTACAGAAGAAAACTCAGAGCCTTTATCTAGAAAAAAAGAGGGTCGCAATAATTGGGTGCCAATAATTGCATCAAACGTGAGCTAGAGAAAAACATTCATGTCATTATGAGACAGCCCCCCTTTCTTTTTGTGACTTTTTGAATGAAAGATCAAAAGGATATCTGATGCTTATTTATTTTCACAGCCACCTTTGCTCATATTTACCAAAGGTGCCAATGTAAGTTGAGGACACTCTATGTTGCTATGGTGAGCGGGATTTCACCAAGTGCAAGATGTTCCTGGATCAACATTCCAATCGACCAATCAGATTTGAGGGATAATTTTTCAGGAAATATCTGTTTTAGGCTTATGATCAGGGTTAGGCGCATCTACACCGTTGTTAATCAGCTATCATTTCCCACTGATTTTAGGCATACATTTTGGGTAGGGTTTAGGGGTAGGGATTGGGATAAGTCTATATTTTTGGACAGTAATGTTGGTCATGTCTTACTTGGCAAAATCACGGCGACCATGTTGCTACTTTCTAGGAAATGTAAATTAACTAGTCTTTGATACTGGTATACTGAGGGGAACGATCCTCACATACAGCATCCTAAATGTTTTAGTATCACAAACATTTTATAAAAAAAAAAAAAAAAGAAGAGTATGTTTGTGAACATCTGACAGCAGTAATTTATCAAATGGTACATATTTGGGCATGCAGTGTAATTGCACTTTATTTTGGCAATTCAGGTGTCTGGATAACATCTCTTTTGACATGTTTCTGGTATGATTATCCTTTGTTTAAAGAATTGCATTGTCACTAATGCCAGCAGGGCACCTGTCCTACTTCCATTACCCTTTTTAATAGAAATGCAGGTCTGTTAGTTTGTGAGGATATTCCTGCCTTCAAATCACTGTCACTCGGGTCCCAGCGGTAATGCTGGGATAAGACTCATGACAGGAGCGGGTGGCAGGACAATGGAGCCCCACTGGCAGCTCATGATAAGTCGAAGCTGATGCTGATTGTGCCTCCTCATCACTGGCATCATGCTAAATCCCATGCATCATGAATTGGTGTATAGTTTTTGTTCTGTGTTGGGGTTGGCAAAGCTCTTTTGCCCTTGGTTTCTGTTATACTGCAGAACATACAGTATGTGATGAGGTAAAAGAAGGGCTGAGCTGTAGTGAAGTATATTGTTCGTTAAAGCCATGCCAGCTTCTATGGCTATTTTCATGGTGAGAAAATTTATGGCTGAACTATATCATGTTTTTACGATTTATTTTTGCTGAAAACTGCTAAAACTGTATTTGACTTAACTCTATTATAGATTCTTCAAAAGGGTTAACTGAATAAAAAGGGTTAAAATCAAAGGGTTAAAACAGCACAAACATGCTTCATGTTCGTGTAAAACATGTAAAACAGTAAAACATGCTTCATGGATAAAGGGTTTTGGCAGAGAGAACATGTTGGAGGATCGTCTCCTATTAAAAACTTGTGTGTCAATCTAGAATTACCTATTCTACAGCAGGTATAAACAAGTCCCACTGGTTGGAAAATTTATTGATTTTTTTTTCCAACATTGAGGCTAATGTCATGTAGTTTGTTCATTATATATCGATCCCACTCTTTTTATTATCTGGGTCAGAAAAAGGGTTTAATACAGTTGTTGGAAGTATTTGAAGTATTTATCAGAATACTCTGGCAGCACAAAACAACCATAGCAATTCTTTAGAATTATTAAGACTATGTAGAATCTATTGACCTTATCTATTTAAAATGAAGAGCTACTGTACAAAAAAATTAAATAAAATAAAAAATAAATAATAATAATAATAGTAATACATTTTATGTAAAACATTTGATTCAAGTATGAATTACATACACAAAATGTGTTGTTAACACAGAAACACTGGTGACATTTATTATCAATATTAAAAATTCCAAGTGTTATCTTGACATGCTACCATTTCCTAAGAAGTTGGATTGTTTTGCATTGTTAAATATTAAGTTTTATTCATGGGCTTAGATCTTCAAAATCATGACTTGACACTTTTTGTAAAATTTCTTGGCCTTGTACAGAGCAAGATTTCTTTCTCTCTTTAGATTTAAGGATTTACCTTTTTTGGGTATCAAGCAGTGAAACTACTTACATTGAGTCCTAAAATGTGTTAGCCTCTTGTAGCAAAGAAAAGCTTTTGTTCCTGTGTTTGTCCCTTGGCTATAACATGAAGATTCATAGATATGTGCAATATATGTATAAATAGGTGCATCTCAAAAAGTTGTAAAATCGTGAAAAAGTTGTTATATTTAAATGTTTTTAGTAACATATTTCAAAAAGTAAAACTTTCATATAAAGTAAAATATTTCAGAAGTTTTTTGTTTGTTTATTTTTTTATTTTGATGATTAGTGCTCATAGCTCATGAACATCCAAAATAGTTGATTATTTCCTAAGATCAATCACAAAAAAAGAAAGAAAGAAATTATGCAAAGTTATGTTTAAAAGTATGTTCATTTATACACTCAACATTGGGCTCAATACTAGCACAAACTCCAGCTTCAGTGAGGAGTGATGGAAGCGATCCGCCTTTGGCTCTGGTGAGGCAATATTGAGTCTTCAGCTGGTCTGGATTGTTGGATTGACTGTTTCTCATCCTTCTCTTGAAAATATACCATAGATTTCATAAGGGGTTCAGCTCAGGCGTGTTGGCTGACCAATCAAGCACAGTAATATCATGGTCACTAACCCACATGGAAGTTTTCTTGTCTCTGTGGGCAGGTGCTAAAGTCCTGCTGGAAAAGGAAATTAGAATCTCCATAAAGCCTGTCAGCAGATGGAAGCATGAAGTGCACCAAAATCCCCTGGTTGACAACTGTATTGACACAATGGACCAACACTAGGAGTCATCACAGCACCCCAAATCATCACTGACTTCAGAAACTCCAGTCTTCCTTCGGATTCTAGACCTTGATTTCCAAATGAAATGCAAAATTTACTTTTATCTCAAAAGAGGACCTTAGACTCTTCAGACATCAGACTGTTGCTGAAGATGTCTGAGTGGGAGACTCTTGATGCACTGACTCCAGCTTCAGTCCACTCCTTGTGAAGCTCTCCCAAGTGTTTGAATCTGCATTGTTTGACAGTATTCTCAAGACTTATGATTCAAATTTTTTGAGATAGTATAACCTGAATAGTAGATCCTTTCCACTCATTACTGGATACAATTTTCCCTCAGTGATACTTCTCCAGCTGGTTCAGGGGGCTGATTCATTGGCTAAAGTCTGGTAAAGGTGATAGATTTGTTAATCATGGATAATAGAGAAAAATAAAGAAAGAAAGAAGATTCCCTTCATAAACCAGGACCTTTTGTCCTACTCTTTAAACTGGTCTTATCTTTCTTGTGTGAATTCAGTATGGAATATTGGTTCAGTGCCATCCTGGGAATGTGTATGACACTCTTGAAAAGCAGTGGGCTTTTTTAGTGGGCTGACTGGATGGTACTGTAGACTTACCAGTGACTTTTCAGGCTCAGAAGTTCAGAAACGTCAAGCTCCTCAAATTATATTATAATAAAATTATAATAATGCTTAACAGTTTGAGCCTGATTGAGAACCAGAGAATATTAATGAAGAGGATCAAGCAGAATCTGTTTAAGCACGACTCAGAAGACGTACAAGACATTTCAGAATAGCATGTTTATTTTGTTGTTGCCTCATACTTTTAGATATGCTGTTATTTGTAAATGCTACTGCTTACGGTAGCTTCTAAGGGGCCGTTTACACAACATTTTCAGCGAAAAACGGGAAAACCATGGCATTTTGGGGACTGAAAAGGCATATTTTTGAAAACAGGTTTCAAAGTGCAAGTTTTTGAAAATGCCACATTATTGTTTCCGTGTGAACATCCAATACAGGAATCCTTTAAAACGGTGATGTTGTACGCGTGAGTAGTATGTGTTAGGGATGTAGACATGCGCAGTATGTGTTGATTTTAAAGGCAAGCGCGAACAAACAAAGAAACACAACAGCGGTGGAGTATATGGTGCTGCTGTTGCTGTTCAAGAGTTTGCTGGTGCTTCTCCAGCAAAGTGTGCAGCTATCAACAGCTGAGACGAATCATATACACCATATAACTGTCACTTCCCTAGAGGTACTCTTTACTTACAAGGTGACAGCGCCAACTACTGACCTGGCATACGTATATGTGTATATGCGGATATGTGTAAACACAAATCATTTTTTAAAAACACAAGAGGAAACCCCGTTTTGGACTACATTGTTGTCATGTAAACATAGAATATCCTAAATAAAGCTTTAATACAGCAGCATACATGATTGCAATGTAGCATTTTTGCAAAGTAATTATTTACTTTGTTACAGTGAGAAGTGTTAGCCAGCAAGTATTGCTCACTACCACAGCAACCATGAATGTCCATGTTTAATGCTTCTGGTAGCTATGTGAAAAATATCTGTCTATATACATAAAGTGTATAATTGG
This sequence comes from Enteromius mattozi, assembly GCA_032359235.1. Lineage (NCBI taxonomy): Eukaryota > Metazoa > Chordata > Actinopteri > Cypriniformes > Cyprinidae > Enteromius > Enteromius mattozi. Next base: position 1,120,406 of record JAUMHE010000043.1, read on the forward strand.
AACAAAGTTCATTGATGGAGCTAATGATGTGAATATGTGTGAGAGAGAGAGATACAGAGGAACAGGATTAAGAACATTGACTTTGAATCTTGTGAATTCATTAGAATCATTAGAAGAATCGTGTTTGTTGCAGTCACCATTCCTTAACTTAATTCACCCCATCCATATCAACTTAAAAAGTTTATGAGGCTAAAAAGCTAATACATGACCCAATTAATTAATATGAATAGAGTGCTGCTAGATTTAATACATTGATTTATTATTGGAATGTGAAAAGTGGTCTCTATATGATATAACATATGTAACATGTTAACATAACATGCACTTATGAATTGCACACACTAAACACTTATATTAAGAAAGTAGGCATTGTATAGTGATGCTATTTTGATCCATTCCATTAATCTTTGACAGCACTACATTAACAGTGGTGCAAAGTAACTTCAAGTGTAGGCAGCAACAGGTTTGAACAGGTGGGCTAGGATTTTTTATTTCATTTTGAACACAAGCAATTTTTGAATGGATGTTGCATAAGATAATCTTCCCAAATCTTTATTGTGGGGTTAAATCCGTCTAACTAAAGAAACATCCTGAGATGCACCGGGAATAGAGATTTACAGAGCAGTGAATATTGTGGAATATTTACTTCAAAGCTTTCTCTGATGTTTGGTTAGACTCAGGTCAGAAAGCGTCCTTGAAAATGTCTTGTTTTGTTTTCCCACACAAGCTCTTAACATCAGAGCAATGATACAAACATAAATCACAATACGTAACGTCTGCCTTTAATCTGCAAGACAGCCATGTTTGATCTCACAGACTGCAGCTTCAGCTTCAATCAAAGGCAGTGAAGGAGGAAAGATCCATGCTATCATTGGCAGCACTATGACAGCGCACACATACTTGGATATATGTGTACCAGCAAAAGAAAGTGCGCTTTCACACACGGCTCCTGTGTATAGTTCAGTGGAGCAATACCACACTTTGTTGTCTTGAAATTAAATATGCCAGTAGTTGATTTTTAATAAGTAGTCTATTAATTGAATAGTAAAAAATACTAAACTCAATCTTTTTCTCACATCTTGATAATTGGTTGCTTGATTGCTTCACTGATTGTTTTTTTTGTTTTTTTACAATTTGTCAAATCATTATCATCACATTAGTTTCACATTTGGGTCTCCATACAACTACAGCATTTGAAAACAGCAGCAACTTACAAGCTTTCACAATATTAGGAGCCTTAGATATGGTATAATAGGAGAATAAATAACTTTAAAGTGGAAACATAACTGGGCCAGTACAATTATTTCACAATGAACAAATGGAAAGTGTACATGTGATGTATTATGTAAAGAATTAATGATTACGTTTATTATTACATTAAAAGTTAAAAAATAAAAATGTTTGCACACATCTCATAAGGGATTTGTCCCTCTCCTGGCCGTGTGTTTTGGGTCATTGTCAAGCTGGAATACCCATCCATGACACATTTTCAATACCCTGGCTGGATTTAATGACCTGGCTTTACATGGCCCTGTCCATCATCCCTTTGATGCCATGCAGTTGTCCTGTCCCTGGAATAAAAGGTGTCAGAGTTTTACTGCCTCTAATGTTCATATCTTTTGGAAACTGCAGTGATACATACTTGCTGGCAAACTTCAGACAGGCTTTCTTGTGCAGGGGGAACTTGCGGGCGCTGCAGGATTTCAGACCTTCATGGTGTAGTGTGTTGTTCAATGAATTGTTTTCTTGGTGACTATGGTCCTAGCTGCCTTGAGATCATTGACAAGATCCTCCCGTGTAGTTTTGGGCTGATTCCTCACCGTTCTCATGATCACTGAAACTCCACGAGATGAGATCTTACATGGAGCCCCAGACCGAAGGAGAGTGACATTTATTTTGTGTTTCTTCCATTTGCAAATAATTGCTCTGTTGTCACCTTCTCACCAAGCTGCTTAGCGATGGTCTTGAGGACCATTCCAGCCTTGTATATGTCTGCAGTCTTGTCCCTGACATCCTTGGACAGCTCTTTGGTCTAGGCCATGCTGAAGAGTTTAGAATCTGATTGATTGATGCTTTTGTGGACATGCGTTTTTCTACTGGTAACAACCTGAGATTAGGAGCACTCACTTTAAGAAAGTCCTCTTAATCTCAAACACCTGGGAGCCAGAAATCTTGCTGATTGTCAAGGGATCAAATACTTATTTGCTTTCATCAGTTATCCAAGGGTGATTTACAGCATTCCACATCAGACTGCCAATTGTGGGAGAATAAAATCTACATTTCAACGTCTCCAGACCCATGCAACAGACTGATGGGAGAAGTGCTAAAAATTAAGCTTTGTTCTATCAAGCAAATGGAATTACATTCCCAGCTAGCATGTTTTGAACCTGTGGAAAGCCAGTGACCTTTGGCTTTGGATGACATTCCTGGTCTGGCTTTACTCCGTCACAAACGACCTACTTAAAAACTTATGTTAGTGTCAGAGATGTAGCTCTGGATTGGTTTATTTCTTATTTTTGAATGGATCTTTCTCTGTAGACACATAACTATCCTTTGATGTTCAGGTGACTAAAGTGGCGCAGTCTCGTTTTGCACAACTGAGGCAACTAACAAAGATAAAGTCTTTCCTTTCTTTTGTGGACTTGAAAAAAGATCATTCATACTTTTATCTCTTCCAGACTTGATTAATGTAATGCACTTTATTCTGGTATTAGTAAGAAAAATCTCCAAAGATTGCAACTGATTCAAAAAGCTGCTGCAAGACTTTTAACGTACTAAGAAAAGTGACCATATTACACTGATTCTTGCTGCTCTTCATTGGTTGCCTGTCTATTTTTTTAAAATTGATTTAAAAAATCTTGTTGCTTGTTTTTAAAGCCTTGAAGGGTCGGGTTCTTGCTTAGACATTAGGCAGGCTACTACTGTACACTCTTAAGACTAATTTTTATTGTATGGCTTTTTCTTATTTTTTTTTATTTTGTTATTGTACTTATCTTTTTATTGTAAAGCACTATAGATAAATGTTTACTTACTTACATTTTAAGATCAATCTAAACATAATAAGGAATGTCAATACTGTGATCATTCGGCTCACTATTTGATGTTATGCATGCACCTTCCTTCTCTTTTGCCAATTAAAAGCAATTTTTCCATTGTTTTCTTTTCTGATTCTAGGTATCTTATCGTGCCAAACAAGGAATGACCCACTTTGCCGTGGTGAAGATAGCAGCAGTTTGGATTCTGGCCTTCCTCCTCTATGGACCGGCCATCTTATTCTGGGAGCAGTTGACAGGCAAGAGCCGTGTGCCGGACGACGAGTGCTTCGCCGAGTTCTACTACACCTGGTACTTCCTGCTTTCTGCTTCAGTGGTTGAGTTTTTCTCGCCATTTTTATCCGTGGCGTTCTTTAACATCAGCATATACCTCAGCATCCGTCAGAGGAGACTCGGCAACAAGAAAGAATCCTGTTCTCCAAAATGCCAGGACTCTACAAATGTTTATGGGGAGAAAGGACGCATGAGTGTCCGAATCTGCTGGAACTCGATGATGCTCAAGAAGAAAAGTGCAGCAGATGGCGAGAAGCGCTCCGAGAACGACGGTCTGTCGATGCGGTGCGTTCAGCGCTCACGTCTGAGGCAGGACAAGAAGATTGCTAAGTCTCTGGCCATAATCGTGTGTGTTTTTGCGGTGTGCTGGGCGCCGTACACTCTGTTGATGATCGTGCGAGCGGCATGCAGAGGCGACTGCGTGTCGCATCACTGGTATGAGGTGACGTTCTGGCTGCTGTGGCTGAACTCAGCGATCAACCCGTTTCTTTACCCACTGTGCCACAGCAGCTTCCGAAGGGCCTTCTTCAAGATCCTGTGCCCACGACAGAGGTCCAACATACCGCTAACAGCCCATTCATCCAGCACACACAGATAGTCTGAGTGATCAGACTGAAATAGCATGTACAAAGAGGATTTAAGTGCCTATGTATGGAAAGGAATGTTCCAGGTTCAATACAAGTCTGTCGACTGCATTTGTGGCATAAGGGGTGTTTACAACACCAATTTTAACTGAAAATGAAAAACTTTCTATGCGTTTTGGTTGTTTACTTACACTTGCGTTTCGGGGGCCAAAAAATGCAAACTTATGAAAACCCTTTTTAAAGCAAAAAAAGCAAGAAAAAAACCAAGAAAAGTGAGCACGGCTAAAGACAGGTTTCGAACCCTAGTCGATCGCATTCCTGTACATTACCCTTCAACCTAATGACTATTTTCAACATTTTATCTCAACTTTTGTTCTCAAAATCATACGAGTTTTATCTCGAAACATAACTTTGTTTAATCTACATTTTTCTTTAATTTAAAATTTTAAACGAGTTTATATTATTATATGAGTTTAATCTTGTATAATAATAACAACTTTAATCTTGAGATGGTTTTATTATTATTTTTTTATTATTATTGCTTGGCCCCAATCTGCTTTTGTAGTCCAGGCCTTAAATGAATAGTTCACCCAAAAATTCTGTCTGCATTTACTCACCCTCGAGTAGTTCCAAATCTGTATGAATTCCTTTGTTCTGTTGAAGACAAAGGAAGAAATTTTGAAGAAAGTTTGTAACCAGACTGGGTCACCACTGACTTCCATAGTAGGGGAAAAATACTATAGGGAGTCCCAAAACAACCTGGTTACAAACTTTCTTCAAAATATCTTAAGTAAATGATGACAAAATTTTTATTTTTTGGGTGAACTACTTCTTTACACTACAAAAATGTGAATTTGTGAAAACCGGGATGTCATAAGCATGCAAATTACATTTTCAGTCTATAGAAATGCATATATGCACAGATGCATGTTGTTTCTTCACAAAGTAACACTGCCAACTACTTTCCTGGCATGCATAATACAGTGTTTTTACTTGTTTTCACATTTCCATGTAAATGGGGATCATTTTAACAACATTGCTATATGTACATGAAACTTTATAAAAACACAAAAGAAAATATTTTTAGTACAATCGTTGCCATTCAAACCTATCACATACCCTAAGAAAACATCAGTAAGGTTACAATGGGCTAAAACAACTGTCAGTAGTTCCTAAAGTCACATTAGCAATGAAAAAGGTGTAGACAGTTATTTTTGCTGACCTTGCTGCATATGTGTTGAACTCAGGAAACTTTATACAATCTTTCAAATTTCCTGTTATGACACTGTATGAATTAGTAAACCTTGAAACTTCTTCACATACATTAGACTTAGAAAAGAAGTTGCACTTTACAAATGCATTAGAAAATTTAAATCAATCTATCAGTTTTAACTCCAGCTAACCTTGCCAGAACATTATCAATTATATTGATTCATTATATATTACATTATATAAGTTATGATCAAGCATTCTAACAGTACTATTAATTCTGTCAGGAGCATTATCATCAAAATTACACTAAGCATAGTTTGAATTTGACAGTATGGTTCGGTTTTGGCAAAAACTCCCTGCCCATCCATGCAGGCTGTCATGAATGAGAAGGGAGAGCAGCAATAATAACCCCCTAGGGTAAACAGAACAGAACAAAACAGATATCATTAATATCCTTAATGATATTTGCAACACTACTCATGATAAAAGGAGTCTGGATTTAATGAGGAATATCAGTGGACTTGAAAGGAAGTGTTGGGGGTGGAGTAGGGTAGTGTTCTTAAAATGTTAGCACAGAAATGTATTCAGGTTATGTATGTAACAATAGTTCCCAGAGGGAATGAAATGTTGCATCGGAAACGCTGTCGGAACGCCTTAAGCATTACCACGCTCTGAATCACATGTGTAATCATGGGCGAGAGATGGGAACGAGATGCCCACACTGCGCAGATTTACAAATCCCTTCCTAGTGTGGAAGAGCACAGCTAGAGCACGTGAAAAAACAGAGCCCGTATTTACTGAAGTTGGCAGGGCCCGTGTCCCAAAGGCCAACTTTTGGAGAAGTGAGTCCCCAAGGAAATGGTTGATCAGAGGACTCGAGGCCCCCGTCCCAGCACACTCTCTTCAGAACCAGAGCACCATCCACACACTTCCTGAAAGTGCAGGGTGAGAGTGTAAGGCCAAAAAGATTTTGATAAGCTTTGCCCCCAAAGCAAACCTCAGGAACTTTCTGTGTTGGTGAAGGATGTGGAAGTATGCATCTTTAGATCGATCATGACAAACAAGTCTTTGGACCTGGTCTGAGGCACGACCTGCTTGATAGAGAGCATCCTGAACTTTAGTCGCATGACTAAGAGGTTCAAATAATGCAGATCTAAAATAGGACGCAACCTTCCATTCTTCTTTGAAATGATGAAGTACTGGCTGTAGAACCCGGACTCTCTTTTGTGAGGAGGGACCACCTCCATCCTCAAGAGAGTGTCTACTTCTTGTTCCATTACCAGAGCCTGCTTGGGGCCCACCAGAATGGGAATGACCCAGTTGAAACGCAGCGGAGTGAAAGCTGAACTGAATACCATACTCTTATTCTACAGTGTGCCCATTGATTGTCCACTGAGGGGAAGAGGCGATTCCCCTGAGCTTAGGCGCCACCCTGACTCAACAAAAGCAGAGCCGGCACCTTGAGGAACTCTGGTGAAGGCTCCCTCCTCAAAGAGAGCCCTTCAAGAGCAAAGCATGTGGAGAAACTGACTTTGCACGCTCTATTCTCAAGCACACAACACACAAACTGCTTGTATCCCTACCCATAATGTAGCGTGGAAAGGGAAGAAAACACAGCCTGAGATGCTATCAGCTCTCACCCTATGTTTGAGAGTGATAATGGACAGACAACACCAAATAAGACACACACAGAGCACTTGCTCAATGACATAAAGCTGATGCTGGTTCCACCGCACATGCATTTATGCTTCCTGGTCTCTACATCACACTGTCCATGACGTCTTGCCCATCCATTGGACTGATTACACGTGATTCAGAGCTTGGTCACGCTGAAGGCATTCCCATAGCATTTCCGGCGCAGCTCGAGTTTCTCTCAGCACTCCCTTAATGTTTTTGCTGAAATTTTCAAACAAAGAAATGTCTCCTAGATATTTAAAAATCTGGACATTTTCAATGTTCAGAGAACATTCAGAAATAACATTTTCATTACTTGATGGGACAATTAGAAAACTGAACAGTTATTAATTTTAATGGTTTTACAGTGGCAACGGACATTATACATGCTGATGATTTACATTATACAGCTTATACTGTATTGAACTGAGAACATTCCTTTAATGATGATCAACAGATAATGATAAATGATGATACATGCTGATAAACACAATTTCTGATAGTTATTGTTATGGGTCCTATAGGGGAGAACAGAGATTACTGCAGCATGTGGTTAGCTGTAACTGTGCCAATTTCCTAGGGCAAGCTGGAGCCGTGATGTTATACTGTATAGTTGGATGTATAGTTTTTGTTCCTGGTGTCACATGTGCCAAGAATTTTTACTTAAATTAGCATTGATGCTTTTAGAATTTTAATTATAGCAGTTATATATTATAATTTTTAGTAGAGTTTGCACTGCGTTCATGAAAAGCCCACATTTTACCTCAAAACATATAAAAACAACCAGTAATATGCTGTAAATAATACTTTTTTATCAGTATTTTTGTATTGTTTTCCACAGTGAAAATGTGCTTTAAAGATAAATGCACAATGATCATTTTGCAACACAGGCTCATCAGAAAAACGTGCCTGCGTGTGGCCACATTTTTGCAAAATGATATTATGCTGCTTCTTGCACAAAGTGTAATGTACAGTGAATAATGCTAAAAGCAAATTCAATTTTCTACAAAATAGATGAAGGTTTTATTTTGTTGGTAGCTATATCATGGCAGTTTGGAAATGAAATGTCAGGTGAGTAGTGCTAAACGTTTAGAACTCTGAAGTTTAAAAATAATGTATAATCTACACTAAGCCTAACTAATAATTTTAACAAAAACAAATGTAACATACAAAAATCATATGCTAAAGCAACCACAACACTTTAGCTTGCTAGAAGTCTCTCTTTTCTTGTGATGTGTTTTATGGGACATTCAAGTGCAAGGCTACCAGGTGCACTACTGAGCAAGTTTACTTGATTAGAAGTAGAAGCCAAGCTGGTTATGTGACGCAAACATCGACATGTATTCTTTTATAATTCATGATTTGTGCACTATGGTAAAAGTGTTTTAACCAGATGTTTTTTTGATGTTCTGTTAACAGACGCCCTAGTCTTGTATTGTGTTAATTCAGCAAAATCATCTGCTGAAGTCTATTGCAGATACAGATATACAAACAGAGGGTACGGAAAGTATTCAGACCCCCTTAAATTTTCCACTCTTTGTTATATTGCAGCTATTTGCTAAAATAATTTAAGTTAATTTCTTTTCCTCATTAATGTACACACAGCCCCCCATATTGACAGAAAAACACAGAATTCTTGACATTTCTGCAGATTTATTAAAAAAGAAAAACTGAAATATCACTCATATCACTCATTTATTTAACTCAGGTGCTGTCCAATTTCTTCTGATCATCCTTGAGATGGTTCTACACCTTCATTTGAGTCCAGCTGTGTTTGATTATACTGATTGGACTT
>JAUMHE010000043.1:1146851-1159138 GCA_032359235.1 Enteromius mattozi
CTATATTAGCAGCCACAAATAAGATAAACAAAATGTAATTTTTACATAAGTTCCACCCACAGAAAGTGGGCAGTAAGTAATTTTCAGAAAACCGTAATAGCGGCACTTTAATTAGCAACATGTACTTAATACAGGTTTAGAGTTATTGTTGCTTGGAATTATACATATTTAAACTATACCATAATAAATATATGTAATGTGTAAGTTTTGCCAATACTCCCATATTAATGTTCTGAATGTTCATCAGTACACACTTATAGTACTGCAAAGACTGTAAAATAACTGCGGGGCCTTTTTTATTTAACGAGTAAAAGGCAACATTGAAATTCCACATGTATGAGATCATATAAAATATATTTATAACAAGCAATATCTAGCATATTTCCCAGGAGAGCTGCAGCCACTAAAAAAGGTACTGTCCCAGGAAAGGTTAGCTTTCTTATGTGTAGATAACTTGTCTCATTTATTCATCAATGGAATGTCTCATTGTCTACCAGGAGAATTCACTGCTGTCTTCACTATAGCTGCTCATATGCATCACAGCAGCAAAGATAAGAATCAACTTAAAGAGCTCCATAGTAAACACCAAAGAGATGCTTTTATTACCATGGTGATATCAAAAAAAATGTCTAAACCTCCATTAGCATGGACTAAATACTCATTTTAACTAATTGTGTAAGGCAGAATGGTATAAGATAAGGTTTTTTACAAGTATATACAAGCCAGAACATTATCCTTTTAAGCAAAGGTAGCTTTTTAATTCTTTAGCTGTTCCTAAGCTAGTTCCAATCTTGCTTTCTTCAAAGTTTTTTACTAAAGTCTTTGGTTTGACACATTTTATAGCTATTACAGAAACAGCTGTTTTTATTCTTATAATGAAAGAATGAAAAATGAATGCTGACAGCAAGACAGACATAAACACTGAGGTTAAAAGCAGACGGTATGAGGGGGAGACAGATTTAAAAATGAATATGAGAAAATCACAGCTCTCTGCTAAAGAGGTCTATAAGATCTGGAAGACGCAGGTGCTCAACAGCACTTTCTTAAGGAAGCACACGTTTTTAAATCTGACATCTCTGTTCATAAGCTCAGTTCTGCTTTCATTTTTGGAGTTTTTCAAAAGAGCTGTAAACACAATGTGACTAATTACTGTAAAGTTGCAGGAAAATGATGCAACGGCAGTTCTGATTGGCTGACAGCAACACAAGAACATGCACAGTCTTAAACCCTTAAAAATGTTTTGGTAACACTGAAGTTAAGGGAGCAATTCTCACTATTAACTAGTTGCATATTAGCATGCATATTACTAGAATATTGGATGTTAAAGTCAATATTTTAGATCCAGTTATCTTACCACAACTGAACTTAACAACTGCCTTATTAACTATTAATAACAGCAAACAAGGACATTATTGAGGCAAAAGTCATAGTTAATGATTAGTTATTAGTGATAAATATTTGTATTTCTCATATTCCAATTTGGTATTATATTTAAGCTGGCTGCTAAAGAAATATACCATTATACTGTACAATATTACATAATTAAGTGCCTGGTTGCAATGATGCTGCATCACAGTGTTACAGCTACACAAAACACTTTCAAACTGTCCCAGTGTTGCTTTGCTTTTGTTTTGTTCATGTTGGCTGATCTGACAGCGATAATGGGCATCATCCTGACAACTATTAACATTGATAATGCAAAGTCAAGATTTGGTAACACTTTATTTTATGGTTACACCTATTAGTTGCTTATTAGCATGCATATTACTGGAATAGCTATTAATATGCAGCAAATTAAGAATTAATTGTAATCAATAGTTACCTATTCTTAAGTGTCACCCAAGTTTTTTGCTAAATTCCATTGCAAACACGCCCAATATATTTACAGCTGAATTTCCTCCCCGTGATTTAATGGTTCTTCCAAGAAAAAGGTTGTGATGGGGCAGAGATCAGGCTGGTCCTGCAAGCTCAGTATTGTATTTCAGTATCTCACCTGAAGCTCGGTTTGGAAGAAGAACTTCAGCGGGCACTGTGAGCAGTCGTAGATCTTGTCCTCCTGCCCGTGTGCGGTGAAGATGTGCTGCTGCAGTTTACAGGCCTGCACGAATACTGCAACAAGACACAACACATGCATTAAAGTCACATCTGTCCTTACACACTGCCAGTCTGCATCTTACAAACTTCTGACAAACAGTTTAATTTCTTTAGATTAGTTCTGTAGACAAATGCATGCTTTGCCTGTACATGAAATATCTTTTAATGTTTTTAAAAGAATCTTATCTGCTCATTTCAGCTGCATTTACAAAATACAGTAAAAACACTAATATTGATTAATGTTATGATATGCGGGTTTCTGCTTTACATATTGTGCCATTTCAGGATCCTCTGATAAATACAAAGTACAAAAAGAACGACAATTAAGTGATATATTTAAAATGATATATATGTGTGTGTGTGTATAATTTATTTATTTATTGTGAATGTCTTTACTGCCAATTTTCATTAACTTAAGGTGTCCTTCATGGAAAAAAATTAATAAACCACAAATTTACTGTATATTTTTGATTGCTGCATAATTCCCATACCTCTGTTTGTGTTAACAAATTAACCAACATTTAAACAGTAGTATTTATACAGTTGCAGTAGTGTTTATGGTAAAACACTCACAAGGACACTGAGGAAGTTTTTTCATAATATTACTGGGTTCAAATGAGGAAAGACACATGTTTTCCGAGCTCACATTTTACAGTTTGGCAGCATATGAAAGAAGTATTGTCACGATTGAGTGAATCAAGATGCTGGGAAACCCAAATGTTTCCAGTCCTTTGCATCATGGGAGAACCAATCCCACCTGTGCTCAACTCTTTCGCTCAAAAAACTCTGCGAATGTGCTGCAGCTTTGATTCAGCGTCCAGCTGGAAGCATCCAGGGTTTGGCAGGAGAACGGTCAGCGGTCGGTGTTTTGAGTCATAGTGAGGAATAATGATGTGCTTTATTTAGAGCTGCTGTAGGGACATAAACAAGCACAGGAACTGCAGTCCCTTCCACATGCGAAAACACTGTCTCTATTAGTCAACAGTGCTAATTATATTGACATTATTAATATTCATGCAGACTCTTTATTTATGCGTAGCCTGATTTCAGTCACATATAATCTTTGAAATGGCACTTAAAACACATAGTGCGTCTGTGTGCTTTAATTAAGCCATAGGGCTGCTGAATGTGTGTGTGTGTGTGTGAGCATGCAGATATTCTCACAGGAGTACTTCAAACATGCTGTTTGTTTTTAGAGACCCATATGTTAAGGGTGGCTGGTCGTGCACACACACACACACAACGAGTCGTGTCTCTGAGGTAAAGAGTGAGTTTTGGTCTTCATTTGAATTTCTTGCGAGGGATAAACAACTTTTGCCTTCATGCCACAGTGTGGATTTTGGATATAGACCTATATTTGATGTTCACTGCTACCAGGCAAGCTTTATTAGGGTCAGCGAGAGTCTGTGTCTTCAAAATACACAGGTCAAACGATCTGGATGTGCATCTGTAAGTTTAAGATCCTGTATATGAGCATAAATGAGCGATAATATAGAGAAATAGTTTAATTCTACAATATCATTGCATTTGTTACAGCTCCTTACTCTACTCGATGATTTAAAACTAACAAAGAAAGGCAGGGTAAACGATTTCTGGAAGCCAGCGTTGATATTTGAGAAAACTGAAAACCGCTGCCGTGTTCTATTTATGACGCGCTGACACAAATTTCCAATGATTTTCAACGTCTCTTTATCAACTTTATCTGTCGTGGCGCAGCATCTGGTGTAGACACTGCATTACTCCCCTATCCAGAAGAACCAAAGCAACCTCGCAGGCCTTTCTGCTCCTTGAGTTCCCTTCAGCGCTGGAAAGCCGATCCGATATTTACAGGAGTCCTACTTCTTGCCTTATCGTTATTTTCCTTTTTTGTTTTTATCTTTCTGTCACTCGGCTCGGCTGTTCACTGAACTCACTCTCCTCCACATCATTAGTAGACACGCCCCTTACTGCTGATTGGCTACAAGTTTTTTTGGGTACTCGGCCCTGACTCTATATTCTAAAGCATTTTTGAAAAAACGCTTACCTTGCCTTGAACTAACAATTGGTTAATGATTATCATTAACTAACATTAAGTAATACATTTTCTACTGTATTTATTAATCTTTGTTAATATTAATAATAAAAAAAAAACCACAACTGTTCATTGTTAATTCATGCCAGGTCAGGTCCATTAAATTGTTTTAACAGATACCAGTTTTAATTTATAAAGTGTTAGTAAATGCTGACATGAACATTAACCAAGATCAATAAATGCTTTAGTTCATGTTAACTAATGTTAAATGTGTTTTTACTAGTTAACAAAAATGGAGCCTTATTTTAGAGTGTTACCATGAGCTTATCTTTGAGCAAGTTGGAAATATACAGATGCATTTCTAAATATTAATGTATTAACTTAATGCATCATTTAACATGTTACTCCTGCATACAATGGTAATTTATCCTGGTTTGTACTTATTTATTCATTTACAAGTCTAAACATTCAATGTGATCAATGTACTGTGTTAGTATACCATTAAGTAACAAAGAACAGCACCTTATTAAAGTTACTTAAACGCAGTAAAGCATTTCTTCCCCCTGAAACTAACCTGAACATTAGTTAATGTGTTTCTAATGTTTCTGGCCTCCTTACTAACATGATTTATTTTAAATAAAGTATCTATTATGCACATTTGTGAAACTTATTATAAAGTGTGACCTATTTCTACATCATTTGATATGTTACTAATGTTTGTAGGCTCATAACTAACATCATATAACTGTAAAAGAGCATTTATTAAGGGCCGTTGCTGGGTCGTATTATAAACTCACAACAATTCCAACATTTGCAGAACATTTACAGAAGTTCTCATATTTAAGTATCAAATAAAATCTTCTGTGAAAAACACTGATTGATCTCTATTTTACATTTTTGCCTGCACACTGGGTTCCTTAACTCCAGGGTTGTTTAATAATGGGAAATCGCACATTTAAATCATGCTCAAACGGATCTAAATTTGGATCTGTAAAACAGATTTATCAATCAGAGGCAGAAGACGCTGCTAGAGTACTTTTGAGGTCACTCCTGTTTCCGTGGTAATGATTGGTGGGATTGTGGGTACTGTAGCTCTTCAACTCTTCTTCTTTTTATGACATTTCACTTACTAATGGCTTCAACAGACACATATGCTAATATTTAACAAGATCAGGATAATTATGTCAAAACTGACCATTCATATTTTGAATTATTTATCGTTGCACATCATCATTATTATTTTGTTTAAAATAAGCGTATGCACTCATAGTCTTTCATCAAAAACGTTAACATTCCCTTCAATTCACGATGACTTCTCTGATGATGTGTGAGCGAGGGCTGATCCTTCTCTCATGAAACAATCACAGTCATCTGCAAACGTCAACACTTTCTACAATCCAATTATTTCCCAGTGGACAACATCATGCCAAGCCCTGCTTTTCAAAAAGCTGTTTGATGTTATAATAAGGAACAAAAGACACTCAAAATTTTCAGTTCATAGTTTATACATGCTACATTTTACATATTGCTAAATGTTTATTAACTCAAATTCTCCATGAAGGCAATGGATGGGATTTTTACTTTACACTAGATAACTGAACTGTTCGTCAAGAAACAAAGCATCCAACGTGAAAGCAAAAGCAGCAAATCAAGGACTAAAGTAAGAGAGATGCAGTTCTTGGAGAAATAGCTCTTCTGTTTTCACAAAAAATGTTAATGTGAACGTTTGTGGTTTTGATTGATATTTTGATGAACATGTTACAACTGTTATGTAATGCATATCATTTTTTTTTTTTTTTAAATAAAGTAAATAAACATAAATAAATAAATTTCCTGCCTTCTCTCTCTCAGGCTGCAGGCCCAACACAAGCGCTTCTATTAAAACTTCTATTGAAATCATACTTTAAAATAGTATATAAATGCTCTAGTTCATTTTAACTAATGTTAAATGTGTTTTTACTAGCTAACAAAAATGGAGCCTTATTTTAGAGTGTTACCATGAGTTTATCTTTGAGCAAGTTGGAAATATACAGATGCATTTCTAAATATTAACGTATTAACTTAATGCATCATTTAACATTATTTAATATATATATATATATATATATATATATATATATATTTATAGTGTATATTTATTTATTTATTTATTTATTTTAAATAAAGTATTTTACAGTTATATAACACTAATACTGTGCATGCACACAAACATTAAAACATCAAGAAGGTCACATTTCACAGCAAAGGATCACAAATGTGCACAATGGGATTATGGTCATGCATGTTAACGTTAGAGTGCTGCTTCAAGTAGAATTCTAGGTATAGTTATAGAATTCTGATAGATGACTCCAGTCGTCCATAACTGATGTACAGTTCTTCATTTATTCAAATACATTTGTTTATAATGAGGCTTTTAAATAACTCAGTATTATAGAAACAATTAATGATTTTAAAAGTATAATGTTAACAAAAATACATATATTATTTTTAAAAATATTTACTTTTTGATGGGCACGTATGTAGAAACCCAGGGCCAGGCTGCATTATAGTGCACACATTCGAGTGTAAAACTGTAGTGTTTTGTTGTGTAAAGTGAGACAAAAGCTGATAAGTGGCATGCAGAGTGTTTGTTCTGTGCTCGGCTTCCTCCGGGGCTAGCGGAGCTGCTTTCAGCTGCGGGCTGCCTGACTTCACATAGCTGTCAAATGCGTCCCGTGAGAGCGACACTTCTGACATCTCCCTGCTGTCTCTGGATGGCTCCTCGACTCCTCTTTTACCTCCTTCCCCCCTCGCTCCTCTCTCATCCTCCCTCGCTTTGCATGATCACGCTGCGTCCGCTCTCCTTCGTTCCTGCCTTCTCTCTCTCAGGCTGCAGGCCCGACACAAGTGCTTCTATTAAAACTTCTATTGAAATAATACTATAAAATAGTATATAATTTCCGATTTTCCACCTGTGAATTGAAATCCTATTACTTGTGATCATTATTTGTGTCTGTAGAGGCCTGACAGATCGAGCTGAATTTAGAGGCCATCATATTCTACTCAGTGAAGAGCGTATATGTAAGTGTTTTCACACTAGGTTGACTCTTAGTTTCAACCCCAGTCCCCAAATGTGTGTTTTACATTTTATACATTAAATACAATTATAGTTGACTCTGACCTAAATATATTTTAATATATGCCATATATGTGACCCTGGACCACAAAACCATAAATCTTTTGAAACTGAGATTTATATATCATCTGAAAGCTGAATAAATAAGCTTTTTGTTAGGATAGGACAATATTTGGCTGAGATACAACTAACTGAATATCTCAAATCTGAGGGTGCAAAAAATCTAAATATTAAGAAATCGCCTTTAAAGCTGTTCAAATTAAGTTCTAGCAATGCATATTACTAAGCAAAAATTAGCTTTTGATATATTTACAGTAGGAAATATACAAAAATCTTCATGGAACAAGATCTTTACTTAGTATGCTAATGATTTTTGAAGTCAATGATTTAGAAGTCAAAAGTAGATTTACAATGATTTAATAATATATATATATATATATATATATATATATATATATATATATCTTATGTTATGTTATGACAGTGTATAAAGCATAAATAAAAACTCAAGAAAAAGACATTTTGTCTTTTACTACCATAACTGAACAAGCACGGAATGGTGTTTGTGCATCTCTCTGCTGGTAATACACTACAAAGATGCGCTTGCTGAAGGCCATTTCTTTAGAGTCAAAGAGCTATGATAATACACTGTTTACAGGGCATCAGTTGTGCTTGTTGCCAAGGTGAGCTAAAAAAAAAAACACTCAACTAACGCTGGATAGCTTTCAGACCAAACCCCAGGAAGAATCCGAGTACAGAAAATAACTTCTGCACAATTTAATGATCCAGAATGTGATCTAGTGTGAATACGCCTCTGGATCAGTGGTAGGATGTTTGTGAGATGCATGTAGTCATATGTTTGTCATGATTTCTGCAGTGCAGATGCTGTCCTCTCAGAGCTGCTCTCTCTCTCTCTCTCTGCTGCATGATCAATATGAGTGCGGAAGGAGACGTGGTGGAACCTGTCTGTCAGGCGCCAACACCAAATAAACCCGAAATGAAAAAAAAGCCCTGTAGATTAAGTCAATAAGAATGAGAGAAGTAGAGAAAGACAGAGAGAGAAAATTGAAGCATGCTGTTGTGGCGGCGGAAATACATCAAGATGAAGTGACTGTATAAGATGCAGCTTAAGGTTTAGAGTTCTTTACATGATATTGCTCCCGAGTCAGGGCTTCTTAAACTGGTTTAAAACAAGGACACCCTGGATGGATTTTCTCCATGAAGAAAAGCATAAACCCTTTAATACAGACCAACAGTATTAAGAGCTTAGGTTGTGAAGCAATGCTATAAATGACAGTTTATTTTATACATTTTTTTTTTTTTTTATCAGGGTTTTTTCTTTTCAAAAATTTTAAAGCTTGGTTTTATTTAAATGAGTTGACCTATGGTCGAAACTGAATGTTTTGGTGCTGGTTTTGACAAATCTAACATACATACACTGTTAAAACTTTCTGTAGAAATGACAGTATTACTAGCAGCTGTCTGCTTTAAACATTAACAAGTCTTTATTTTTACAGGGCAAATTAAATAAAATATTAGCCTCATGCAAAGCATTTCTGGAAAAAATATCAAGGTTGATGAGGATTTCTGGTTCACAGAATGCTTTTTATGTATTCTGTAAAGATAAAATACTTGTTTATGTTTAATGTTCATGTATATTTAAACAAACTGTTGCTAATAAATTTGATAAATATAAATCTACAGTAAGTTTCTGGCAAACCAGCTGCATAACTACAGCACATTTTTTACATAGTTTTATACATTTGTTTAAATTTGCTTCAAATTGATGCAAAGTTGCAATTCTCGTTTGAAGAATTTTTTGACTTGCATACGAACACAACGTAAAAAAAAAATGTACAGACCCATCATTTTGACACTGACCTTATTTGTTTGAAATGTGCTAATTAATGTTAAAGAGTGTAATAAATAATTTGTCGTATGTAACGTAAGATCCAGTTCCTAAACAAACTTTTATGAGTTCTGATTGTTTGAATCTTAAACGTCCAGGTGTTTGTGAAAGCCTGACTTAAACAACAGCTGAAAGAGTTAGAAAAGAAGCTTTGTGCGCTGAGCTCAGGGACAGCATTATGCAGACAGTTAACCCCGCTGACACCAGACACCACGCTTCCCTCTCAGGACGGGGTCTGATCCCACTCTTCACATCCAGAGACATTCACACCATCACCATCATTAACACCATCATCCACTAATACAGTCTCTCACTGTCACAACAGCACACTACCAGCCAAAGACCTCATGATCTCAGATGCACGGAGTTATACTTCCATGTGTGTGACTGCACAGCTTTGACGACTTCACTATTATCCTAAAATGTTAAAAACAGTGACTGCTATTATTATTAAAAGCCTGATTGACTGTAGTGCTGCTCTGGCATATGCAGCACACACACACACACACACATATAAAGATGTACCTGTGAAGCAGACGGGACACTTGAAGGTGCCGCCCATTCCCTCGAAGCTGTGCTCGATGAGGTGACACTGTAGTTTCGCTGGAGAGTCGAAGGTTTGACTGCATAGTTTACATTCGTGAATGAGCCCTTCCTCTGAGAAAAGACAGAAAAACACAAGCCTGTGTCACTGGAAGCATCTGAAAGATTCACAACACAAGCACACTGTCCTCCGGCTTCATAGACAAGGATTAAACCTATAGTCCAGACTAAAAGGCATGTACAGGCTTTTTCAGCCGAAAGAAAACGTGCACTTGAGTGATCTTAAAATGTGATCTTAACCTAAGTCAAGTCTGTGAAACCAGGCCTATATGATTTCAGTATATTTTAAGCATTCATATTAAATTCTCTTCTGATGAAACATGGGTAAGATTAAACGTGACACACTGAAACATCATTAGTTTATTATTTAAATAGTCATGTCTGTCATGTCATGCAACCATCTGTTTTTCTAGAAGATGGCAATATGATTCAAAACGTACAGAATTTGAGATTTGTAAAAGTATACACTTTGTTACCAACATTCCCAGCAAACAAAAAGACAAATAATAATAATAATAACAATAATTATGTTATGATGGAGGTACCGGGCTTGCCTCCTCCTCACCACCAGAGGGAACCCTCACCGGAATACTAACTCATTCAGACTCCTTGGGCCCTACCTGGGGCTTTCCCGCATTTGTGGCCAGGCCACGCCCCCCTCTGGCGCGTCTATAAAACCAGCCTTAGGACTTTAGTATTTGCAAAATCTTGTTTTGCTATGGTTGACAATTCCGAGCGTTTCCATTGTTTTCTACCCTGTGTATCGACCCTGGACTGTTTATTCTTCCTGATTGTTCTCTGCCTGCCCTGACCTAGCCTGTTTATCCCTACTACGATCCTTGCCTATCTGTATTGCTCTGTTTACAGGTTCTGACTCTGCCTGTACTCTTACTACGATTAAACACTGCACATGGATCCTACCTTGCCGAGTGCTTCGTCACAAATTAATAATGTCTTTGTACCACAATGTATTATGGTCCAAATATAAATGATAATATTCCATTTAACTTAAATTAGTATTTCTTTACTTATAAATTTCAACAAACTAAAACTGAGTGAATCATGTGTTTCCTGTATTGTTCCTAAAACACTAAAAAAAACACTTGTAACAGATACAAAATACTAATAATGTTTTTGGTTCTGATATACACAAACATTTGATTTTTTATTGTTTCAATTTAAAAACCCTCTACTACTTCCTTTAATTTCATAATAACCTAATACTATATTACAAAATAAAAAAGTATTTCCAATCAAAAATAGGATCTGGATCAGTTCACATCAGCATGAAAACCTTTATTATTATTATTATTATTATTATTGTTAATATTTTGATAAACTACATAAAAAGCATGGTTTATGTTGTTGTTATAGTTTTTTCTGTCATCATATAGTATTGTGTATCTAGGAAAAATAATCTTAAGAAAGTCTTAAGAAAAGTCTTGTTTTGAATTATGCAAATTGTTTCTGTTTTAATGTGAAAGGAAGTATCTGTAAACTTAATAGTAAATGGTGCTGGGAATTTTCAGCATTATAATGCAATTTTGTGTAAGTGTACTGCAATTTTGAGAAAAAAAAATTGACAAAAGAAAAACTGTAAAGTGGGCATTTCACCAATGAATAAATGTTATGGATCAAGGTTGAATCAGCATTTAATTTTGTTTCTATTTATCAAATATAATCACAGCTGATATGTCTGATACCAACGTTTCAGTATTGGTAAATTAATGTTGTTTTATCATTTAATTAATTATTGTTTTTGCAAACAAAGTCAACATTAATATGGTACCACAACATTATTTTACATATTTTTAAATGAGTTTCTTTTACACTCTGCACATGTAACCTTTCAACTGGATAAACAAATGACTGAAAATCACTGGTTTCCAGCACATATTTCATGCTTTACTTGTAAAGCTACAATGAGATCAAATGAGACTCCCAGGAATAATTATAAGCTGTGTTAAAAGCACATCAGTCCTTGCGTGCATGCAGCGGAGTGGATGTTATGAGTGATATCAGAGCTGGTCTGATCTTGAAGGTGTGTGTGTGTGTGTGTGTGTGTGTTTTCTCTGCCACATGGGAGCAGCTGCAGCCCAGCAAACCCCAGAGGAGCCGTTAGCACAGGTGGACACAGATGGCATTTAGCATAGAGTGAACTGTGATGGGATCTTCAAACGCACCTACAGCACCCAGACTGGTGACAACACACACAAAACTGCATTTTTACAGATAATAAATAATAATAATAAAATGTGAGTGGTTTGCCCATGGCCGTGCAAAAGTCACCTTCACCATGCTGGGTGTTGTGGGCGAATGCCAGGGCATTGCTGGGAGGTTCTTACTGGTCCAGTTCAACAGAGCTAACCTCTAAGATGATGTTATGGTCAGTGTAGGTCTAACCATACTGGCATTTGATTTGGACTTAATGCTCAAAAAAGCCATAACAAGAGGAAACGCATTTACATCAGTCGTTTTTTGATACTGCTCATCTAATGAAGCTGGATGGTTTAACATATATATATATATATATATATATATATATATATTATTAT
>JAUMHE010000043.1:1162145-1172735 GCA_032359235.1 Enteromius mattozi
TTGCAAAGTTACTTATAGTCAGTAGAGCGTCTTTTGGGAGACCATCACAATAAAGAGTTAGCAGATATTAATTACAGGGTGTACTAATATTCTAATGAGAGTTAGTTGACATGTAGGTGCAAAGCTACTTATTGTCAACAGATTGTTCAAAAGGAACCATCAAAATAAAGTGTTACCCAATTGTTTTATTTTGGGGCGAGCTAACCCTTTAACTTCAATAAAACGTACTATGAAAGTCAATGGGGACCAGAAACTATTTCAAAATCCAAACAAAGTAATTTCTGTGTTTGAGGGTGTTTGAATGATATGAGGGTGAGTAAATATAACACAATTTTCATTTTTTGGATAAGCTATCCCTTTAAATGCATTTTTCACTCCCCTTCAGGGTGCATGTGGCCAAGATGGACATTACTGCTACATTTGGAAACCTTTTGGTGCCAAAAATCCTAATTGAAACATATATCTTTATCCTGCTTTCACACAAAACCAGATGCACATACGTGAAGGCAAGCATTTCTGAGCACACAAGCTTCACTGCAATACACACACTCTTTCTTTCCTTGTCTCTCAGCGTCTCTCTGTCAGTTTGTTGGCCGCCCCACGAGCCGCTCACACCAGGAAAGAAGAAGTTCATTAGCTCAGCTAAATCAGAATTAGTCCCTTCATTCTGACGGCCTGAACTTCATTAGACGGCCCTTCACAATCCAGCAGGGAGATGTGATGAATCAACGCGGGACGATATCTTGCCTCACACAGCAGATTCACACTTCCTCCACATCGCCCCCCCTTCCTCTCTCACTATCTATCTCCTTCTCTCTCAGTTCGGCTATTCCGATGTTTTCATTGAAATCGGGAAGAAATTGCTCAGCAATGAGAAGCGAGACATGTGTACATAATTACATGCCTGCAGAGCTGACATCAGTCCTGCATCAAACATGCTCAATAAAAGCCGTTTGGACTCTTGGGAACGTTTGCTGCATCAGTCACGGGACAAAAGCTGAACGTTTGAGGAGTTCAGACAAAAGAGGCGCGTGCAAATCACAGATTTCTCTCACGTAACTATCGCTGCATCTATAAATGATTTAAATTCGGTCTCCTCCGCATGTAGATGATAATAACCGCACAAAACCAGAAATGTCTGTGGCGCGGGGCTGATTTCTTCTTTGGCTCGCGTGTTCCTGTAGCTGCCCCACTGATGCCTGTTGCCATAGTTTCACGATTCAAAAGAGGCAAAAGCACCAATCAGATAAAGAACAGGACACAATTAGCAAACAAATCAGATTGTTGTGCAGCATGCCAAATGAATGAGACAGCACGGAGGAGCAGGTCCTGTGAGATTACACCCCGGATATCAAACAGCACGCATCAGATTGTGTCGTGCTATAGAACATGCAGAGATACAGCGACCTGGAGCAGCCATGTATGAAAATTCTTTTATAGCATAATGTGATACATCCCGACTGACTGATTACTCCGTGTGCGTAGTTTATGCATTTAAATGAGTAAATGTTCAAGTTTTCTGTACATATTTCCATAAACCTGATATATATTTTTTTCTTGATAAATCACAGCAACAGTGGCATAGAGACCGCTTCTTTGCAATTCTTACATTTGTTGTGAAGTAATACATAATTGCAACTATAAATCTATAAATGTAGATACAAGCATGAATAATGATATCTATTAAATAATTAAGACAGATTATTTAACCTGATCTCATGAGAAAATGTATTTGGTGATATTTTATTTTATGGTTACATCTATTAGTTGCTTATTAGCATGCATATTACTAGAATATTAGCCATTTATTAGTGCTAATTAAGCACATATTAATGCCCTATTCCACATCCCTAATCCTACCCAATACCTAAACCTAACAACTACCGCACTAACTATTAATAAGCAGCAAATTCTGAATTTATTGAGAGAAAGTCTTAGTTAATAGTTAAAAAATGTGTTAGATAATGCTTGCCTGCATTGTCTATATCACATGTAGTTCAAAAATCAAAAATGCATTTAAACCAGGGCTGTCCATACTCGGTCCTGGAGGGTCTGTGTCTGGCAGAGTTTAGCTCCAACTTGCCTCAACACACCTGCCTGTAAGTTTCTAACATGCCTAGTAAGAGCTTGATTAGCTGCTTCAGGTGTGTTTGATGAGAGTTGGAGCTAAACTCTGCAGGACACCAGTCCTCCAGGACCGAGTTTGGACAGCCCTGATTTAAACTGTCACATTTACAGACTGGACAAGCATGAAAAATGATAAGAAACATACTTATGCTGCTTCCTTATTAATACCTAGGCTACAGTAATGTTGCAGATTTAAATTAATAATTAAAATGGTCTAAGCTGTTATTTATTAGATGAACCATGAATGATAGATAATATATACATTATATATGTAAAAATAGGAACTCATTCATTACATATGAAAGTTTTTCAAAATATTAACAACTTTACTTCTGTGAACTTGGGAAATGAATGACAGTGTTCCCTTTTAAATACTCACAGAAGGAATGGAAACAGAAATACTTCCCTTCCTCGAAAACACCAAGAGATGTTTTCACTAAATTAATAAATGAAAACAAAAGTACAGAAACTCAACAGACCACAAGTGCTGCTACTCATGCACCCATCCCAAGATTAAGATTAGTTGATGACGAAGGAGGAAGGACATTTTTATTGCAGAGGGCATTTTATTCAATATTTCTTGGTCATTTTCATGGTAGGACATGACTGTCAATGCATACCATAGTGAAACATAAATAAATGTATCTGTAATAAATTTATTTTAAGTATACTACAAATACATTTACATATTTACATAATAAAAATGCAAGTGTACTTTTTGTACACTAAACTAGTATATTTAATTTATGCTAAATTGAAACAACTAGTTTTGTACTTAGTGCACTGTAATTGTGCTGATGTACAACTAAAGATATACAGATATGAAGTATATTTCATTGTGCTAAAGTGGAACTAAATATATATTTCAGTAGTTCACGCTTCCTTATAATCGCGGTAATAATTATAGCGTATTTGGCGTGCTGTCCTGGGGGCGAGCCGGGAGCCTGGCGGACTCCGAGCCCTGGAAATATGAACCCTAGCGAAGGTAGAGTTCAGCGTCCGGCTCGGACCCCGCATACCCCCGTTAGGAAGTGCGAATGAGGTGGAGAAAGGGCGGAGGAGGGATGCTTGTAACGAGATACGGAAGGGAAGGAAACTGGCTTATTTAATAATGGAATGGTAGGAATCGGATTGGCTTACAAGCTGATTGGAAATGCTGCGCCAGCTGTGTCTTATTAGTCATACGCGCTCCTCCCGAAATACGTTTTACAACATAACATATATAATTATTTAAAGATCATAAAATCCTTATCAGCAGTGACACTAAAATGCATCTTAATATTAAGAATTGTCTATTGTAAGTAGTACTCCCAAAAAGCTTTAATCATATATTTTATATCGGTAAGTCTTGAGAGATATGGCAGTAAATATGTCAATAGATTTAAACCACACTTAGTATGTTTTTTGTCCATTTGCAAAAACATAACTTTCAACAATTCTCAGAAATTTGCATTTGGGTTATTTTTACTAGGTTAAAAAATAACTAAAAAAACAGCTAACTAACACTATAGAACAGCATAAAAACATGATAATGTAATTTAAAAAAACATGATTTTTAAAGAAAAAAAAAGTTATCTGGGGTTTTTTTGCAAATAAACTCTCCATATATTACTTTTTACTAAGCTATACCAGCTAAACATGAATTCTGTCAACTTCTAGGAGTACAATAGCATACATAAAAGTACTAATTTTCCCAAAACCCTTTTGATTTCATTGGGTCTTTGAAGAAATAAAGTGAAAAAAATGGATTTAGACTGAATCAAATGCAGCAATGAACATTATTTTTCCTTTTCTTCATGAAGGCAATGTCTGTTGGCATCACATTTACGCAAAACTGTGCATGAAAACCTGCCTGAAAACTGCAGTGGCTTCCTTTAGCGGGGGATTTTGAGGGTAGGCACCCTTGTGGGAGAATGTGTTGTGTGTGTGTTTGTATTGATGTGTGAGGAGTCGCAGGAGAGGGGGAACCCTCGGGCTCCTGTCTGCACCTCGCAATCACAAAACTGAGAGACATGCTCCCTCTACGCTTGCAATTATACTCACACACACACATCTAGATGAAGCACGGGCGCAGAAGAAAGACTTCAGTAATTCACTCCCGCTGGATGTGTACTCAGAGTGGCTGACATCTCGTCTCAAGGGAAACAGTTCTCTCCGGCCCCCTCGTGTGAGTCAGGGCCGGATTACCCCAGTAAACTCCAGGTGATGGGGTACGTGAAGGGTACACCTGATCAGTTTGCTCAATGTGAGACTGATTAGGGTGAGTAAGATGGGCACTGTGAAAGGAACAATCCGCAAAACATCCAATGCAATGGAGGCAACAGCTGCAAAAACAAGACTCTCGTGGAACTGATGTCGGTTTATAAAGACGATTGTGTGAATAGCTCCATTTTCCACTCTACAGTCACCCATTTTCCATATGTGCTCATGAACACGTGTGCTACTTGTCCGGTGTAAAGCCTCAACTCGGATGACTGTTTGCTTTGGAGGAAATCAGCTTCCCCTGACTCCTGCCAACAGAAAACCAGCTCTGATCTGCTGCCAGACCTGTCAAGAAGACCATGCAGAAGAGAAAAAAAACATACCAATACGAACCGCACTGAGGTCAAAGTACGCTGAACTCATGCAGCCTTCCAGTGGGGAAGACAGCCTTTCTATATACAATCTACAACGTCTTAATGCAGCCAGAATTTCACTTGAGCCTAAATGGAGGTGGATACTACACTATCTGTAGTATGAGTCTGTTTAGCTGTTAGAAAACAAAATTAAAAAACAAACTAACTTCCATTACTTGCAAAAAGACATTTCGATGTCAGTTTAAAAGCATTGCTTTACTTTACTAGTTACTTATAAAGTAATCAGATTATGCAACTCACGTTAACCTCCCCAACACTGCCCATGACTGTAGCTTTATTTTTGTCCAGTTTGGTAACCAAACCAAACCAGGCAGTTCTTGAAGAGCACAGGACAAACTTTCTCTTGAGCTTAGATGGAGGTGTAAGGCATTTCACACTCTCTGCGGTACAGAGTACAGTCTGTTTAGCTGTTTAAAAAACTAGGAAAAATAACCAAAAATTTTGAAACGACGGTACTTGTGCATACAGATTTATGGTCAATGTTAACGCAGTTCAAATGTTCAGTTCTTTGATTACAGTGTCCCCTGTAATTGGAAATTGATTAAATTTGGCATGTGTACTCAGAATGTCCTGTTCTCCATCTGTACCAAGTTTTGTGCAGTTTGGACACTGTGCTCACAAGATACAGGCCAATTAGCCACTTTGGATCGCATCCAAAATTATACATTGGCTCATATCTTCGTAAAAAATGAATCTAAATTCTTTGAGGCCTCATGTGAGTTCTAAACACTGGATGGAGTTTGCCAGAACCTTTATGATGTGTCTAGTGTCACTTCACTAATGTACACCCCACTAACACACAACCATCCCATGCCAACATTTCATCACTTGTGCCATTTCTTATTCTTCTTCATCAAGTCTATGAAAGACCATAAATCTATATCATAAAAAAATTGTGAAATTTGGCACACTGATAAAAAACAATCTGGATCTTAACCACAGCACTTTTGGAGTCTCTAACTCAAACCCTCAGCGCCACCAACAGCTCAAATATGGGTTATAATTAGGACTAGACACATTTATATCATCCTTCTGATTCCTTGGCTCAGAATGGTTTGAATTCATTTGCATCTATCTATTCTAAGTCCAATAAATTTACTCTTATATACACATTGCTGTCCAATTAAACTCAAGGGACAATATTTCTGAATATTGTAATATAGTACTGCACATAATATAATACTTCCATAAAGCGACTCATAAACTTGTATTCTTTTTTAAAAGAGACATGGCCAGCGTTCTCTCAACTATACTGTCTAAATGAGTCATTTGTGCATGGATTTCAATAATTGCTGTTCGCAGCAATATTTCTAACTTGTACTGTACATAATTACTATTATAGATTTTGTGTGGCGTGGCAGCCCTACACAAAACCCTACACAAAATGTATGGAACTGATGTAAGAGGGCACTAAAATAGGTTAGCTTGTTGAAGGACTGTTGTCAATCCCATGCCCAGCAAACTAACCTCCCACTTAGACTCTTGGAGATGATATAGTGCCTGCCAGAGGGCCTTAGTGTGTGGGATTTGTGTTTTTTATTTCCTAAGCCCATTTCCTCATTATGGAAGCTGAGCGAGGGGTCACTAATCATTCTCTTTGCACAAATAATTGGGAGAGGTTGCCAGCCACTGCCAGTATTTTAGCAGTAAACAAAAATAAACATTTCAAACAAAACAACAGAGAAATCACGTTTTTGTCAAAGACTACATCTGGATCAGATTCAGATTGATGATCAAAACATAAATGGATTTTTTTTTTTTGATCAACACATCCAAAGCTTTCTGGACTGACATTTAATTAGGTAACATTTGGCAGGTTTGATTTACAGTATATGCAGTTTAATGCTTGACAATTGTGTAATTTTACATATGCTTCTAATCTTCTTACAGACACGACTGCTTGTTTCTTCTTCTCCCTCGTCATGTTTTGATCCAAACATTCAGTACTCTTTCAGAAGATGTGTAATAGTGCCTTTTCCCACTTCAGAACTTGGGAGATTATATGCTGTTGAGTATGTTTAGGAGGGCAATTACACTCTTATCTCCAGTGTTTTAAGTTTGTGAAAGTAGAAACAGATCTGGATATGAAGATATGGGCTGTGTGGAGTAAAACTGGCTGTGTTCCTGTAGCGCAGGCACAGTCTCCAAGGTCATCCGCGTTGGGCTGTTCTCTCATACTGCTGGCTGCATTAAGAGCATTTCACCTGCTCCCGGCATCCCAGCGGCGCGACTTCCTCCCGGGAAACCAGGTGGAGCGTTAAAAACCCTCCACATATGGTGAAGTCAAGCTGTTTAGAGGCTGCTGGGTGTCTGCTGTGGGTACAGCAGCTCCTAAAAGGCCCAGCTGGCTGTTGGAAAAGGGCTTCTACATTACTGCACCCCAGTGGCTGCCTCTTTCTGGAAAGAGGGCCGGCCTGCTCGCACCAGAAGGCCATTTTAGACTCCTACTCAACACCCCCCACACGATCTCTGGATCCAACCAAACATTTGGTCTTCCACTGCTGCTTAATCAGACTCCTCCATCTGGCCGCAGTTTTCCAGCAGAACAGGGTGAGGTGCCTCCAACTGGATGTTGTAGAGGGAGCCACAGGCTGCAGACAAAACACGTATGTGACCCGTGCTGGCAAGATCAGTCGGAATGTGCTAATTTTGTGCTACACGCAAAAAAAGTTAAAAATTTGAATTTGAGGTTTTCATGTGTTCTCGATAAATAGACAGAATTACAGTATTTAACCATTCATGCAAACATAATCTATTATGTGCTAGGTAAACATTTGGAGAACTGTTGGGTGAAAAACATCTGGCAGATGTGTAAAATTATGTTAGATCTGTGCATTACAGTAAGTCTAAATATACAGTAATGTTAATCTAACAAAAAAAGAAAAGAGGGAATCACTCACTGCTCTTTACTGAACTGCCTTTGTAATTGTAATAATTAGTTTGTAATGAATACACTATATAATCGATAATCACTAGAAATTAAGTGTAAAAAGGTAATGCATTATTTTTTATATTTGTATGCTGTTTTTTGCATCTGTTCATATTTATAATAACAATGACAAAATAAATAAATAGTTATATTGTCATTATTAATACAGTAATTATTAAAAAAAATGCAATGTTGCTGGTGATTTTGCCAAATTTTTTCTTAAAATTGACTTTGCTACTCGAGAATGTGAAATAACGAGACCGATCTCATGCCAATTCATACATATTTTACGAGGCGGCTAATTTGTATAAATTTGTACGAATGACCTACACCTAACCCCGCCCCTAAACCTACCCGTCACTGGGGTTTAGACAAATCTTACAAAATCGTACAAGTGAGGTCATACTAATTTGTAAGAATTAGCACGAACTCGTAAAATACGTACAAATTGGTCATGAGACTCACTTTTGAAAAAATGTGCTCATTGTGACTCAGTTTGCCAGCACAGGTCACATATATATATGCACAACAACAGTATATTCAAGGGTAATGGCTTAAAAAATTATAGAAAATTCATGGGGACCGGTAGATCTGTTATGATGTGGGGGGGGTTTTTTTGGCTCCACTGGGGATGGGTCATATGTGGCCTTCATGGTCATCAGATCTCAACCCAATGGAAGATTTTAGACCAATGTGTTAGATAGCATTAAAACACCAAATGAAGGAATATCTTTCGGATGAATGGTGTTCTAGTCCTTCTGTAGAGTCAGTTCCAATGTGTCTGTTTTGGCAGAAAGTGGTGCAGTAGCTCAGAAACGCTGACTTCAAACCATACAGCAATCATTCGTAAAGTGAGTCTACAGTCTTTTGCACACGAGAACTGTTTATGTTGCTACCTATATATAATAGAGCATTCCAAACCTGAGGTTTCCTCTCAGTACGCGGCCTCAGAAGGCAGCTGCCCGTGTAGGCTGTAAGGCAGCTCACTAGGTTATGGAACTGAGCCAGAGTAAAAATGAGAGCAGACAAAAGGAGATGTCTTTTTTTTCTGCAGTGTCTCCAGGGCTTCACCCTTGATGTGGCGCATTCATCATCTCGCCTCCAATATCAGTTATTCAGCGGCTCGTCTGCTTACAGCAGAATTAATTTGAGCTTTAATTACTCTCATCGGTGGAATGCTGATGAAGGCAAGCAAACGGGCAGCTTGGGACGCCGCCGCACTCGCTGCACTGCTTTCATACCACCTCTATTCCACACGGACACACGAGCTGGCAAACAACCGGCAGGCTGGCCGCATCAGGACCCCGAGCACAGGAGAGAAGAATCCAATGACAAACCGCAGACGCATGACAGGTATGTAAGTGATTAGACAATACAACAAAATAAGCTCTGGCAGGGTTATCAGAACCTTCCATTGAACAAGCAGCCTAGTAATATGACAAACACGCAATTATATTACAATATTTTTATGATCCCCTCATACTTATTTATTTTTATCATCCTCTTTTGCTGAATGGTCATTTAAAGGTAACACTTTATTTTGATGGTCCACTTTAGACAATCTACTAACAGTAAGTAACTTTGTAACTACATGTCAACTAGCAGTCATTAGAGTATTAGTAGACTGTCTGATTAATATCTTCTAACACTTTATTTTGACGGGTCCACAACATGCTACATACTGACTACCAGAAACATTGTAAGTACTGTACATGTCAACTTATTCTACTAACCCTAAACCTACCCTAACAGTCTACTCTAAGAGTTAGTAGATATATAGTTGAGAATTAATGAGAATTAGTTGAAATGTAGTTACAGAGTTGCTTATAGTTAGTAGAATGTCTAAATGGACTATCGAAATCGAAAAAGTATAACCCATTTAAATCTTAATCAACATCAGTTTGTATTACAGGTATTACACATATATAAGGATGTGTATGTATTTATCTAAAAGGTGGCAAAGGATCTTGATATTGTTATTAGTGCTATATAAATAAAGGTGACTTGACATAACCAAAGGTACAAAAGCTAAAAGGTGCCTCACAGAGACTTATTTACCCCTAAATGGTAAATATTAGTGCCTTAAATGTACATATTAGGAGTTTAGAAGTATATACATTAGTACCTTTTGGTTCCACTCCAATGACAGTTCTGTACATGGCTTCCAACTTGTGTTTTAGTTTATACAGTACATACACACACATAAAGATAATGCGATTAATCAAGTAATGCTTCTTATTCCTGTCACTTTTTTGCACCAACTTTAAATTTTTTTTTGATGGATGCAATGCAATCTTGTGTTAAAATAGAGCTCTTCTCAACTTATGATTGCTATGAAAAATGACTTAGATTTCAGAATCTAACAGTTTGTAAGTTGATTAAACAATCAGTCCTTTCACACATTTAAAAAGGTATCCTAACAGGATGCAATGCAATGTTTGAAAACACCCAAACAATACTCAACATAAAAGACGGCACGGGGTCGCAAGGTGAAATTCTAAAATCTATTTTTAACTTGCCATAGCACTGTGAGGTTTCCTGTAGCTCAAGCAGCAGAGCTTGGTGCCAGTATCAGCAAGGTCATGGGTTCCATTCCTGGTGTATGCATGAACCACTTTGGATAAAAGTGTTTGCCAAATTCATAAATTCAATGTGAACGTCAAAAAAAACAAGCGCTTACTGAATGCTAAAATGTTTGGCCATTAGCAGGGCAAGATAGATATTAAAAATAGCCCACAGGCAGTTATTCAACTAACTATAGGAGTATAGGAGAGCATAAATCCAAGTGGACGTCCATGACATGCGGAGTCCCTCAAGGCTCATCCTTGCGCCGCTCTTGTTTAGCCTGTATATGCTCCCACTAAGTCAAATAATGAGAAAGAACCAAATTGCATATCA
>JAUMHE010000043.1:1175093-1187874 GCA_032359235.1 Enteromius mattozi
AACCGGCTAACTTACGTTTCTGTAGTTCTGTTGTTCAGCTGTGGGCCTAATGTAATCTAAAAATTGTGATTGATGCACCTTGACTGTCTGTCTGTCTCATTAGTTTAAGTAATGATAAACGATGGCTTAACGCAGTGTTATGCATTATACAATTATACAACAACCATTGTCTCCTCTGTAATTAAAGGGATACTCCACAAATAAATAAATGAATGAATTAATTCTCTCATAATTTCTCATCCTCATGCCATCTCAGATAAATATGAATTTCTTTCTTCAGGTGAACACCAATGATGATTTTTAGAAAAGAGCTTAAAACAATAAAATCCCTGTCAGAAGAGATAATGAAGGCTGAGCCAATTCAAAATGTGCTAGTGGCTAAGATAACAAGAGAAGAGAAAATGCTGATGTCTTTGATGGTGGCAGAGTTTACATAAAAAGCTATTTGCTTACAATACTGTATGTATATGCATGTATAAAATTTAAGCTGACATCAACGTCTGTTCCAACTCAACTTAGATAGAAAAAAGCATTAGCATAAAATAATCATAATAAAGAGTAAGTTTCTTTGACAAATGTTATGGTATGAATATAAAGCTCTACAGGGTATTCAGAGGAAGTTCAGCTCAAGATGTTGATTTCTTTTATAGCCAGGTCAGTTATAATCCATGGTGCTGGGAAAGATCTGGCATGTGTCCACTGGTTTGAAGCACCTGAATCTTATTAGAACACTCTGGAACATTCCACAGGGTTCCATGTCTGCAGCCAGAGGGCATCATGAAGGACTTCAATGAGAGAGTTCACTAATCAGCATCCTGTTCACCAGCAGAGCCCAGGGGGCCAAAGCAATGAGAAAAACAAGAGAAACCAAACTGAGCCAAGAAACACCACAAACACAGAGACCTCTGAAAGACTACAGAATATATATATATATATATATATATATATATAAAGTCATGTGTAACAGTTGCTGTGTATCCTTGTGAAAAAGCACACATTTAAAAAAAATACCTATGCATGAATAAGAACTGAATGAAATGTTTTCAGACAATAAAGGTTTGCAACAATAAAAATGTATTATAGTTTATATATTAAACAGCCTAATACCTGGTGTAACCTGGCCTCTTTAAGATGAATCACTTCATATATATTCCCCAATTGTAAGTCGCTTTGGATATAAGTGTCTGCTAAATTAATAAATGTAAACACTAATGCAAATACGTAGGCAAGTATTTTGCACAAGTGTGCATAAAAATTAGGGACAACAACAGAGTATCTTTAAAAGCCATCGTTTGTGCAGAACTACTTCCTTCTGCCACAGATTTAAATCTAAAGTTGACAGTTTAATAGCTGAGCCCAAGCCTCTGTTACTAATTCCAAAACGTCATTTTAGAACTAGTAACGAAGGAATATTGAGTTGCTTTGTTTTTAATATAGTAACACAATAATCTTAATAATGTATCATGTAGTAGAATATAATGAGAGATGGACTGATCGAGTGTGATTACCTGCAGCTGATACAATATTCATTCTTCAGATCAATCTCATATTCACAATAAAACATTAGTTTGAATGTCCACAGAGGAAAGCGTTACCTTTGTTGAACAATCCTTCACCGAGATTTAAGTCTCTAGGCCTTGCGGTTTGGTCTGCACAATCAGTTCCAGGGCAGAATAATAATAATAATATACGCTCGAACCCCTAATTACAAATTGTAGCTTTAGAAATAAATATTTCATTTGACTTAACATACAAATTTATTATACATACATTTTTAGACTACAACGGCCTACTGATTATAAAAGATCATTTGAGAAACATCTCAGTATTTTTTGTTCACAACAAAAAAGTCATTGGAAATCAAAGCAACAGTTACCTACAGTCTTCAAAATACCTGCTTTTATTTTCCACGAAAGAAAAGTTTGAAATGACATGAGGGTGAGAAAACAGTGACAGAATTTGTGTATGTTTTTTCTTTGGGTAAACGATCCCTTCAATGTTTCTATTATTATTATATTATTATTTATGTATTTATTTATTTTTATGAAATGATACTCTAAATAAGAAACTACTGTAAATCTGCAAGCAGGTGGTGGTAATATTCTATATGTATATACTGTGCATGTATATATATATATAATTTTTTCACTATGAATTTATTACACAGTGAAAGGATGTGCTCAAGTGCGTGCCTGTTTGGAAAGTCCAACAAAATTATAGAATATTGTAAAGAAATGTATTTTTTAAAATCTGAAGCAAGCATCGATCTGATGATACATTTAAATAAAACTGACTCACTAACAGAACACGTTACACACCACAATAAAGGTCATCGATAGTAATGTATCTACACTGCTCTGTTTATCCATTTAATTCCTCTTCTTTATTCAGAAGATTTTCTCCTCTCTCCTTTCAGCAGGACATCAGCCCACAGCGCTGCTTCACACAGAGTGGCCTGCTGGACAACAAATGTGCATCCTACACTGCTCCAAGCCTGCACCAACTGCTCTCTGCCATCCACCTCACCCACCTTCCTCTGGCTGGGCCGCCCAGGCCATTCGCTCCCTGCAGCGCGCCGGAGCGACACAAGGCTGGATGTGTTTGCTGCTTGAGCGTGAGCCACTGTAATCAGCCACCCCCACCTCACGCCACATGCAGGACGCCCATGTGTGACCGTCCTTGAGAAGGTGGCCCACCAGCTTGGCAAAAGCTTTAGAGGAGGATGGAAATTTGCCCTTTTTCCTTTTGCCTGATCTCATAAAATCTGAAATATGTTGGGGTTATGCCGACATATAATGTGCCATTGGCTGGATCATGAACACGAGTCAAACCAA
This sequence comes from Enteromius mattozi, assembly GCA_032359235.1. Lineage (NCBI taxonomy): Eukaryota > Metazoa > Chordata > Actinopteri > Cypriniformes > Cyprinidae > Enteromius > Enteromius mattozi. Next base: position 1,177,928 of record JAUMHE010000043.1, read on the forward strand.
AGGAAGACTTTCTACATCTTAAACAAAAGACTAACCAACTAAACAGCAAATCTGGATTTCTATCTGCAGGCACTTCAGTGCTCCTATGCCCAAGATCAGTCCCTACTGTCCAGTTCACACCTACCTCCACCTCCTTACCTTATCCGATTGCCTTCTGGAAGATGTCTCTGTGGAAATCAGCAACATTAATGACTGTGAATCAAAAGCGCCAGGAAAAAAGGCTCAAAGCACACCTTTTTATATTTACGAACCACAAGGCCAGGTTACAAGGACCTACTGGCTTTTGTGCTCATGTTTAATAGCATCCCATTCTCTACATATTTAGAGTTATCGATGGCAATAAAGCAGGGACATGTGCCTAGAAACAACACCCTGAAGAGCATAGCACCCGCTCCATTACATAGGCTAATAACACTGACAGCTGAGCACAGATAACCCCGCGGCCTCCTGTTTCACTGCATCTTTACAGATGGCCATTAACAGGAGAAAGTGTGCCCTTTTTCTAAGGGAAAAGATATTTAAAGCTTCTCAAATCAGGCCTTTGTTTTTTGTCTTTGCAGTTTTGGCACATGCTGGTTTATAGGGAATTACGGTCCAGATTTACACATACTTGATGAGAGACTGCAGCAGAACACGTTTCAGCAGAACCAGTTGGAAACGGAAAGCTTCTATACCTACTGAGAAAAATGGAACATGCTTCTTTCAAGCAGAGAGGTAATTCTGTTCCGACACATTCTCTTTCCATAAAACACACCAAATCATGAATAGGAATGAACAAAGTAATGAATAAAGAACAGGGGAGAGGATAACCACATAAGACCCTTGACTAAATCTGTTATTTTACTAAAATACAACATTCCACCCTGAAATTTTGTTCCCTGAGAATTTTTTTTCCAGACAATCAAACAGAATTATTTAACTGGATTTAAATTTTAAAACCCTGTTTTATCCTTGACTATATACAAGAGTCAAATTCCAGCAATACCGTTAAAGGTGTAAAAAATGAAAAGACCCAAATGGCAAACAAGTTACATGGTCACACTTAACAGCAATACCCAACATTTACACTGAATTTGAATCGACAAATATTTATCCACTCCTTACAGAACCAATAAAAACAGTCTTACCTAGCATATGATTAGCCACATGGACCTGAATGTCCCATTTACTGTAGAAGACCATCTGGCACTTGATGCACTGGTAAGTCTTCTTCTAAATAGTGTGAAGAAAAAAAAACACCAAATAGAAGTTAATAGTGTTGGACAATGATGTTGAAACAAGAAAATGCATTTTGATGGTCCCCCACCAATGAGAGTTAGTTGACATGTAGTTGCAAAGTTACTTATAGTCAACAGAATGTCTAAATGACACCATCAAAATAACCATTATTGTGTAAATGGTACAACCCAATAAAAATCCTTAGCAACAATAGCTATCACTATTAATGTATCAATGGCAAATGTACTGAGCATGCACTGTAGGTTTACTGTAAGGCACACCTTACCTCGTCACTTTGGGTCGGGCTAACTCGCGACATGGGGGAGCCATCGGGGGTCCGTAATGGAGCAGCTTCTGGTGTTTGGTCTCTGTGCACTGTCTGCAAGTGTGCTTGAAGCTCTGCCTCTGACTCGAATTTAACATTGCAACTGGAACAGCGGGTCTTGGAAACAGAGGGTGATACTGATGAAGACGATGAGGAAGAACAGGCAGTCTTTCCCTTAACAGGACCAGGGCTAAGGCTCTCCCCATGGGTCCAACCAGCAGCAGGACCCATCAAGGTTTGAGCCCCTTGATGCAGCAGCTTCCCACCATTTAAATTCGAGTTCTTGCTACCAGCGACATTGACACACAGCGCGCAAAGACCATATGTCAAACCATTAATGTCAAGTTTCACCAAGTCCTGCTTAGAGTGGAACTCTTTGAGACATGCGGCACACTTGACCACTTTCTGGCTTAGATTGTGCTGAAGTTCTGTGGCAGCTGAGCATGCAGTTGGTTGATTCGTATAAGCCACTCCAGTCTTTTGCATGTGAAAGGTGCCGTGGATCTTGAGTTCTAGAGTTGAGGTGACAGTCTGCATGCAGACCACACAGCGGAAGCCAGTCAAAGAATTGCGTAAGTCGGGATGCATCTGACAATGCTCCAGGAAGTCTTCCTCACTGTGCAGAGGTAATTTACAGATCCGACAGCTTCCGGTGTCCAGGCTTTTGCTGTGAGTGACCTTGTGTTCTGTAAGAGTAAGTAGGGAAGGGAAGCGCTCTCCACAAATGGGACACATGTAGTGTTTGACTGGCCCTAAGTGCGTTTGCATGTGCTCCCGAAGTCCTCCCTCCGAGAAGAAGGTTCTAGAGCAGACATTGCATTTGTGGTTTCCTTTGATCATTTCTGCCTTCCTCTTGTGCATAGCACTCTCTCCAGGTCGAATGTTATGGTCACGAAGTTGGTGATTGGTTAGGAGAGACTCCATGGTATAAGATGCACCACAGATGTCACAGCTGTACATGATCTCTGAGGTATCAAAGTCTTCTTCACTGCCATCCCGACTGTTGTGAGACTCCCCTGCAACAGTTCCTCCATGGCTGTTGGTCAGAAAGACCTGTAAGACTCCATCATCTTTGGCAACTGAATCACCGCTACCGGACGTGGATCCATTGGTGCTGCAATTCTGGGTCTTTCCCTCAAACACACAGTGCTTTTCACGAAGGTGACGTTCTAGCAGATAAACAGCATGGAAGGCTTTGCAGCAAAAGTGACAATTGTATTTCTTGCTGTGGGTGGTAATATGACACTGCAGCTCTACTTCGGTACCAAAGGACTCGCCGCAAAAAATACAACGGTGTGAACAACCCTGATTTTCAAGGTGACTATGTTTGACATGCATTTGAAGTTCAGCTTCATGCTTGAAATCCCAGTTGCAGGAAGTACACCGGTATACCTTTTTCTCATTACTGTGCTTCACCGCAAGATGGAGTTGAGTTGACACTTTAGAGTCAAACACCTCCTGGCAGAGAGTACAGCGAAAAAACACAAAGGTGTGCATATCCAGAAGGTGCTTCTGCAAGTCATCCACAGACGTGAACTGCTTGTCACAGCTCTCACAGATGTAGTATGTGGACATGATAGTGAAATGTACAGTCACATGCTTCAGAAGAGACTCCTGATTAGGAAAGTCTTTGTTGCACTGTGGACAGGTTAGCTGTGGCACAACACTATCAAGGTGGGTCTTTAGGTGTGTCTGGAAAAGGTCTAAACTGGTGTACTTAGCACCGCACTGGTTACAAATGAACTCACTTGAACATAATGAAGAGCTGTTCTGTTTGAATAGCGAGGCTTGTTCTACAGAGACTGGAGACGACGGGCTCAGGACTCGCAGAGATCTTCTGCCATTGTTGATATAATTCAGAGCAAGAGGGATGTTCTTGTGGTTCTCCTTTATGTGCTTGTTAAGCTTTATGACACTGTTAAAAATTGGGGAGTTGGTGCAGTAAGAACAGGAGTAGATCTCCACAATGGGATCTTTTGGAGTGACCGCTAGAGGAGAATCGAACCGCATGCTTCCAGAGTCACAATGCGTCTGTCTGACATGTTCCTCTAGAGTGGCCTCGGTTAAAAATCCCATAAAGCACTTTGGGCAAAAAAATGCATTGCTTTCTTTGGCGACTGGATTAGGAAAGCCATGGGAGCACCGTATGTGCTCTTGCAGAGCATTAAGATCTCCAAGAACCTCTGGGCAGAAATTGCACTGCAGCAGGTCATCGGACAGGTTAGCAAGTACACCCAAAGGATCCTTGGCGTTGTGGATCTGTTTCAGGTGCTCGTTCAAATTGCAAAGAGATGGAAGAATCTCCAAGCAAAATTGGCAGGTATGAGCCTGTTCTGGCTTGTCAGCGTGTTTGGTCTTAAGATGAATCTGCAGCACAGCAAGGCTTGAGAAGACTTGTTTGTTGCAGTAAATGCAGCTGTACTCGATTTTTGGCTGTTTGGCAGATCGCCCATACATGTTATTATGGGTGGCCCTCTTTCTTCTCCCACGTGTCTTGGGCACTGCAGAAGCGGCTTCAACCATGGTCGAACTGTCAACAGAAAGGTTGGAGTCTGGGGTAGTGCTGGAAACAGAAGTATAACCTACGGGCAACACGGAGGGGCTATTGCTGGACTCTGGGAGTTGGTGGATATCCATGTGAGTGTAGAGCTCCTCTACAGTAGGAAACTGCTCAGAGCAAACAGTGCATGCATTGCTCTTTCTATCTCTCCCATGCACCTGATCGATGTGGCTCAGAAGCGTTCCTTCATCACCGAACGGCTCGTGGCAGTAGATGCACTGCAGGCCAGGTTCGAGACTCCCTCCTACAGGAGAAGAGCACTCCGGGTGGCTCTCTGCAATGTGCTTCTGCAGTTCCTCAGGCATGTCAAAACCCTCCTCACAGCGGCTGCATTTGCGTGTCTCTTTTAACCTCCACTCTTGAGGGGACCTTGTATTCGATCCATCCTTCCCGCGTTCATGCACCTGCATGTGTCCGTGAAGCGAGTTGGTGGACAAGAACCCCCGGCGGCACACTGGGCATTTATGGGGCTTGTTGGCGGCGTGCGTTTTCATATGGATCTTTAGATGATCGCTGCGTGAGAAAGCAGAGTCACAGTCTCCACAGTGGTACTTTTTGTCACCGGTGTGAAGCTTGATGTGTCGGTCACGGCTGCGCTTGTGCTTGAACAGGCGACTGCAGTATGTGCAGCTGAAGGGAAGTTTATCTCTGTGACTCTGCTCGTGGCACTTAAGGAAGCTCAGGCGACTGAAGGATTTTGCACAAAACTGGCATGGGTAGGGCAGGCCTGCACCTCCTTCATCCTCACCATATTCATAGTCATCAACATGGCCTGGAGACGTGTGGTCTTTACTAGATGGCGACGATGCAGGCCAAGAGCAGGAGGGGTCATCTTCTATATCAGTTCCATCTGTCAAAACAACCAGAAGAAAAGACTGGTTACCATTGATCACCCTGGTACTGCGTATTTGTAAGAAATGTCTCCTTTCTAAATTACATAGTTTTGGTATGTATTTGCTTGTGTAATGGTAATTACTGCTACTCAAAGTATGTTCATCTTTCAAACTATCATCCACCATGAGTTCCTACAGAATTTTTTTTTTTTTTTTTGCACATCTGCCTTAATTTCTTTCAGCAAAAAAGAGACATTATGCATTAGTCAAAGACTTGTTTTAGGAAAATTAGTAGAGTATGTTGTAGAAAAAAACTTTGAGCTTAACTGTTCTTATTTGTATGCAATCTTTTCCCTAAATCTGCTTTGAAACATGCATATCCATATGTGTCCTATAGGTCAGTCATGTTTTTAATCATTTGCTCTGTGCATGACTGGTTCTAAATAAATAAATAGATAAATAGCCACTTTGAAATAGACGCAGCATAAAAAGCCTCAAATGGTTAAATGATGTTCACCCACAGTATTTAGTTTATGATAATTTGCATGCACATCAAGATCAACCCATGAGCATTCAAAACTGCATTTAAAAGGTCATAGTATTGACATCTATTTAGTTTATAATCTGTTGAAGGTAAACCCATCTGATCAGGGATGGATGGATTGTACAGACCTTATTCAAAACCAACTAGTTTTTCAAACCCATCAACCAAACTTTTGTCCATATCCCTTTAAATAACAGAGTGAAATGCAAAACAATAAACTGCCAAGAGGCAGTGCTGAGAAAGAAAATAACAGAGGGAAATGGCTAGGATTTATGAGACATCTTCAAGCAACCTACTCACATATTCATGTCTCTTCCATTGTTTTTACCTCAGGATCTGCCACGGTAACATGCATTTATGAGCACTTAACCCATGGCAGCATATCTTCAGGAAACAGATAACAATGCAGGCTGACCTGCTGTTCCTCCAAACACACAGCTATACGCAGTTCAGCCCAAGATACACATTCTGAATAATTCCGCCTGTCCTATTGACTGCAACAGTTTGGAACATTCTGCACTAAAAGTAGGTACAATCATCAGACAAATGTGATGCAATGAAATGCGTAAGCAGTGTATTTCTGATCAGCAAACCTCAGGTGATTTATCGTGTTTCAAGATCAGTGTCAGGATTGACTAGCGCTCGCAGACAGGAGTGTGAACACTGACTGATGGGATCAGAGTCAGGGCAAAAAGACAGCATGTTTTTGTCTCTCTTACTAGTCTTGTTTTTTCCTTCCTTCACTCAGACGAGAAATGTGCAGGACGCTAGCTGCCTGAGTAAATAAAAGCCAGAGTCTCATGGGTCCTCATCCCCGGCTCATGGCAGCGGCCTCTGTGTGCCTGCCAAAGGGGATGCTGGTCCTGAAAACCTACACCCTACAGATGAGGGTCTGTCTTTGTTGGCCTGCCAAAGCCTTCCTGAGCATCACTGTCCAACATCCTGCCACTTCTACAGAGGAAGACCTCCATCTTATGGGCTGACGTTGGTGCAGGGTTTTTTTTTTTTTTTTTACAGTGTACAGTATGTTGCACTCAAACCAAGAGCTCTGCACAGCTGGAAACACTTTTGACATCAGCTTTACAAGTGCTTGGAAATGGAATAATGTACTTTAATAATTCTGAATAGCTGCAGCTGCTTCATCCAACAGTTAAATAAAGGTGCTCCACCATAAAATTAAGTTCATATTCAGAGGTAATTCACAGAAACACACAAAATAAATATGATTTTAAACATGACTGTCTATAGAGCTATTTAGAGGCCCTAACTTTAATGCACTAAAATCATATGGTTTTGTTTTTTATTAGTACACGAAAGAAAAAAATAAGCATATATATAAACCCCATCATATTTAACAATAAGGCTTTTAAAAGACAATATTCCTTTCTTTATGTAAACTAAAACATAAACTAACAAAATGTTCATAGTATAATCCTTTAATATCCTTCTATCTTTTTAGTCATCAAAAATGCTACTTTCATATAATAAATAATTTAGCTTTTCTTTATGGTGAAATTAAGTTCTCAAAATATCACAGCAAAATATATTGTAAATAAAAATATATTATGTTGACCTAAACTAAGTAGCATTTGGTTTGTGTTTAATATTAAATAAATATAATTGTTTTTTTTACTTTGTATGACTAAGTATTTTGGATTAATATTAAGTCTAAATTGAGAGTAGAACCAACTATTTGGGGTTAACCAAGCCATAAATATAATTTGAAACAAACTTAAATTGTAACAAATGCAGAGTTTCTTTCTTTTTTTTTTCTTTCTTTCTTTTAATCTTTCTCGCTCCTTTTCTTTGTATGTAAGGAATTATGATTAATGCAAGGAATTATGATGGTTTCTATACAAATGGACCATTATAACATAATTGTGGGAATTATTTATTGCTGGTAATCTAAAAAGGTGTTGAATAATTATCAGATTGTCAAACTTTTTTTCTCTTTCTGTTAACATTTAGAGGTTGAGCTCAAATGTAAGCAATGAACACTGATGGTTAATATACCCGCTGATGCAGTCATTCTAAAGAAGGAAGCAGACAGGAAGAAATTACATGAAAACATGTTAAAAAGGAAATGTCATTGTACAAAGGAAGATGTTATGAGCTGCGAGGGTGATGATGGAAAAAAAAAATCAAATTAAAAAAGTTGGAAAATCTATTGTGTTGTTTGCCAAAATACAAGTACAAAATAAGAAGAGAATAAGAAAGTTTCAACATTTTTTGCCTGATTTTCTTATTTATGTTTTTTTTTTTTTTGCATTTTTGCCTACATTTTTTGCTGAATGCCTTACAGTCACATTCCGTCTGTTTATCCTCCTTGGTATCACGCATAAGTTATTTGTGCTTAAATCAGATTTTACTTATTTGAAGAATGTGGAATCCGTAAGTGTCCTCGACATACTTTCCTATGAGGAAGTACAGACGGGCAGCTTTGGGTCACTCTAACCCAGGGCTGTTCCTGGCCAATTTGCTGCCCTAGGCGATTTTACCTAGTGCCCCTTACCTCACAGCCCATTCCACCAATATTCATTGTGTTCAAACATTCACACAGACACAGCATAGCTTTGTTATGTGTTTTATATTTTTATTGGAAAAACGCAGATTGATTTGTATGACCACACAACCCCACCCTAAACCTACCCGTCACAAAAATGATGTAAAAACATGACTCAAAGGGTTTGAGCACATGCATTCTCTGGGTTTGAACCCATGATCGGATGATCCCGTCTTATTTTCTAATGCATCGCTCTACAAACTGAGCTACATCAACCCTAAACTACCTCAACATATTTGTACAAATGACCTATACGGGTGTATTAGTTGGAGGACAGGTTGAACTTGAACTAACAATGGACATTACATTTGTAACAGTATTTGTTATTTTTGTTATTTACTTATTGACAATTAACCTTATTAATGAAAAGTGTTCCCAAAAATCCAATCCCAAAATCCCACAAATTAAACTGAGAAACGTGTATCTTTAAAGTCGATTTTACATAAAATCTTAATAAGCCCAATTATATATAAATATAAAAAAAACATTACTAAATTAGTCAGTTTAAATTCAAAATGCCACAAATCCCAAAATACTACACAACAAAATGTGTTACATTACACACCAAAAAAATAACACGATTACAAAATCGTAGATCCCCAGACATTTTAACATTTTGAACTACATTTTAACATTTTAACATTTTAGACTAGGCCAATATAAAGTTTGTTCCAAATTTTTACCTCATCTAGTTTAATATTATCATCATCATTCATTACATAGTTTTACCTCTGTCTTTGTCCCGTTTTTCTTATTCTTCTTCTCCTCTTTTTATTTCTTCCCTGGGCACCAGAGGGCTTTGGTCTTTTTGACATTATGGTAGATGTTCACTGATAAATTGTCACTATCAGGTAACTGATGCATGTGAAAGTGGCAGCACAAGAATAGATAGATCATGCGTCGAGTCGGGAGAACATTAAAATAGTTATTTTATGTGGGACAATCTCGCTCTGTTTGTAATTTAAAAAATAAATTGTTAAAAAACTTCACTCGTATTAGCACCCCCAGGGATCGGTGGTGCACTTAGCATTTTCCTATTCTGCCTAATGCCCAGGGCCGGCCCTGCCCTAACCTCCACTAAAATTTGATTTACACCTCAGATACCATCAAGAAAATTCTAAACTCAGTTTAACTCTGAGCTGAAAGCTGTGTCAACAATGACAATTAATGAAGTGAGCTCAAATAAGACATGGAGTAAGTGAGCGAGCTCCACACCGACCACCTCAGAGTTTGAAACTGTATTTAATCTGGAATATTCTTTAAACAAGTCTCCTATAGTTGAATACATAAGAATGCATTGATATATTTCACTTGAAAGCTCAGCTAAAGGCCTCCTCCTCATATCTCCATCCATCATCATTTCTAACAGGCTACGGCTAAGACGGTTTAATCTTGTTTAGGAGGCCAGTTACTGATTCTTCAGCTGTGATTGCATCATGCTGACCTAAATTCCCGGACCACTGAGAAAAACATCATCTAGCCAAACATCACTTGAAAAGAGTTTATGCCCATATCAGTAAACCAGTAAAATAGTTTCAAAATACAGTCTACAAATTTTATGAGACCTGAATATGAAAGCAGTGATGGATAATTTATATATATATATATATATATATACATACACACATACATACAGGTGCATCTCAATAAATTAGAATCTTGTGGAAAAGTTCATGTGTGCACTGAAATGTGAGCCTGAATCATCACAATTAAAAGAACCAAAGACTTAAACTACTTCAGTCTGTGTACATTGAATTTATTTAATACAAGTTTCACAATTTGAGTTAAATTACTGAAATAAATGAATTTTTCCACAACATTGTAATTTATGGAGATGCACCTGTGTATATATATATATATATATATATATATATATATATATATATATATATATATATATATAG
>JAUMHE010000043.1:1196548-1212449 GCA_032359235.1 Enteromius mattozi
TTTCACAGAAGTGTGATTGACTTGGAGTTACATTGTGTTGTTTAAGTGTTCCCTTTATTTTTTTGAGCAGTGTATTATGTGTGAACTTTAAAAGTATATTATTGCTATAATTTGCTCTTTTTAAAAAGTATATTAAGTGTTAAAGTCGCAGTAAGGAATTTCTGAGAAATGTTGGATCAGAATGAGCACCAAAACACACTTAGCCAGTCACAAGTAAGGGGTGTGTCCACTCGTGATGGGGGAGGTGCCTGTGTTGCACAGTGTGTTCATTAATTTGGAGGCGGAGCTATCAAAATAGGGGCGTGGACCTTATGGGTAGGGGCATGTTTGTTTTAGTGATTACAAATATCAACAGTGTTTATAAGAAATAACTTTTTGAAAATGACATTTCATGCACTGTGTTACAGCTCTAAGTGAAACTGAAAGTGTGCTGTTTATAAAGTTATTGTCTCTCAAAAGAAAGAGTCGACTCACTGAATCAAGTTGTTTTCAAAGCTAATCCCCAAATTGACATCAACATGAAACATTAGCATATTGCCCTCCCACTTGTTGGTCTTTTCGCATTGGTCTGAAAATGTAAATTCATTCTTTGCCACTAGGTGCCGCTTTTAGAGCGGTTAAATAGTGGTAACGCTGTACACAAAGCAGCACTGTGCTCATAAATGCTGCTATATCAGACATCACAGGCGTGATAAATGAAAATGAGACCAATCGGACCAATCACCACAGATTGGCATCTTGCAAAGGAGTGGTTTGGAAAAATGAATTGTTGACCAAATCCTTTGGGAGTTGTTGAGCAAGGTAAAAAAAGAAATGCATATTATAAGACAATGTAAGTGTTTTTTGACCTCACATACATGTCAACCTGTTGTTGAGGACTCCCAAAACCAAAATATGAGCCGTTCATGGGCACTTTAAGGTTTCTTTTTTTTTTTATAGCTGTAGTCACAATTTTAAAAAACATGGTGGGGAAATTCCATTGACTTCTATTGTTTTCATAGTATGTTTTCTGTTCTCCACCTCTACACCCAAAACCCAAGCCTTACAAAAACCTTTCTGCACTCTTACATTTTCATTAAGACGTTATTTAGTATGTTTATTAAGCAGTTTTTCTCAAGGGGACCGTTGGCTGCTCCCCGTAACCAAGCTGATTTCAGGTTTTATTATCCTTGAGGGGACATTCAGTCCCTACAATGTGGGGAAAACCTGACCTACACACTGACGCTCTGCTTTGGTCTTTTAAACCACAGATTTTCTCTCTGTCTCTTTCACTGCACACACTCTAATCCACTCCAGATGAACAAACATCTCTGTTTCTCCACAGTCATATTCATCTCTCCCTCCCTTATTCTTTAGAACAGAAGTGCAGACAAACAACAGACAGGACAATGAAAACAAAGAATACATGTTTACATCATTAAGATGGGGTGTTGCATTGCATACAATGCATATTTCTATATATTTCTGTAACATCCAGCAGCTGCAAGTAACTGCATTTATAAAACAGTTATTTTGGACTACCACCATAATGCATACAGTTTGTGAATGTTGTGGTTAAAGCAGGGTTCGATGCATAGTTTAAAGTTGCATTATTAAACAATGTTTTAGCCAAGTCAAGCCTCTGACAATAAGATCTATTGTCTTACACAAATTTAAACAAACCAGACAAATAATCTACATAATTTATATCCCTGACCACTTTTCAAACTCACATACTGTATAAATATTGGATGCAAAAGACTGCATCAACACATAGACATGTTATAACTGACTGTAATTACATCTGTTCCTCAGGGTTTAATTACTGTCCCCCATTCTGGTTCCCAATTCTTTTCCTATTTCAGAGCTACAACACTCTTTTACTGATTTTAACATTTAAACAATGAAGGACGTATGTCTGATGGTTTAGGCAATGATGATTGTGCATGCTATACGCGTAAAGCAATCCAAAAATAAAAGCAGATACTGAAATGGTGTTATGCATGTTAAATACAATATATGACTGTGTTTCATTAAGTCTAGTCAAAATTTGTTTCAAAGTTGGCCATTTGGATATTTCTTAGAACCTTAAATGCCAATGATGACAATAAAGAACCTGTATCTTTAAGTCTTGAAAAGAAGCTTGAATGCTTTTTGAAGTTCCAGTTCTTTACACATCATGTACAAAAAAAAAAGACTAGTAGCATCATTCTTCAAAATTACTTCTACAAGAACATGATATCACTGTAAGACAGTTGGCTGTGATAGACAAACAGATTTAATATGTGGTTGGGTTTATAGCATGCTCCGAAAGCTCACAGTAAGCGAGACTGACACAACTGAACAGAAACCCCAGACATCAGTTTGGTGAAGCTGAGGATTCAGCCTAAAGCAATACTGTGGTGTGAGAAGACTACACCCCTCAATAATTGAGGATCAGCATTGATTTATATCTACTTGCCATCTACTTGTTTACAAACCCCAAATTCATAAGTATGCTGTTTAGACATCAAGTAGAATTCGTTTAGAATGACATAAGCATAGAATTGGTTTCAAATTAGTCTCAGCCTCAGACATCACACCCACAGACTGTTGACTGAGTGTCTGTATGTGAGAGTTCACAGCCTAGAGTCTTGATGACTGTACATGATGTTCTTGAATGAATGATTTATTGGTTGCATGCTGATCGTTTATTGCAGGGACACATAATTTATATTTTCATCTAAACATGACACTGAAGAAACCAAAGTGTGACTGCTTTACTTGGACCTCTTGGGCGCTCCTTGCCAATAAAAGCTGCTGTGGAGCCCAGACCTTCAGCAGTCAGTCTGAGGTTCTGGCTACATAAGACTCTCAAATGGACCCAATTTAAAATAGAGGACTAGTGGTCACGATATTAACACCAGTTGCTCTGGGTCTCAAAATGTAAAAACAAAAACATTGTTCTGGATCTTGGTCTTGGCTAGGTCTTTGAAAAACTATATATGACCTCAACTACAAAGTCTTGACAAAGTATCTTCAACATTAAAAAAATTCAAGAAGCTACTCAGCATCTATATCAGTGTTTGAAAGCAAAGTCACTATAAATTAAGTATGTTTTCTCCTCAGAAAAAATACTTGGTAATGATCTTGGTCCTAAGGGTGTGGAGATAGACTAGATCAAGGACGGTGTTTGATTAGAGCCACAAGTTTTCTCTAATCAAACACACCTGAAAAATCAAATCTATATCTGTGTCCCAGTTCAGGGGCTGTTTCCGAAACGGTGTTCCCAATCCATCTAAATATGAAGAGTTCTAACTGAGCATAAACAAAGTTCTGCCTGAAAACTTCTTCTAAAATCAGCACTTTTCTTAGGCTCCTATGTTTATGCTCAGTTATTTCACTTTAATTGTAATGAAAACAACCTATTCATTGCTATTTAAGTGAAATTACTGAACCTACACGCAGGAGTCTGTTTAAAATGCAAATTTTAGAAGAAAATTGTAAATGGTACTTTTTTGTCTCTGAACTCTGTATATGTTCACCTTGGTCCATTTACGTACATAATAAAAAGCATAATCTATTAGATATAAGTCGAAATGAAAACAGATTTGTAACATTAGATATTCAACTACATTTCAAAGTGTACATCTACCATATCCTATCATCACTGGCGCGCAATGAGTCTTGAAATAGTCTGGGCCACGAAGGATGCATGTCTTGTATCCTTCATTGCTCTGGAAACAAACAACGCATGCCAAGGTAACATTTAACGTTTTCTTTTTAGGACAGCTTTTGTCATGCTACTGTGACGCATTCAGTCTTCGAATACAGCCTTTGAAGGATGCAGACTCTGGATTGGGACACAGCTTATGTTTTCATGATTGCTTAAAAGTTACAGGTCGAGTGTCTGATTATGGATGGCACTAAACTTTGTAGAACAGAGATTCTCTAAGATCCAGACTGTGAAGGATCCATCCCTTTATATCTTTCATGGCTTGGGAAACAAAGGTCACATTTTTAGGCTGCATTTGAAGAAGTGTTTGAATTGGGACAGCCTTCATCGCTCTGCTGTGACACATTTAGTCTTCAAATACTGCCTTCGAAGGATGCAGTCCCTGAATTGGGACACAGCTTGTGTCCTCAGGATTGCTTAAAAATTACAGACAGGTCATCCAAAATCTGAAATTCTAGATCTATTCTGCTATGTGCATCCATCAGCTTATAGCAATGATATGAAACACAGACTTAGCATGAAGCCTCTGCAAGGATAAGATCAGCCTATTAATACAGCGGTTGTTAAATACAGCAGCATTCACTGATACCGCAGGAACCGCTCTGAGTCGAGACGCAGCAGCAGTCCAGACATGCACTGCACCTAAACAAACTACTGCTGTTGTGCAGAGAAACAAACCTGCAAAATAATGAAAAAAAAAAACCTACTGCTGAAGTGAGGGACGAAAAGAGGCAGAGAGAAGTAAACAGATTGAGAAAAATGACAGCATACTAAGAAGCAGAAGACATGGGAGAGGGGGGTGGAGAAGGCAGTCGCAGTGGAAAAAAGACAGTTTGGAAAATCAAATTTGCAGAAACACACAAAAAGGTAGCGCTCAGACAAAAGGCAACACACACGGGTATTTGTGGAGCTGTCTACCCATGATACCGTGCTGAAAGTTTATTAAACAACAGCCCTTCATGTGAAGACTCCCCACCTACAGACGAGCCGAAGCCCTGCGGCCCCCGTCACTCAGACGTTCCTTCATTTCAGCCGCGTGTTCACCTCCCCGCCGCTCTGGCCTCCCTCATCCTGCTGCGGATAAAACAGTCCCCGAAGGATCCTGCCGGTAATTTCCAGTTTCTATAGAAACTCAGGTATTAGAGAAGACCGCTTGGGGACCAGCTACAATATATCTCCACCATTTCATCCAAACGAGAGAGGAAGAAGTAGCAGAAAAAGAAGAAAAAGGAAAGAGCTGGAAGTCCCCCAAGGGTCTCGCAGTTCAAATTTCTGAAGTTCATGGGAGGAGGAGGAGAGAGACGGCTCTGGGCTGAACATACGAGCATTAGAAAACCCACCACAATGAGAGACAGAGGGAGGGGGAGCATTTCCTCTCTGGTCTGGCAGGAGCGATCTTTTCCCCTGGCTCCCACTGGAAGCTTTTTACAAAACATGTGTTGCTGACATGCTGACAGATTGCTCAGTGAAGTGTTCGGAGCGTGCACACGCTGGCCATTTACAGGACAACATCCTCTACCTGAGGCGCCATGTTTTATACATACACGAAAAAAAAAGACAATGGAAAGCAGATTGTAAACAAAGCAGGCCTCTTGAAGGTGGACAGGGAGATACGGAAGTACAGCCGTTCTCTTATTGACCCGCAGCATGCAAACGCTGTTAAAATGACAATGGAAAAGCTATAGAGTCTGCCGTCTGATTGAGGACGCCATCTTCATCGGCCGCTGGCTCAGAAAGTGCTGTCGTGGCAACCGAATGGAAACGGGGGGGATCATAATGTATTCATGATGCAGCGACCCAGGGGTTGAGAGCGCGCTCTCTGGGGACCCTTTACCTAGAGCTAGACGTGTCTGAGCAAAATCACTCAACACAGGACAAGAGCAGAATACTGAGCAGGCCAGAGGGGAGAAGAGACAAAACCGGAGAAACCAGAGAATAAGACTGATGTGTGTTAACAAATGGGGACACAACATCGGTGATACGCAGATACTGGAAATAGACTTTTAAGAGGTAAAAATGTGTCCAAGATGGTGCATGAGTCAAGAAATGTTTCACATTTCACTGCTCTGATTTCCAGTTGTTCCTTAGGTAAACATGAATCCATGCTTGAAATAAGATGAAATAAAACTCAAACACCCCTGATCTAAAATCTAGACTAACGTGTACTTCACAATCACTCACTATCAAATGCCGCGTCAGTCATGACTACTTCAGAGTCACGTGACAAATATGACAACACAAATGTCTTTTGTTGAATTGGTGGCTAATTTGTATGAATTTGATTTTTATATTTTCTTACGATCTGGTTACTCCCCATTTACATTGAGTTTCTTTCTTCCATTGAGCTCAAAAGAAGATATTATTTCGAAGAAGGCTTGTAATCAGTCGGTTGCTGGTAGCCACTGTCTTCCATAGACTTCCAGCAAGCATGGCCGTCACCAGCTGTGAGGTCACCAAAGTCAACCTCAGTAAATTTTTGTCATGTTCGAAAATAAAATTTGTTCTCTGAATGACTTATTTGCTGTTATGAGTGTCTGCATGTATAATTTAGTTTAGAAAGTTTGCAATCTGTGGTATGGAAATAATCGCTGTGAGGCGTTGCTGAAGTGAACAAGGTTTGAGATTGTTGTGTGAGGGTGTTGGATGTTGCCAGATCCAGCTATTATAAGTGTCTTTGAACATTTGACACTTAGTTAGTAAGTTAATAAAGTGGGAAATTGCAGTTTACGGTTAGCGATATTTTTATCTTATTTATAAAAGATTTGAACTACTTTCAGTTTATTTTTATTTATTTTATTTTATTTTATTTTAACCTTGTCTACAGCCATGTGGTTTTAAGTTTTGGTTTAAGTGCCTTTAATAAATTATTACTATGCAATACAAATATTTCAGCCATTAGTCAATTAGGCAAATTCATGAAGTAAAAGCTATAGAAGATATACACCCCAAAACTAAAGTGTGGATGAAAGCACCATCAGAAAACACTACTGCAAAATAATCCTAGAATAAGGATGTGCTGTTTTTCTTATGCTGTCATGTAACTGCTGCTAGCTAGCTACATGCTAACCTTAGCTAGATAGATAGGTCAGCTGAATCAAAGTGTTGCATTTCACAGTGTATAAAGTGGTGTAAATGATATATAGCCTTGATTTTTCCACATTACATGCAGACTAGTGGAACTGTTATTCAGTTGATTTCCACATCTTCAGTCGTGTGCCAAACAAGGAGAGAGAGAGAGCAAGCCAGTGCAGTCTTGGCCAGACACAGACTTATAAACATTTAATACTTAATACAGCTTCCAGCAGCGCGAGCAAACTCACGCACAAACATCTGGGACGACAAATGTGTTGAGTGCAAGCAGTGTGCTTGCAAACATGCACGAAGGTTTCTGGATTATGAATGGAGCTGCTGGATAGCATTTCAAGAAAGGAGTGTATTTGGCAAAAGTACAGAAATGTTGAAAAATACCCTCTCTGTTAACAATTAGTTTCGTGTTTTGAAGTTAGAATGGTCTACTAAAAGGAATGGGTGGTGCTATTTCAGACTTAAAGGAATAGTTGACCCAAAAATGCAAATTCTGTCATCATTTACTCACCCTCAAGTAGTTTCAAACCTGTATTAATTTCTTTGTTCTGCTGAACACAAAGGAAGACATTTTGAATAAAGTTTGTAACCAGGCTGTTTTGGGTCACCATTGACTTCCAAAGTAGGACAAAATTTTTTTTATGTAAGTCAATGGTAACCCAAAACAGCCTGGGGTGCATTTCCTGAACAACGATGTAACTCGCTGATGAACCACCATAGTACGATGCATTGTTTTGGAAACGAACTAGCTACACACAACTGTTTCCTGAACATGGTCGCATCTCCGTCGTTTGAACCACGTTAGTTCAACAACATTGGGCCATTGTTAATGACGTCACACAAATGTGAATCTTTGAACTGTGCTGGTAACGGCGGAACTTGCGATCAGAGTAGGCTAACCATGCTTTTAGGAAACGCACCCCTGGTTTGTACAAATATGATTTTTATTCAATTATTCTGTTGCCAGTTTTTAAGTGACTCTATGAAGCCATCTATGCGCATTAATTAGCATATATATTTGTAGTGGAATTTGTGGTGAAAAACTACATTACCCATGATGCCATACAGAACATTCCACCAATCAGAGTGAGCAAAGTGCACTAAAATAAATGAGAAAAATACTTCTGGAACAAACACTATACTGAAAAAGTGGGCGGTACTAATGCACTCTAAAGGAAGCAGCTGTTTTTCTATATTTGCATTTCTACAGAGACGAGCTATGGCTGGTAGACAAAGCTCAATGAATAGTTTATATGGAGCAGGATAGGATGCTCAGGAGACGGAAAGAGAGAGAGCGAGGAAGAGGAATAGATATGTCTCCAGAGACCGGAGCTGCTTTGAATATCTAATGACACTTTGGCTTTAACATGAACACACTCAGACTGCGGCACACGTTCAGATACACATTCATAACAACTCCAATATTTCTGAATTGTTGAACTGATTAATTCATCATTAATTCATGACACTGATAAACACTAGCAGAGACTGAAGATCCTTCAACCTGTCTTGGCAGAAATGATGTGTTGTGTTATGAACTACAGTTGGACGTTTTTTCTATACTTTACCTTGAAACTGCTCACAAATCATACAAATCATTCATTTATGAACTGAACTTATTTGATGCCTAAAATGTGGTGCAGCAAAGACAATATGTTTATCTGTCTGATGTAATGGTAAAAATATTGAGATTTATATTCAGACCTATCAAGCGGTCTAGAAGTTCAAACTACACTGAAAACAGTGTGCAAAACAAAATTCTGAATAAGATATTAAATATGGGTAATTGCACAGATAAATCGTGGGTTTCACTTTATTCTGATGGTCCCTTTAACACATTCTGTTGACTATGAGTACACCTACTAACTTTCTGAAAGTAGCTAAAATACTTTGACTTTATGATTGTGGCCACATCTGTATGAGCACAGCAGTAAATTAATGTTAAATGTTAAAAATTCTCACCGATAAGCAAGCAAAAAAGGTTTTAAACTAAATAAAACCACTGTTTTTATTTAATTTTACACTTTAATAACGTTTTTATACAGTCTGTTGTCATCACATATACATGCACACTTTAATTTATTTAATAGTGAAATCTTTTGATAGAATAATATGTTGCTAGCAAATTGAAATATTTGCCTATTTTCAGTTGCAATCATCCATATTTAATGTGTGAATCCACTAATCTTCATATTACTGTGAGCTGATGTCTCATAATGTCAGTCTGAGCTCTGGTCTATTTAAGCTCTCTGTTCAGTCACATTAGTCTCCTCTCTTCTTAAACCCGCACTCAAGCACTAAAATATGAAACTGAAACAAACTAAAGTATAGCACTTAAAGATTGGTACTTTTACTACTTTTAAAAGTAGAAGCACTTAAGCTTTTACTGGAGTACTATTTCATAAGAGTGTCTGATTTGTGTATTTACATACACTGCATTAACTTTCTATCGGCAAACCTCTCGCAAATGGATCCTCAGACTGTGGGTTCATCAGATTCATTACACATTTAAACCGTTTCCCAAACCTTTCTTAGGTGTTCTGTATTAGATTCATGTTTCACTCTCAGAAGTTACTGGGAGGACCTTTGCCTGCTGATAAATTTGTTTATTTGACAATCAATTTGTAAATCAAATTACTTGAGCAATGTTTCAATCAAAGTTTCAAATGTAAGGATTTGTAGATAAACTATCATTTTTAGTTAACCTTGGAAATACTTCACTCAAAAATAAACACCTACTTAAAATGTACCTGGCTACAGTATCTAAGATGAGTTTTGGAGAAATGTAGTATAGCATCAGTCCATAATGCATAATAATAATGCTACCTCATGCCCTGATGTCTTTCACATCAAAATCCACCCACATATTTGTTTAGAGCTGTTTAGGACTGTTTTGGCTTGTAAACAGTGCTTGATCTGTGCAGATTTCTCACTTAATTAAGACAAGATTACTTTTTCAATGCAAAAAGAATTGTGACGTTACGTGTCTAATTGTTGAATAAAGTAATCATTTTTGTTTTCTTTCCGTACAAAAAGTATTCATAACGTTATGGTCGAACCACTGATGTAAGATGGAGTATTCTGACAATATCTTTTATACTTTTCTGGACCTTAACAGCATTCATTATTTGGCTTTCATGGGTTTGGAACAACATGGGGGTAAGTGATTAATGACAAAATTTTAATTGCTAGGTGGAGTAACCCTTTAATCCATACTGGTGCAACCTACCCTTAATGATGAGCAACAAACCTATGTTTTAAATACATGAGCAGAGAAGCATGCCTTATAACAGTTAGAACAATTGCACAGAAAGTATCTGTTAAAAGCCTGTGCTGGTGACCTTGAGGAGCTGTTTCGCTGAGCGTTTATGTGGAGATGGACAGCTGTTGCGTTTCCAGGCTCCCTGAGGACAGCAGCGGCTGAAGCAGCAGGATGCTGTAACCAGCCGCAGAAACTCAATCCTCAGCCGGGCCGGAGCCAGAACCCCACCGACGCTGAGAGCTTTCAGGGGTAAACATTCCTGTCCCAGCCACTCTGGGGAGCGCTCCTGCCATCCTCCCCGAGGACGCAGCGCTTCAGCCCCGCACCAGCGTTGGGTTGGGGTCAGCATGAGGAATGCTGGAGGGTGCAGGCATCCTTCCTTCCTTTCCCGGTCCTGTGGAAGACAGCAAGTCCTGCGGGACACATTCCTATAGCCATCTCTCTCTCTCTCTGCAGTTCTGCATTAGCACGATCAATAGTCCAATCACATCAGGGACACAGGTGGATCCATCGGCCCATTCCCATAACGCAATGCAGTGGTCATGGCTTAAGTGCACAGAGAGGTGTTAAAGCTCCTTTGGTCCGGGCCGAGACGACGGCAGCCATTGATCGAGGCGACACGTGACATCTCTTACTGCCTCTGTCTTTGGGTCTCATTCTCTCAAGAAAATCTGAAATTTGTTTCACACACCCTTAGCTGGGGTTCCCTGTAGAACTATTTAGGAAATATATCAAATATATTCTACCCAATATAAGCAGCACAGCAAAATATTACAAAAACATTGTGTCTTTATTGCATTGTCTTCCCTGGCAACACACACACATGTTCATTTTGTCTTTTCATGAATTCTTATTTTAGTGTTAGTACATCAAGTTAGACAATTAAAATGAGAAATGCTTCCTCGGTTGATAAAAAAGTTGTGTTGTTGCTGTTTGTTTGTTTTTTTCAGTTTTAGTTTAGTTAACTATAACAACCCTGTTAGTTTTTTCTAACGAGTCTGTCACCAGATGAACTATCTGTAAAATACAGCTTTCAGTGATTTGTGATTCGACATGAACCACAAGCTTTTGTTCTCAAGACTTGCAAGACTAAATCAGTATAATTATTGAGCATGGCATTTGTGAAGAAAATGAAGCTGAATGAGCGTTCTCAAGCCTTTTCTGCTGAATTTAATCTGTGAAAATGTTGGAAAGACTGAACGCAAGCTCCCCGTCGAAGCACGGCTTTAATATCAGACCCATTTGAAGAAGCAACTCAGTTAATCATGCATGCTGAGCTACTTCTAAACCTGCTTTCACCTGCACACTTCTCTGCTCTTCTTCAGATATGCACCGCTCCCAAATGACTATTACATTCTTCTTTTTGGCCTCCACAGGGAGCTCATTTAAACCACCATCTCAAGTACTGAACAATTAAGACTTATTTGTCAAAGAAATGGGGTTTTTTAATGAGGGGCTGCTCTGATGGCAGAAGTCAGCAGAGGGAGTCGCTGATCAAATCCAGCCAAATCAATTACACACAAGTACTGAATTACAAAAGCCCAATCTCCAACAGAGGGACCAAACCAAAAATGTTTGTGTAGAAGTTTACGCCAAAGCAACAATATGAGGATGCAAATAATGATTAAGCAATGTGCTGCATCTAAACATCAGATTCAGATCTGAGCATCATATACATTGTGTTAAAGACACAAAGAAGATATTTGAAGTATGTTGGTAACCAAACAGTTGATGGTAGCCATTGACTTCTATGGCCTTGAAAAAAACAGTACGGGAGTCAATGCCTACCGTCAACTGCTTGGTTATCCACATTCTTCAAAATATTGTTTTTTATATTCAGCAGATGAAAGAAACTTAATATACTAATTCACGAGTTCATGCTTCCTCATTAAGAATAACTGAAGCAAATTTGGCGTGCTGTCCGGGGAGCGAGCCGGCAGGATCGGCAGACTCCGAACCCTAGCGGCTTAAACCCTAGGCGGGGTTTAGTGGTTCGGTGTCCGGCTCGATCTCCGTCTGCCCCCCCCCCGGAGGAAGTCGTGGAATTAAGGAGGAGATGGGGAGGAGGAGGGGTGCACAAAAGCGAGATGCGGAAGTGAGGGATAATGTTATTATCAAAACATCCACTACAATTTCAATACAATAATATAAAGAAACTCAGTATGATAATTTTCAGTTTTGAAAATGTCCATCGCCACGGCCTTAAACTACAGTAAATACTCATTTGCCTTCTTTTTAAGATCACTATTTTTTACTTTATGCAATGGTGTATAATAATCAATCAATAAATGTTAATATAATATTCAAGTTCAAGTATCTTTTTGATACAGTATTGTCAATATGGACCATTAAGCCATTCATAATTGCTAAAATCGAAACTGGATATTTGTACACTAATCTTTCTATTTTTAGCACTTTTATGGCAGAAATAGCAGTAGTTATATGCTAGTATGAGATTCAGAAATCAGCAAGTTACTGAATGAATCATCTGTTTTGAATGAATCAGTTGAGTTGGTGAATCAAAACAGTGAATGCTCAGCACCTACTGGATTTACTTTCATATTTAAATATTAATACATTTTATAGTTCTATATTTAGTGCATCTTATATTTAAAACATCAATCTCATAAGAAAATGTAACTGCAGTGTAAATGCATTCATGCCATCTCAGAGCTGCATAAACAGTATGTGTATATACATCTAAATCCACTTCAGATGCAGCTTCTGTGCCACTTCTGCAGTGCAAAGATGAATTGTTGACACTGATTTTGTTTCATTGGAATCAGCCATAGTATTTTATTGTTCTAGTTGCATACATTTAATAAGGTTAGATAATTTGTCTTCATAAATCCTGCAAAGTGTCCTCCTTTTGAGAAGCAGTTTGTGCAATTAATTTTTACATTTGCACAGTTTAAAAACTCTCTGTTGTCTGTTTGACTCATGCATCAAGCAATGTTTTCTTTCTGTAATTTAAAGAATTATTTACCTGTGAGGTGACCCTGATGACTCTTGTGTGGAGTGAGAGTGTTCAGGGGCTCAAACGCCTGCTCTTCCTCCTCCTCTTCTTCCTCCTCAGGACAGATGTGGCTCCTCAGACGGCCTTTCCCTTCATCCTTTGACTCAATCTCTGCAGCAGCAGCATCTGGATCTGAGGGACCAAGAGCAGCAGGACGAGAGAGTGTTATCAATAGTTTAAGATCTATCCTCACATTATCCCAGAAGACAAGCAGACGTATTAAAACAACATTTTCAGAGATCATTTTTGCTCTAGCCATAATTGTATTGATTGCTCTTGCATTTCTTTTTATTAGCAAAAAACATAGATTTTTTTCAGTATGGCCAGGCAACTGAAAGCAATTTTATCTACCAGCCCCTGTTGCAGACAAATTGTCATGGATTGGCCTTTGGAAACAACAATGCATTCTTTTTCTAATGCATTTGATAATATGTATTAAGAAAGAGGAGAAAGAAAAGCTCTGTGTGTTTAAGTGCTGTTCGTCGCAATGCTGTTCTGCTCTTTCCTCAGAACAAAATGCTTGTCTTATATGAGCAGAAATCATCGGCGATATTTGCCCACTGATTATTTATCCTGAAATGTTTCATTTTAATTTGGCATTCGCGTCATCTTGAATTGGTAACAAGCCGTCACAGGCTTTCATGGCTGAGGTTGCCAGATGTCAAGAGATTAAATCCCCCGATCAGAGCTTTTAAAATTCATGCAATTTCTGGCCAAGTAATCTTCCCAACCTGGCAACCATGTGCAAAAGCACTAATGAGCTGGAAACATGGGCAAACATGTATGAGTTTAGCGATCTCTGATACAATATTCTGCACGTGTAATACAGTATGCCAGTATGTTTTCTTTCGTGGGCGTTTACGCTGTTTGCTGTAACCAAATCTGTGAGCAAACAAGGCAAGTCCATTTCTCTGGATATGGGATTGTATGAAAACTCAAAAAATAAAAATAAATAATGACAATAACATTTATATTCAATATTTTATTTTATTTTATTTTAATATTTCATAGAGAGAATGTCTCTCAAGGACAAGCACCTTTAAAGAAGGCTCTTCTCCCAGCCAGAAACAAGTGCAAGGAAAAAGTTGCTGTCACGACTGGTTTATTCTGCTCAGTCATGTCTGTTTGTGTTCATCTTACACATATGCTAAATGAAAAGGCTGACCGTAAAAGTTTAAATTCTTTTAACTTGACAAGGTGTTTCAAAAGCGTGGTGTAAAAGACACAAGATACGAAAACAATGGTCATATATATCCATCTAGCACACTAAAAAAAACCAATACAAAATATGTTCTGTGTGAATAGCCCTTAGAGTAGAAGCATATACTCTTAAGCCAGTCATATGGCCCCTTATGACACAAAAAAATGCTTCAATGTGTCAGAGCAATTCCTCATCTTCATCAGACTCAATGTGCTTTTCAACTATCGGTTCACTCTCTCCATCAGGGCTCTAAGAATCTGTTTCTCAAGGATGTGGCATCTATCTATAAGTAAATGCACATATGATAGAACCGTGTTATACATAAAATACTCATGAATACTCACGCAGTCACGTTGCATTATGTACTATACAAAATTATTTAAAATTGCGAACAAACTCATCGAAAGATGACCTGCACCAAGCTGTTATTTTAAGATTATTTTCAACCTACCAGCTGTAAGGTTTGAACTTTAACAATCCTTGTGCAAGAGTCCTCTAGAGACGCTGTCATTGATGTGCACTGCAGTGAGACAGATCAATAACGGGACGTTTGAGGATTTGACCGCTCTCCTGGAATACACACGAGCCGCCGCTCAAAGCAGTGCAGAGAGCATTACCGAACTCACTAAAACACAAGCATTTAGACCATCTCCTTGCTTCTGCTTCCTTTTATAGCATAAAGTCACATTCTGAAACCTGCATTACTTTTCATGTCAAAAAAAAACAAAAAACCTGTCTCAAGACTAATCTCACACTGTCCTTTCCTGCTGACAAGGAGATCTTTAAAGACACAATTCTTGTGTGTCGAGTGTCACTGTATTGTCATTTATTCTACTGTCACAGAATCTAATACACAAGAGGTAATGTAGGGTCAGTCATTGTGACATATAAACCATAACGGGGTGAACATGGAAGCAAACCGGAAGCAAACTCTAGCTTTTAAAGACAATATAAAATGTAAATATCTATTCCAAGGAAACAGGCTGTGTAGTGAGCAGAGCTTGAAAAGTGTGTGCTGCTTTATCAATACAGCAAATGCCATGAATAAGTGATTTCTCTTTCCCCTCCTTTCTCGAATTCCTCCAGCAGCAAGTTCATTCTGTATATTGATCTTCTTTCTCTATTCGGCCCTGTCTCTCTCTCTCTCTAACACACACACACACACACACACTCAGTCTAATGCACTCCTGGAATCATATTCTCTTCAAGAACAGGCAGAATCCAGCTGTAGACACTGATCCCAGAACAGCAGCGTTACTTTAGAGACAATTCACTCCTATACTGTTGCTTACTCCACATTATCAGTGAACTCATTCTGCCTCTGTCAGCTCAGAGACATCTGCTGAGGAGGAGCTCAGAGGAAACTCCAGCACGAGGAAATTACTTTACACACTTTTTAAATACGTTTCAAGAAATTATGTGAATGACATCCATCAATCTGTAAATGGATGACATGAAGTATAACGCACTGAAAGTAAACATGAAAGAAAACTCTTTTATGTGAAGAATAGCATAATTGAATTGTCTGTATAGACTATATAGACTAAACCACTATAAATATGTAATGTGAAAGATTATGTGTATTCCCTAGACGTAATCAACATCTGATGTTGTTACATTGTAACTGCACCTCAGTATTCAAAT
>JAUMHE010000043.1:1219262-1230020 GCA_032359235.1 Enteromius mattozi
GAGAGAGAGAGTGAGAGAGCGCGAGCGAGAGAGAGAGAGAGAGAGAGAGAGAGAGAGAGAGAGAGAGAGAGAGAGAGAAAGATAGATAGACACATGAAGCTTTTTGCTCCAAACTAACAAATTTCAAAGACATTCATCAGAATCCCTCTAAAATGTATTGGGTTTACCAGAGCTAGATCTACTCTCTGAAGTAAAACTCTTCAGACTTGACATCACAGATGTGAAGAGTGTGATGGGGGTTTCAGAGAGCAAAGGACACAATCACAGCGTCAGAACACAACTACTGTATGAAAGAGACCCTCATGAGAGTAAAGACTCAAACCTGACTGCATATGAAGTCAATACATGTGAAAAACAAATTATTTCATAAACATAAAAATCCTACACATAAATCCTCATTTAACCTCAAGGACAGAAATTATTTAAAGTTATGAAGTAAAATGTGAAAATATTTTCTTAAATTGTATATAATCTAAACTGCACTAGACCAATGACTGCTCTGCTAAATGGCTTTTAATGTTCTCCAATGATAACCATTAAAATGCAATGAAAAATCATTCTCTATGTTTGTTGACTTAAATGCATACAATACTGTTGACTGTTTATTACTGAACAGTGAACAGTAAAGAAACCTACAAACAATACAACTACACAAACAGTACTTTCACATTTTACTGAATATTTAATTCACCATCAAAAAAGAAAACAATATATTGCTAAATCATGACAAACGTAAGCATGCAAAGTTTAAATATAATGTATACAGTATGACAATAATTTATAAGTGATGCACACAGACGCCGATTGCTTAAAATGTTCAAACTTTTCTGAGATTAAAAAGTCTCTTTATCAGTCAGCCAACTATTAATCAATAATCTACTACAGTCAGAATATGTGTATGTTCTACTGCTTTATGAATATTTCTGTAAAATGCACCTCAAAAAGCATCCAATTAATGAACATAAATAAAGGCAGTCTTATTTACGGCCATCAAGAGCTCTGCCTGAGAGACAGAGAGGAATGTGGCACAGCAAACACTGTGTGTGTGTGTGTGTGTGTGTGTGTGTGATGCAGACGGGCAGCTCTGAGCAAATGTCAGCGTGAGAGAAGAAAGTGTTTGCATATGAGCGGATGATGTATGTCTTTGGCCCGTGGACATTTATTCCCTTAAGCAATAATGCTGTCACCTTTGTCCAACACATTATATATTAAAATAACCTTTTGTAAAAAAATAAATAATGTCTTCCCTGAGATCCAAACACACAGCTCATATGTATTTAAACTAGCTTGTGTCTCCATGACTTCACACAACCTCGCTGACCTCCATCACCTCTGACACTCCATCACACACGTCTCTCCGTCCGCTGCATGAACAGAGCAGCTAAGAAAGTCTGTGTGAAGTTCAGTCTCAAACAGCAAAGAGACTGACACCAGTTACGCAACAGATTGGGTCAAACTACCAAGCAACAGTATAAACTGGTAAGATATGACCCACGAGTGCAAAGTTGCTTCAAATAAAGTTGCCTCGTTACATTAATATCTATTCAAAAGCATTGTCCTCCTATTTTCAAGTTTACTACCTTATTAATTTGTAAATTACAATGTGCACTTTATGCAAACAAATTATGTCTACAAAAAAAAAAAAAAGAAATGAAAGAAAGAAAGCTAATGCAAAATGCCAAAGTAGGTGTATAGACATATATAGACATCTACCTCATTGAATAATTAATAAAATAATAAGATAAAATAACGGTTACACTTTATTTTAAGGTGTCCTTGTTACACTGCAATTATACATATAAATATCGAGTCATATTAATTAATTGCATGTACTTACTAGCTTATATGGTTAGGGTTAGGATTAGGGCTTGGCTTAGTGCTACTTGCATATAATTACGCATAATTAATTGTTAATATAACAGTATGTACATGTAACATGTAACAAGGACACTTTAAAATAAAGGTGCATTAAGACATGCATAGCCATGTTTAGTTTAGATTTTGTGCCATCAAGAGAAAGAAAGAAAAAATAAAACAACGTACATAAAGTCCCTTAATATAAAGTGGGTCCAAGCATACCAGTAATTTTGTTTTTATTCTTTTGTGTAGAATTGTAGAATAGATATCCTCTGTCTGATTCACTTGTCTGAGTTTCTTTACAAACATAAGTTACTAAATCCTAAATTTTATGCGACAAATAAAGAACATCATCACTGCCAAAGCCTCTCAAGACCACATTGGATGCAAAGAAAGAACACAGCCGAACAACACGGGGACAGTAGCCCCAACGCTAAATAATGGTGTAATGGTCAAACGATTCATGTCGTAATGTTTATCCTGCTGGTAACGCTCCAGTCACGTGACGTGTCACTCCAAACTTGCACGCCAATTTAACATCCAGATCTTATATCATCGCTCCAACACAAAACACAGCGCAGAGTGTCACGCATTTCTACTTTACGTTTGCGACCCTTCACACACCAAACAGTTCATAAAGCAGACCTTCGGGTTTTATATTTGTTCATATTTGCGCTGTTGTATAACGCGTGCATTTACCGCGAGAAGCTGTTTGACATCCTACACAATTCAGTTTTGGTTTGTCGAAAAGCCTTTGCACAGGTACGGAGGAGCACTTACCTTTCAGAGCTCTTGGTTTGGCTTGTTTGCGGCGCGACATCCTACAGAAACCCGCTGAAGAACACACATAAATATTTCTATATCTCCTCTAATGTGATCATAAAGCGCATTCAGCCTGACAAATTGTACATAAGAGGTGAAAATCACAGTGGTGCTGGTCAATTCCTGATGGTCTAGATGTGTCTGTTTAGAGCAGCTGAAGAGTTAAAATGTCATATCCATCTGCTGATAATTCATATACATGTTTGATATTATCTGTTACACTGCACGACAGATCTCGAACGCCGCTGTGAATGTGCGAGAGGAAAAAAAAAATCTAATAAAGCGAAAAACGAGTAAAAATGAAGTATTTCCTTACATTGGCACGAGCTAAAGACTAATTGAGACCGTCAATTTTCTCATTTCATCTGAGAATCAGGACTTGAGTCTGTTTTAAAAAAGGAAAAAAAGAGTCGGAGAGGAACATGCGAGCTCCCTCCTCATCACCAACCTGCGAGGTCTCGCTCTGCGCTGTCGCTCCGGTAGTCCACATAATAATGGAAAATGGAAGCGAGGCCCCCAAAGCCATGAGGACGGCTCCAGAGGGGGCCCCATCCCCGCGGGGACGCGCCCTGTGCGTAATCACGGAGGAAATCATTGTCAGCCTGCTGCTCTCAAACACTGACAGAGAGGCATGATTAAAATCCGCGGGGCGTCGGCAAGATCTGGCGTCTGGATCGGGGAGTCGGCGGATCCGGAGCCCTGGACTTCTGTCGCGTCTTATGAAGGCGGATTGGTCCCCCTTCTGGCAGACGAGATACAGTAGCGTCTCTATGAGAAATGCACGCTGATATACAGAACCATTGCACATTTTCAATCGCATGTTTCGAGTTGGAATATGCCTCAGTGTGTTTAGACTTGGTTTACTCACCGCAGCAAGAGTGTGTTTTTCACACTGAGCACAATTATATTAACCCGATCATGAATGTGCGTTCAATGGCACGACTTTCTGTTGCTACTGGCCTACTATTTATATGCAAAAAAAAATAAATAAATAAATAAAAAAAAAATATATATATATATATATATAAGATATATATATACACACTTGATGCTCAATTGATTTAGGGCTGTGGGTAGGTGCCTATATGCACGCGAACAAAGTGCGTGTTATATGCACGCAAAAATTGCGTATAAATAGTACGTAAAATACTAAAAAGTGCCACTGATACACATTTCAATGACCGGGCTAATTTAATAAATAATGCATTAGGCTGTTATGGCCCACTGATGCCCACACTTTCTCCAGCTAAGTAAGGTCTGATATGATTGATTTTGATGATGATTTTACAACAGTGGTAACCATTAAAACAACAAGGTTTTTTTTAAAATGTCAAAATACAGTCAAGTTAAACACTAGCAGTTCTTTGCCTTCACTATAAAATAAAATGAAATGAATACACTACATTTTAACATTTATTCTCCTTATACAGTCCTATGCTTTTTTACTTATTAAGTTGCTTATTTAAATAATAATAATAAATGCAAACATTTGAGCTTATATATCCCAATATATTAAATTTAATATAATGCTCAACATTGTGTCAACAGAGCTCATAAAATAAAATTGAAAAGGTTAATCAGTCATTTACGAGTAACTTGCAGCAATGCATTTAGTTGTGGCAACAGGTCCCAACTAAATTTAAAGTGCGTTACATGTTGCAAATAACAGTAAATAAAGCATAATTTCAAGCAACTCTAAACCAAACCCTAACTTTTCACATATATTTATTTGTAATTACATTATGACAACATCACCTTAAAATGAAGTGAAACCAATACATTTTTACCTTGTTTGCTGTTATAGAATAGCATGTTTTCCCGTTTTTTAGGAATAGGTGAATAGAAATACTGGATATATTGAGATTCTGGATATATTGGAACCAGATTTATTGGAAAAGATTTTCTCTGTTGCACTGGGACTGAACGGCTGTATTTAGTTGCGATTGCTCATTACTGTCATGTTGTGACCTCCATAGCTGTATTATTTGTATAACATCCTCACTATATTTATAAAGCCTTTACATGTTGAGAATCTGCTCTAAATATTTGGAATCACCCCCGAGTAAATTCCCCACTTACCATCTGACAAAAGCACAAACAAAGTGTGATCAAAAGACGCAAGATTGATATGATTTGCTTTTTTGTTGCAATCATAGTGTTTGCAGGATGTAAACATTTTTTGTATGTGGTTTCGTTCTGTCAAGAGGTCTCTGTTGTCTTCAGATGAATATGAGCGGTGCGCAGGGTCCCAACATGCTGTCAGTCTCTCTCCCCAAATCTGAAGCTCTTTTATACCTGCAGCCCCCAGCCGTTCCTCACAAACACAAACAAACAGCGCTCCAAACCCGCACAGACTGCTCACACTTTCATTAGGAACAACACTCGTATTCTTCCACAGTTTGGTGTAGTTATCAGCGTACAAACTTTTTATTGTCATATTTATTGTGTGAATTAGAAAAACTTACTTACTAAGGGCTTGAAACTGGTTTTGTCCCGTGAAAGCTGTTGGGTTGTGCTTATAAAGTCACATATGGTTATATTTTATATTAACAAGTTGTAAAGTGCGATCAGAGGATTTTATCTTTCTCTTCTTTTTCTTTTTTTTAAGGGGCCTATGCCTGAGCAGTGTGGCAGACAGGCAATATGATGCCATACAGAATATAGAGACATCAAAAATATATAAACTAAAATAATTGAAAACCGAAATAAAAATGAATTAAAAAAAAACTTGGTAACACTTTATTTTAAGGTGTCATAATAGAGAGTAATTGCCTAATTAGGTACTTAGTAGTAGCCATTGTACTTACATGAAATAAAATGTACTTATCATGTAACTAAGTTACAGGAACAGCCTGTAATTAGAGTTTGTAATTATGTAGATGTAACAGACAGCTACTGTTACACATATGTTACAGACAGAGTCTGTTACACAGATACTTACACTTGAGTACTATCTTGATACACTTTATTTTAAGTAGCCTATGTCTGTGTAATATTCTGTCATTTTAATATAATTAGAAAGGTGTTACATGTATTTAAGCACATATGTGACAATATTTTGGTTACACAGGGAGTATCTGTGTAACAGACTCAGTGTGTAACATATGTGTAACATTAGCTGCCTGTTACATCTACATGATTACAAACTCTAATTACAGGCTGTTTCATAACTCAGTTACATGGTAAGTACATTTTGTTTTATGTAAGTACAATGACTGCTACAAGGGAATTACTCTGTATTATGACACCTTAAAATAACGTGTTACCAAAAACTACAATAAATAAATGACGCTAGAAAAACGACAACACTGGTCTCAAATATTACACATTAAAGATATTTAGTTACAAGCAAGTTTAGCAGGATTTGGTTTATTTTGAACATTTACTTGATGTACCTGCTACATATTTTTGGATTTCACAAGTCTTACCTCAAAATTTCACTTGCTGTTTTGAATAACAGAAAACATTGCTTCCAGATCTGTGGCAACAAAGACGGAAACATAATACATGTATTTAAAAATTGTATTTCCATCTCTGTTGCAACAGTTTTGGAAGTGTCTAAAAATGATTTTACCCATATGTACAATTCACTGGTGTTTAGTGATCACTTTTTGGCTCAAGGTCTGCATTTAAAGACACAGCAGAGGTGTTCAGATGGGATTGAGACTTTGTTTTCTGCAGAGCAGTCAAGTTCTTCCACACTGACTCAGTCATTTATTTTTGAACCTTGCCTTACAAACAGAGGCATTGTCATGTTAGAAAAAGGTCCTGTCCATACTGTAGCTATACACTTGTAGCACACAATTCCCTAGAATATCATTATATGCTTAAACATTAAGATTTGTACTCGTGGAAATTTCATTGGAAGTAGTCTGTTCATTAAAAATATAAAAAAATACTTTTGTCCATATAGTGTGTATATGTTGTAATACACATTGACAGTTGTCAGTAGATATACACACCATTGAAAAGTTTGACATCAGACTTGTAATGTTTTTAAAGAAGTATGTTATGCACATCAAGGCTGCATTTATTTGATCAAAAAATACAGAAAAAAACAAATATTGTAAATAATAATTTTCTATTTTAATATACTTTCAAATTTAATTTATTCATGTGATGCAAAGTTGAATTGTCAGCATCACTACTTATAGTTATAAGTTATATATTAGATATTTCTCCTCACACTAATAACTGTACGTCTGTGTTCTGAGGAGGCTCGGATGTTTTCTGGAGCGACGGGGTGTTTTTCAGCTTTGATGCCTCCATCCACAGCAGCTAGCTCCTCATCACCGGGTCTGAACTGTTGAGTCGTGCCAAACTCATCGTGCTACAGAGAAAAGACAAACTACTCGTTATTGTTTAGCCTGCTCACTGATTTATTCGCTGGCATGCATTCTTCTGAGATCCGCATCGTTTGTCACCTTCACCATGTTGCCAGTGTGTTGGTTAAGACTGACCGCTAATATTTGTAACCTTCCAATTTGGATGAGCGCAGGCGGAGGCGCCCTGCGGCGAGAGGCCGACACCGGCTCATCAGCACAGATCAGACCGGGCCTGTGGATGGAGGGTGGCGGGACATCGTGCCCTTGGTTGGGGTTTTTGGCAGAGCATGACAGCAGCGTCTGGCAGCAGCTCATTCGTGTCTTGTTTCATCACAGCACATGTTCAGTCATCTACCTCGGCAGTATTTCAGTGGCAGAGGTTTTGTTTTGCACATTTCCAGTGAATTCAAGGACATAGCTGTGTTTTTGTGATTGCTTTTAGTTCCACTTTATATTAGGTGGTCTTAACTAATATGTGCATACATTTCTTTATATTGTACTTATATATTTTACAAACACCTATATGTAATTGACCCTTCGCTAAGCCACGCCCGAAAACCGCCACAGGCCAATCGTGGCTTAGCAACCGTAGCTAGGAGTGGGAGGTCTGTCAAGCTTTCGAGTGAGGGAAACATGCTGAAGCGCTGTGCGTATGGATTGTGCAAATCTGATACCCGGTATCCTAAAAGTTTGGAAGGGGTGGTGGAATTTTTTTAAAACCCAAGGGGAGAAATGCCAGGCATGGGTAAAGGAGTGTGGGAGGCCCCCATTCATAACTAAATTCACAACTTTTTAACCTGAAGCGCTAAAAATATGAGCGGGGGAATGTTATCATTGCAAAGTGGTCAGGCTAATGTCTTGTGTCTATTTCACAAGACTATAGCCACTTTTCCACTGTCGGCCCGAACGGTTCCATTTGTGTTTCCATGTGAGCCTGGAATGGCGCGGCATGATTACAAGCCATTCTCAGCCTGGGATTCTCGAACCTTGCTAGTAAAGTGCGTGTGTGTGTGTCATGGCTAATCAGGATCTGTTGCCTGCTTGCTAGTTTCTCCATAGCTTGCGAAGCACGCTTTTTTGAGTAATGTAAACACAAATTAGTAATAAAATCTAAATAAATTTCTGATCATCCTCCATAACGCGGTGGTTATTTACGCCTCATATGTAAACATTAGTACTACCACGGCAACAACTGACATATTGGAATTGCGTTACAAAGAGATCCGTTATCAGCCCCGCAGTGGAAAAGGAAACCAGAACCGTACCAGTCGGCTCGGATCGACACGGAAGGGAATGGCTCTGCAAAGAGAACCGGTCAGCCTGAAAAGCCTCAGTTTGTGTGTTTTAGATTTGAATGGTCAGCGTATGAGGCGGCTGCTGCTTGTGCTGTGACCTAGGCTTTAGCTTCATCTTCAATTTTGATTAAATAATTTTCTAATCGGATGCATATTATGTCATGGATATACCCCTAGTATGTATACTTAAGTCCCTTTTGTCTTGCTCTTTCAGATATCTCTTCTGTTCCCCAAAAATGACTAATTTCCTTGGGAATGTCTGACACTGGTGCATACATACTGTAATAGCCGTGCCAGGCGCGAAAGCTTGATGGACATAGCAACAGTAACTAAGGAGGGCGGGGCTTAGTGAAGGGTCAAATACACCTGTAATTAATTTCTGTAATTACATTTATAATTACACTGTTAACCCATCCCTTACACCATATTGTCCAGTGATTTTAATATTTTTTTTTTTACACTGAAAAAAGTTGGGCAAGACGTGATACAGGAAATGATGCGACTATGACTCCACCTCTTAAAGTTTTTTTTTTTTTTCCTTTTTTATGTCAGTAAGCAAATAGGGAATATATTTGTGGCACTGTCCCATTCACTGCTGTTCAGGTTAACCCAACTGTGAGGACTTCTGGTGCTGAGAAACCCAGAAAAGTGAAAAAGGTCCAGCACATAGCATTTCTTTACAAATAGACATCATCAAGACTGGCCTGGAATAAATAATACAGTATTTTTAGTGAGAATGGGAGTTTGTTTTAAAAATGCTGTCGTCACAACGCCACAGTGTGGTGTTGTCTCTTTAAGATAATTGGTTATGGAAGCAGAATGTTTGTGTTGATGCTTGATTATTACTTTAGATGTAACTTGGAAAGAAAAGGCATATATAATAATGATGGCTTGGAGAGGTGAGAGAAGCTGGGATTTCTCTTAGTGATCATTAATGAATGAGGTGTATTTGTGTAATATCCAGAGTATTGTTTAGTACTGTCAGCGGTTATTAGGGAATTAGTAACTGATTACATGTAATATGGATTATGTAATCAGATTCCAAAAATATAGTACTCGCAATTAGATTATAACATTTTTAAATATTTGTAACTAAACAACAGTTATGTTTTAATTATTTACATGATTACATTTTATTCACACAATAACAATGAATTATTCATAATGTTTGGATCCTCCCTAATTGTCCCTTTCTAAATTGATATTTTTATGTTATTTCCTATTTGCATGTAATGCAGCTATTCCCAACCTTTTTTTTCCCTGTCAACAGAACCTCTTTCATTTCAATTCACAGTTCTCTGATGTTGATAAATGGTCACAAAATTTAAATGATTTATTTTAATTTGACATTTTTATGACTTGATAAGTATTAAACTCAACCCTCTGCAGTTCCTTTATGAAGCCCAGTTTGTGAAACCTTGATGTAATGGTTAATACACTTAAAATAGTTTTTATGAATATTCATGAGATGATACAACATATTATAAAGTTATTTATAATGCATTATGCAGTCATTATAATACCTTTAGAATTCCCTTATAATGTATAATAAATACAGGCTTCATAGAAAGTGTTACAGAAAAGACAATAGTTTCTTGTCTGTCATAGATGTAATACTTGGTTACTGGTTCAGTATGAGAGTGCTGGTTATCTCAAGGACTCCTGTTTAAAGCAGCTGAGATGGAGACGGCCCCAGATCCCTTGACCTGATTTGAGAAACTAGCTCAGCAGGGCTGTCAAACGCTCACAGCGGAGGATTCTTCACTGGTGAGGGATGATCTCTGCGCTGGTCCCAGCTCTGCTGTCAGTAGGTCTGACACGAGAGACCCCGGGACCGTCGGACAGCACACTCACATCCCTACAGTTGACTTTTACAAACTGGAGCTCCTCTCACTGGA
Source organism: Enteromius mattozi (assembly GCA_032359235.1). NCBI lineage: Eukaryota > Metazoa > Chordata > Actinopteri > Cypriniformes > Cyprinidae > Enteromius > Enteromius mattozi. The sequence continues at coordinate 1,229,460 of JAUMHE010000043.1, forward strand.
TGACACACATACAGCCCTTACTCCTCTTTCTTTGACTCTCAGGTTCTCAGAGATTCAGCCACTCACAGACAAAAAATAGGCTAAAAAAAAAAAAAAAAAAATCAACTGCAACAAAAAAAAACATAACTATAGCACTGCACTGCAAAAAAAAACGTCTTATCTTACTTAGTATTGTTGTCTTGTTTCTAGTAAAATATCTACAAATTCTTAAATTAAGATGCATTTACTAGATGAGCAAAATGATGTAAGATATGTACCCATTGCATATAGCATATACACACATACAAGTCCATTTTTGTGTATCAGTACCAACAGTTTTGGTTTTTAATGATGCACTTTCATGAGATTGGGTTGTGTTGTTTCCAGTGTGGAAAAAAACAACAACAACAACAACTTAGCCCATTTTGCTTAAAATATGTGGCATAAAAATAATAATAATAATAAAGTATCTGGTTTTGGCAGATAATGGAAGGAAAGGAAAGGGCGTGACATGTGGCCAGGTATGGTTTCCCATACTAGGAATTTGTGCTCTGCATTTAACCCATCCAAGTGCACACACAC
>JAUMHE010000043.1:1250779-1260927 GCA_032359235.1 Enteromius mattozi
TTGTCAACCCAAAACTAATCCTGTAACTCTGAGTTTGTTTAGCCACCATCATGGTACAGGCCCCTGGTGGCTTTCTCCTCATGTTTGCTCATAAAGTTCTTGCAAACTATTTGCTAAACACTGCTCACAGAGCTTGGAGGTTTGCCAATATCTTCAGGTTTTACATACTGTACCGCTTTTGTTCATGCATTTCACAACACCGACAATAGTGTTTTCATTATTATTTAAAGATAGTAAAGCTGAACGTGAAGTGACTGAACTGATGCCATGAGGCCTGGCCGATCCAGAGAAAATACAGTGTTTGTGCACCAACCAAGCAGCAGGTGGCGCTAATGGACTTTCAGTGATTTTGTTTCGCAATCCTCAGTTTAACAGAAACAAACAGGAGACAAAACAAGTTTGTTTTTTTTATACAATTGCATCTATCAGCTGTACATTCACCTACCATCTATGCTTTATATGTATATGTGATTGTTTGCCATGTTGCAGTAAAAAAAATAGTTTTTATATGGTTTTCTTTTGCTAGGGTTTCATGGTTAGTTCCGTGTCAGTGCACCAAGGATTCAGCAAAAGTGTGCAAACATTGGGGGAAAAAACCCCTGCAAAAATACACACGACACACAGAGAACAGCACACAGAAGTTCATACTCAAGTTCCACAAGCTATTTTTTGATAATTGCAGCTCTATGTGCAAGAATTCTGTTAATCAAGATGTTGTAGTGCAGGGAATCCAGCAGGGCGGATGACAACAGGTAGATAGCACAGTGTATGATGATGATAAGAGTGGGTGGGTTAGTCATACCTGTGTTCTGTGGAAAGGTTGGAACTCAATACAACAATATATGACTTAATATCTTGCATTTACAACTTTATATCTTGAAAATGGAACTTTATATTTCACAATTATTTCTTATTTTTAAATTGAACAACTTTTTATTAATATTTTTTATTATTATTTATTATTATTATTTATACTTTAAGAGCAGCTTGCATAGTAGAAAAAAAGGATCCTCATTCATTCTTTGCTGAAAATCAATTGAAAGTATTTTCGTGTCGGCTTAGAAAGTTAGAAGGTAACTTTGATGCAACACTCACAGTTGCTCAAAACACATGACAAATAAAATCCATAGAAATGGCGTCGCTCTTCTATTTAAACCAATACAAAAGCATTTGACCAGCTGTAATAAAGTTGTATGTCTTTGATAGGACATCAGTATGGGTGAACTGGGTGTAGCACCTCATGCACTGACTCATACATTATGGTCACAGTCATGCAACTAAGAAACAAAAAAACGTTTAAGCAGAGTTCCCACTTTTCCACAGAACACAGGTATGACTAACCCACCCGCTCTTATCATCATCATACACTGTGCAATCTGCCTGTTGTCATCCGCCCTGCTGGATTTCCTGCACTACAACCTCTTGATTCAGGAATCCCACGCTGATAGAGATTGTTGGCTCAGTGACGGTTTAGCACTGAATCTGATCAAACGGCACTCTTGTCATCTGTAACAGTATAAATATAAAGTCAATTTCAGTGTCCAGATGAGTAGAAACAGAGCTGCTATTGAAAGTGTCTGTGTTACTGCTGGAGCTCTTATCTTCACTTGCTGAGTGGAGTGAATTATTAACTTGTTGTTTAAAGAGAGAAGAAACACACAGTGAATTTTTATGAGGGTGCACGAACATAGTCTGGTATCTTAAAGTCAATATGAAATCAAAATGGACCTTTCTTGTTTTCATGATTTCCATTTCTCGCCAAGGTTAATTGAAAGCGAAGGATTATTGGGTTACGCTTTTAGACTTTTCGTTTTTACGGCACACTTTTACAAATAAAGGTTGCAGAAGCAGAAACGATGCAGAAGAACCAGTTTTGGTACCATTTTATAATCTGAAGAAATCACAAAGAAGCTTTTGTCAAACAGACAGAAAGGTTCCTCAGATGTTCTTCAGCTTCTTTATGGAATGATTTAGACAAAAAAAGGGTTCTTCTGTCGCGTTGTGTTGTGATTAATACTTTACCACAGATTAATTCAGTGTAAATGGAGAGATCACTCAAAAATTAAAATCCAGTCATCATTAATGTTCTTCTAAACCCATTAGTTTGTTTTTTTTTTAAACCCAAAAGAAGATACTTTCTAAAGTTGTTGGTTTCCAAACGGTAGCCATTGACCTCCGTTGTTTTTTTCTATTCAGGATTTGATTAAAACTGCTAGATACCCTCCTCTTCATGAAAGAAATCATTGTTTGTGACGCAGAGGGTCTCTCAACATTTATTTGCAGAACTCACATAGCTTTCATGGACTTTTATCGAGTGAATACAAAACAGGAATGCTCTTCATGCACTTAAAAATGTGACCAGTTTTGAACTCGGCCCCTCATAAACTCTGTCACCTAATATCATCCAGTGACTCCTTTCCTCCCTCATACTTGCAAAATCCTTGGCTTCATTTCCAGTCATTCTGGCCAAAAATTGTTTAAAGAACATGTAATGACTGCTCTATCTTGACTTCCTTTTGTTTAGAAATGATGAAAGTGTTTCTTGTGAGATCCCGGTGAGAATGGGATCGGTGAGTGGAAGATTTCAACTGTCATGAAACACCTTAGTGTGGAATGAACACTATTTGAGTGTAAATGGAAAATTGAACATAGTATCCTCTATATTTTAAACTTGATTCAGTGTGAACAATTTAGTGTCCTTATAGTCACTATACAATACAGGGGTTGTTTATTTAACACTTTCACAATGTTTATAAAGATAATACCTGAGAAACTGTTCTGACTTGATTCAGCACGTTAATAGTGATTCTCATGTATATGTTCATTTCAACTACATTTTCAATTTGCAGTGCACTAAAAAATTCAACTTAGAAAGATAGACATCAGGACAGACCTCTTCTTTGAGTCTGCATATTACCAAACACAAATAAGATATAGAATGATATCTTATTGTGAATATATTGTGAATAATCTATATAAATAAATAGAAGTGAAAATGAAAATATTTCTCTAATATTCTTATACAGCTAGAAGATAGATACTGTAAAGATAAATATCATTTTGACTTATAATGACAATGACAAATAAAAGTTGGCTATTCTACAGTAATTTCTTCTTTCTTTTTAAACCGACATAAATACAGTATCCTCCTTTATGTTTTAGGCAGGAGGTCCTTGGAAATAATCAGATTTTGGACAAGTTTGAAAGTATTATTAGAACTGTGGTGTTTTTAAATCAGAAAGCGTGATCTCGCAGTTTAAACTCATTAGAGCACAAATGATTTAGATTGTCTAATCAGTGATTTAGCTACCAATGACACAATGTCAATGAATAGCTTACGAATTGTAAAAAAACCCTGCAAAATCTTTATAGGCAAGTGATTTAAAACCAAATACTCATGAGCTAACCACCGAGAATGTTTTGAATTCAAATATCTATTCTTTTAATGCTAAAAGAAATTAGAACGTTATGTGAACATTCCATTTTTAGAATGTTTTCTGAAACAAATGTAACACTTTTATAACATTCAATGCATGTTTTCTTTTTCAGATACTAGTAAATGTTTGATATTTGTGGTAGGCTATTCTTTGGAATGACTGTGTGAATGTGGTGTAGTTATCAGCGGTGAGGGTGTGACGGTGCACTGTCTCCCGCCCCTCCGCGCTCTCTCAGAAGCTCCGCCCGCCGCTGACCGCTCTTCAGTCCGTGTCAAAGTTCCGCGAGTAACGGCAGCAGCGGCGGTGGCGGAGAATGGCGAGGATCTGCGGCACTCTACTGTTCGGGGCGCTGATTCTGGCGGTAAGCAAAATCAATGAAAAGTTTACAGTCTTCATAATCATATTGACTTGTATATAATCTTAAATCGTACATTTTTTATCTTCATCCTCAAAGTTTCGTTTCTTTAATATGATTTTTTTTTCTAAACCCTTTCTGAACATATCAATGCGTGTAAATAAGCTGATAATTCTGTATGTTTTACGTGTGTGAAGAGCTGTTTTCACAGCTGTGGTCGAGTGTGTGTGTGTGTGTGTGGTTGCTCTCTCTGGAGCTCATTCTCTCACTGATGTGTGATAGTCAGCGAGGGGTTTATGACTTTAATGAACTCTGGGATTCTTTATTAATCAGAGAACTGTATATACAGGCTAGATATTGCTATACATACTGGATAGATATTAACTATTGGTTATATTATTGCATTACCAGAGGAAGAGAGCACAGTCTTACAAGGGTGGGAGTTACAGAGGAAGTCAAAACAAAAGGTTGGCGGCCTTAGAAGTAATTCTTTTCATATGCTGGTGATTCTTCAACTTCAGGAATTTATCAGGGAATATTTTGTAATTGAAACTAACATTTATTACCACTATTATTATTTTTGTTATGCTTTATATTACTGGGTAGTATTTTGAAATATCAGCTTTCACACAGTCATAGCTTTTTTCACCATTGCAAACAATATAGAAACTACATTTTATTTTATTTACTTATTTACTTTTTTAATAAGTATACTTGCTTACAAGAAGACAACAGAATCATTCAAGAGCATGCTTGACATGAAACGTGAAACTGCATGGATTTATGGGGGGAAGTATTGGTAATAATTGTCTTGTGAGCAGAATAGTTTTATTTTGCATCGTGCAATCAAGCTGTAAATTTGTCATATTGTATGAATGTTATATTACCTGTTTTACTGCTCTCCAGTTTATCACATTATTGAGCTGAAATGGACACATGTGCTTTTGTGTTTGTGTAGATACTGAACACTTCAGCGTCTGAAGGACAAGAGAAGAAAATCAGACAGAAGAGAGAGTGGATTATCCCACCACATAAACTGAGGGAAAATTTTGATTATACATTTAAGGAATACATAGCCAAAGTAAGATCTTTATTTTTAGTTTTCTCTACAGTGCTTTTTTGGGGGAAAATATTTATTTTATTATTTTTAAAGTACTGTGGTTGTTGTTATTTTTACACACAACTGTACCTTTCCAAACGTTAGTAAGTGAACAGTTGAACTGCAATTGAATAAATATAGCAAGTATTTTTTTAAATCTCTCCAGATAGAAAAGTTCTTTTCCTAATGTTCTGCAATGAATTATCATTTGCTAGTATGAATAAAAACAAGTTATGTAACACTGCATGGTAAAAAAAAAAAAAAAAAAAAAAGATTGTTTAACAGATGAATTTCTTCGCAGATCCGTTCAGATGAGGAGACCAGTTCGAGTATACGATACTCACTGACTGGACCTGGTGCTGACCAGCCACCCATCAACTTGTTCACTGTTAATAGTGAGACTGGCTTGGTCAAGATCCACGGAGTGTTAGACAGAGAGAAGACTCCCGTTTATTATGTGAGCAGCTCTTTTATCTTTTACACACGATTATAAACATTTACTGCATGGGTGTCTGTCCTGCCCTGACTAATCTCCGGAAGTATACTGATGAGTCAGGAAGAACTCCAGATAGCATCTAGCAGCAACTTTTCACAGGAGAGCTAGATTTGGGATTGTCACGAAGTGATGAATATCATACATTCTGCCTGAATGACTCAATTACTGAATGAGGTGCACCTCAAATTAAAAAACTTGTGTTTTCTTAGCCATAGCACATGCTTAAATAGAGGCAATGCCATTACGTTGGTGTGTGTGTTGGTTATCACAGGGAAATCATTATACATTAGTAACTCTGAACTTAATTTTGAATTAAAGTCAAAATGGAGTGGATTTAGAAACATGGCATGTGTTAAAGGAATGGTTCACCCAAAAATGAAAATTTGGGCCATCCTGGATGTAGATGAGTTTGTTTCTTCATCAGATTTGGAGTAATGTAGCATTGGATCACTTGCTCATCAATGGGAGTGAATGGATGCCGTCAGAATGAGAGTCCAAAAAGCTGATAAAAACATCACAATTATGCACAACTCTCCGTCCATCAGTTAATAATTCACCCTCATATTTGTATAGGGCTGTTTACACAGTTTTTGCTTGTAAATCTGCAGATTTCGCTCCTGACTCCGATTCTGACCTTTTCAGTTGGGGAACGTTATTATGGATTATTCACCAGAAGCAGCGATTAAAAAAACATCTTAATGACGAATTTGTTTCCTATAAAGACACAGCTTTTCACTTCACAAGACCTTGATTACTAGGATGTTTTTATGTTTGGACTATCATTCTGACGGCACCCATTCACCGCAGAGCATCCATTGCTGAGCAAGTGATATAATTCTAAATAATTGTTTGAGCCAGAATGTTTCGTAAGCCTGAGGTAAATGCCAATTGATTTGCATATCACCTGCACAGATAAGGCTTGCATAAACATGACCATCACAAGATTTATCACACTGTAAGAAGTGTGTAGCAAGCTTATATGAATGTATAAAGAGAGTTTGTTAAGTTCACATGGTTAGACCGAGCAGAGAAACAGCCTCTCCTGAGTCGTACAGACGACTTCTGACATGGTTTCATGATATTTGAAAATGAGGAGAAATATGAATGTCTGTTATAAAATACAGAATAAATAATACTCATATATAAATCTATGCTGTGACTTTTAGACTTTATACTGAAAGTAGTAAAAGACTGTTATGACTTTTATGTCTTTTGTGAAATGTTTGGTGATTTTGCTGTATTCCAGCTCCGAGGGGTTGCCAAGTTTCTGAATGGCAGTAATGCTGAGAAAGATATTGAACTGAGAATCGTGGTGGAGGATGAGAACGACTGTCCTCCTGTGTTTAACCTGACAACCACCGGAGCTGTTTATGAGCGGAGCGCAGTAGGTACTGCCACCATTCATCATACTTCAGTCATGAAATTAGCTACCCAGGCTCTTTGTAAACACTACCTACTGTATATTTCTGCAAAACTTTGGTTTAGGAGATATTTCCAACACAATGAAGCACTGACATTAAGCAATACTCCCCTGACATTTGAATTCTGAACCGCCGCAGAACTATACGTACCAGAAACAACATAATAAAAAAACAGCAATAAACTTAATAAAAATGCGCCACGGTCAAATACTGAATGTGCTTTTTAGGGCCACTCACTGGTCATTTCACTTTAAAACTGCATGCAGTAAGGTGTTGCAGAAATGTCAGCACAGGCACGTGTTTCCAATGAGCCTGGGGAAAAACATATTCTTTTTTAATATTAAAAACCAGTTCTTTAGTTTTAGTTTAAAGTTTTATTAATCCCTTTGGAGGCAATCAATTCAGACTTTCGTAGTGCTTCACATTTACAACACTTAAGACACATATACACATACTCAGAGTACACCAAGTACATGCAAAAAAAAAAAAATAAATAAAAAAAAATATATATATATATATATACACACACATTTAAAAAATAAATCATCAAAATCAATTATAAAAAGCCTTGAGAATAACTCGCTGTACATTAAAAGAATTTAGCTTCCTCAGCACATATAATCTTTGATGTGACTTTTTAATAATTGCATCCGTGTTTTGATCAAACTTCAGCCTATTATCAAAAATCGGTCCTAAACACTTGTATTCTTCAAATACTGGAACCTGTGTGTCACCCTTTGAGGCACAAGTATTTTCTTACTATAGTGCATGTCAGGCAGTGCAAGTGGACATGACGGATAAACATTTATTAGGTTGATGATACACAGGGCAACTTTTGGAGCAATTTTGCTTGGGCAGTTTCCTGGTAAAAATGGGTAACAAATTTCTATCTGTATAATTTAGATCAGTCGTGGGCTCTGTGTCTCACCTGGTTGCTTGTTTAAAGGAATAGTTCACTCAAAAATGAAAATCCTGTCATCATTTACTCACTCTCGAGTAGCTCCAAACCTGTACGAATTTCTTTGTTCTGCTGAACACAAAGGAAGATATTTTGAAGAAAGTTTGTAACCAGGCTGTTTTGGGTCACCATTGCCTTTCAAAGTGACTCAAACTTTTAATAACATACACTCTTTCAAGGTAGCCTGGCAAGAGCAGTCTCCATGAGAAAGTGAGTCCGTTCTTTACATTCTTAGAATTGAGATACACCCCTTATCTTTTAAAGTGAAACTAGGTGTGTGTGAGAAAAATACTAATATACATCACCACTGTCTCCTGTAACTGATTGTGTAAGTCTTGCACAATATTGAGTATGAATTTTGGACCATTCCAAATATGTTTCACAAATTATTAATTATTACCACTCATTTGAATGTGAAACATAGACAGAGGTGGGTAGAGTACCCAAAACTGTACTCAAGTAAAAGTAAAAGTAAAAAAAAATATTGGATAACAAAAACTACTCAAATAGTATAATTGTCAATTATTCCCTTGAAAATGGAATTGCGATTATTAATTACAATTTCCAAATTTTACACTGAATGATGTTTCTAAAATAGTTTGAAGCAACTGCATGCCATATATTTTTAGATAAACATGAACAAGCTGAAGACACTAACTGAAAAACCTTTATTGCTTTTCTATAGTATTAAGCCTTAAATGACAATTATGCATGGGAAAAAATGGTATTATGTTATACTAAAACTACAATCAAAACAATGGAATAACCCTCAAGATAACCTGTTGAAAACAAATCTGAAGCACACAGAATAACAAAAGCCCTAACACACACACACACAGTACCATTCAAAAAAAAGTAATGTTTCTTTTTTAAATGTAATTTAATTTAGTGATGCAAATCAGAATTTTCATCAGCCTTTACCTCAGTCTTCAGTGTCACATAATCCTTCAGATATCCCTCCAATATTTTGATTTACTATCAATGATGTTCTTTTTTAGCTTTCTATTCATAAAAAAATCCAGAACAAAATGTCAAAGGTTCCAAAAAATATTAGGCAGCAAAGCTGTTTCCAACACTGCAATAAATCATTATATTAGAATGATTTGTGAAGGATGTTATGCATCTGAAAACTGAAGTAACAGCTGATGAAAATTATGATTTGCATCACTACGTTAAATCATATTTTAAAGTGTATTAATTATTTATTATAGGCTATATGTAGACCTATATAACCTCTGACACGGAGAAGAGTGAAAACTCTCACATGACCACCACTAAACATCTGAACATAACTAAACAAATGCAAACTTCCGTTTGTTCTGCAAAATGTAACAGCTTATTCAATGTATAAATTAAACGCTGTATTTAATTTATAAAGTACATGCACAACAAACTGGTAATGCCGTTTTTTCACCAAAAAATTACTTGAGTTGGAGTAAAAGCTCCCATTTTTAAATATACTCTAAAAGTATTAGTTAACCAAAAAATGTACTCAAATAAATGTAACGAATTAAATGTAACTCGTTACTACCCACCTCTGTACATAGAGCCAATACTACTATTTTTTTAGAATCTAGAAACAATTTCATAATGTTTATGTTTGTTTCTCTATGAAGCTATTACATTATGAAGTGACAAGAATACTTTTTGTTCTGTAATAAAACAAAAATAATGACTTTATTCAACAATTCGGCACCATAACGTAGGGCCATTTTGGATGCACATAGTGTACGCAGTTCAGTGTCACCCAACCCACAGATGTCTGTTTTCATTTTGATACAAAAAATGTGAAGCACAAATTTACAGAAGGGAACCAAATTGCAAGCCGAACAATGTTCCGGGGAGCCCCAAACCAGATTGTACAACATCCAAGATTTAACTTAACTAAACACCTCAACAGTGATTTATGTTGTTTCCTCAAAAGTGAACCTAATTGTCTGCAATTCAATGAAAAGATGTTCCCTTCTTATAAATTAATATAGAACCTAAAGGTTGCATATGAAATAAAAACAAGATTGGGCCAAGAATGGAACCTTGTGGAACCCCACTAGATGATAGAGCTGTTTTAGAGTAGTGTTGACCAAAATAAAGAAAGTCTGATTAAAAAGGAAGAACTTGAACCTTTTAAATGCTATGCCCTGGATTTTCACAGTCTTTTCTAGACAGGAATATCATGGTTAATGGTGTCAAACAGTGGTGCGTTTCCCAAAAGCGTCGTTAGCCAACTATGGTCACAAGTTCTGCCGTTACCAGCATAGTTAATCGATTCGGTGTTTCCCGAAAGCATAGTTCAAACGAATGTTCGCAGTCAACGTCACAAACGTACGTGGTTAGAACTACAGCTTTGGACCTGTGGTTAGAAGCATAGTTTCTTGTTAGTAA
>JAUMHE010000043.1:1265196-1280896 GCA_032359235.1 Enteromius mattozi
GTCCTTACTCCTTATGCAAGGAATGTGAAACATGAAAGGTAAATAATGCATTCATTTTAAAGTGACGATCATGGTAACCTCTGTGACTCAAGTATTACCAAATCCTTCAGAAGAAATTGCATCGAACTCTATTACACAGACAATACATGATCACTCCCTATTAATGACGGAAATTCCTGTAAGCTTTCTTTTTTTGATTTTGTAAAGCAATTTCTTTAGAATTTGGGCTGAACGATGATTAGAAGTGTTTAGTAATAATAACGTAAATCTTTAGTTTCAATCCGTTAGTTCATTTACTTGCTTGTGTTGGGTCTGTTCTCCTGACATGTTTCACTGTAATGTTTTAATGCTTTGTTGAATTTGATTTAATCGGTGACAGACCAGTCAAACCTGCACACCCACTCTCATTTCCTTTAGTCAATCGCTTGTTTCTAGTTATATTTTAGAGAAAATGTTTACATGGTGATTCACTTCACTTACTTTCTTCAGCTTGCACTGTAAATGATTTATTAATGTCTTCCAAAAAAAAAAGAAAAAAGAATAATAATAATAATTGCAAAATACAAGTTGGGTTGGGTTAGATTTTTTAAAAAAAACACCATTTAGTATGTTTTTTTAAGCCTTTTGAATTACGGGGACATTGAAAATGTCCTCATAAATCACCTACATATTGTAATACCTATGTCATACCCATGTCATTATACATATTTGTGTCCTCATAAACCACATAAACATGCACACACACACATGTACTCACAAACACACTAACACATATCATACATACTGTACATACATGCATCTCTCTCTCTCTACAACTATTCACAGAAATGTAATAATATTTAAGCCAGGTGATTTTTGTCTGATCAGGGCAGATAATGAAATTCATCTCGGTGCTCCAGCTATCATGATCATGACACAATCTTTTTGATTACAGTTTTAGTAGTTAAAACTCTTTCATGTATGTTGTTGGCTTTGTGCAAACAGGTTCTACCAGGTGAAGTGTTTTCACCTACTGTTCTTTATGCTGAATAAATCTTGCAACGCTTAAAACACTTAACAATTGGACTGTGAAGGTTACAGATGTTTGTGCTAAACATGCTTTTATGATTTATTCTTTTTGGACATCTGACAAGTCACTCAACTCACCCACAACTTGTAGCAGCTTACACACAAACATACAAACTAGTATAGACAACTAAATAATAAATCTTATCTAATTAATTACATGGTGTGTAATCTAATTAATCTCAAATCAGTTTTGGCTCAGAAATTCCTCCCCAAAAGCTGATTTAAAGTCATTATTGTGTTTTGAATATACATGACAAAAAATTAGCTTTAGAAATATTTAGAAAGATTCAACATTGCATAAATAATGATATTGTAAATGAATAGTGAATATGAAAAAATGAAATAATATGAAATGAAATTGAAACTAAAACCATGTCAGTGGCAAGTCTTAATGAGAGAGTCACTCAATCACTTATTCAACCCATTTGTTCAAACGCTTGATTCATTCAGAAACAAAATAAGTGATTAAAGACTTGTTCGTGTGTTCATGAGTTTGAGTTTATGTTCTGCTGTGGCTATTTTCATTTGCAAAATTGAGCAAAACCAGACTAAAGTGTTTGAAAAGTGAAACAATAGTAAGATATAGTTTATTGTACTGTTATATAAAATCAGTATCACATTTGGAGTCATGCAGATATTCTAAAAAAAAAAAAAAACAATATTATATATAATATAATATATTATGTAATATTGTAATATATAGAGCCTGGGTGCAAGGGCCCTTTCAACACTGCTAAAAGCTTAAAGAAAAATTTTCGAACCAAATTTACATGCTAAATCAGCAGACCTATTATTTATATATTTATATTTAACTATTTTAATAGTTAATGTCACTAGTCTGTCTTTCTGCCGCTTCACTGTAAAAGTCGCATTCTTTTCATATCACTGTCCTTCATCTTCTCCACAAACACTCGAAAACGTCTGATTACAGCACAGTCTGAGAGCTGGACAGAACATGTCATTTGTCACTGCTGTCACTTCTCATGACTGATAACAGATACAAAAGCCACTCAGCTGTAAAAATAGCACAATCCAGTGCAATACTGGAATCGAACATTCATGAACTTTGACTTTTGTGAATGTTTTCTTCGATTTAAAACTAAAATCTGAGGGAAAACAAGAGTTCAGTCTTTTGGTTTTAATGGTGAATTCCAGATAAGTGAATTTGGATACTGAAACTGGATATTCCAGACAGTGCCTTGATCTTACTGATGCATGGACATTCGGTCTGTGGAGATGCCAAAACCAAGCAATGAAACAGAAGAGATGTGAAACTTCAGGTACACAAATCAATTGCTAGGAGACGTTGTTGTGCTCTTTTCACATGTTGAATGTGTACAGACTCAGCTCTGCAAAAAAATGAAGATATCACTGAGGCATGCACATACTGTACTCTTCAAAACAGTAAAGCATGTCAAGAGTGGCATTAACCAGGACTTGAAAAACTTCCAGGCTGTTAGTGAGGCCAGAGACTTTGACCTCATAGTCAAACTCAAAGGTCAGCAGGGGGAAGTTAAAGTAGTTTATTTTACCCACGATTACCAATGCACGGTCTTAGTCCACTGTCTGTAATTGCACAGAAGGGCCAGCTACAGATGAAGTAGTTGTACTTTTCTTAATCATTTTCATGAATTCTGACAAGCAGCAATTATATGTGCAAGCAGTGCAATATGTGCATGTGACAACTATTGGGAAAGAACAAACAACACCAAAATAAAAATAAAGACCAAGTCATGTCAAATTGTATATTAATATGGTACATTTCAGAATATCAGAGAATAAAATGCTAAATACTGACAGATCAGCAACCACTTAAACAACTCAAAAATAAATTAACCCTTGAGCTTAAGTGCTGTTCTCAGTGCTTCTTTTTTTTTTAAACTGATTAATATAGGCCTCAGTGATCTGAGCTCATGCATCTCAGTTTTTAAGTGCAAAAAGCATTATTTATTAAAGATGCATAAGTACAGCTCAAGGAGGTCAGTGATCAGTTAATTAAAAAAAAAATAATTATTTTTTTTTTTTTCGCAGGCAATTTGTGAGGAACACAGGAAGTATAATAAGATGGAAATCCCCCATAAGTAAAAAAAAAAAATTATTAGTGTATTTGTGATGTTATTATACCCTCTAAATCAGTGAGTTTTAGTACAGTGCAACAACTAGCATTTTCAAGAAAAAAGAAAATCATCAAAATGACTAAAATGCAAATAAATACTTATATTTGTTACATATAAATACTTACCTGTTTTCACATGTTGCCTTACTCACGTGTTCTGAACTGTACGTTAATGTTTTGATCATCAGAACATGCACTGTCAAACACAACGAATAAACAATTTTTTTTAGGTAGTAAAGCAGGAACAGTCATGCTTTGGGCATGTTAGGACAGTCACACAGATAAGGCCCTCATTGTCATGCTCTAATGGCACTTTCATTCAAAGGCTTATTTCACAACAGACCTCTAATCACATTCGGGTTCGTTGGTTGATCAAATCTGGTCGAAATTTGTATTTGGAAGAAACTACGGATTCTGTATTTCACATTTTATTGTCGTTCTTTAATTTTCAGTTTTGCTTTTTCAATGCACAGTGTCACAGAGCATACTGCATGATGCACGCAGTCATGAAACCAGACACCACTTGTGATCGGATTGAATAAAACTCATCTTAATACCAAGTAAAAACTGTGCCTTATTTGTTTCCACTGGTGCCAAAAGAGCAAAATAGCTAAATATAAAGGTAAATAGCCAAAACAATTAAATAAAAAAAAGGTTGTGCACAGTTTTGTTTATTAGCAATGGCTATGTGCTTGCTTAGTTGTGATTTAAAACAACCTCAGAACAAATGTAATGAGGTCAAATCAAAAGAGTATATTTTTAAACACTATACACCGTGCAAGCTATTAGTATGCTAGTATAAAGTTGGGATGTCCTGAGCCGATCTCAAGATTCAGGATCGGGGCAATCAAGCTTTTTATTTGACTGATTGTTATTTGCTCTCTTAAGCCAAGCTGTGATGCTGGAAGGAAAGAATATGCTCAAAAAACTGGCATGGTTGTGGTTGCTGAAATTCGACCATAAAAAATATGGTAACAACATTTTAGGTTTTACGATTTTAAGTTAAATTTACAGTTAAATACTGTAATTTCATTAACTGATATAATGTTAATATACCAACCGATTAAAGTAGTGAAATCTGTTTTGTAGCTTTGAAATACACTGATTAGCACCAAATGCAGGTGATGATGAGAAAGTCACATGATGAACCAAAGCCCATCACAAGCAGCTTTTAAACATGAACATATATAGAAGATGATCAGTGACATTCACACAAACACTAAACACCATCATGATGACACTTATTAAACTGAAATATGCAATAAACATTCATTTAACACCATTACATGTAACATACAACCCTAATAAACATAACTGATAAAAAAAAAATAAGAAGAAACATAGTTATTTCAAAGAAAAAACATCAAATTCAAACAAACTTTGAAAAGTAATGCAGGGAATTCTGGGAATGTCTGTTTTCAGGTTTTTACCAAAGCATTTTTACAGTTTTTTACCGTTAAAATCACTGTAATTTTTTACAGCGTATGTACAAATATATACTCTACACACACACATATACACATGTCACTTTTACTCTCTGTACTACTCTGTGTACATTGGATCGATGTTAATAACTTGAATTGCGCATCAAACAATAGAAATGCACAATTATCAGATCGTGACTCAGTATTGACAGATCAATGTTCAATGACTCGGATCAGATCGGGGGCACAAAAAATCCCTAATATTATCCCAATACTGAATGAATAATGAATAGAAGAAAGATTGTTGAGAGACTGGTTGTTGTTTGCACTGTGACAGTTTGGATAATAAAAGGTTGTGTGTGAGTGGTGCTCTATCACGTCTAAAAATAACACACTAAACCTATAGTGTTAGAAAAAATTCAAATGAGATAAACACTTTTGCCAAAGAAAACATGCCATTTTAGCTTGCTTTGACAAGCTGTTGAGTTTTTTATCATGACTTGTACCCCTGCAGTGCTGTTCCAGGTGAACAAGAAGAGCGAGCTCAATACAGATAAAAAAACACATACTGTACATGTAGAACTTGTAATGCAAATGTCAAAATATATTAGTTTACAAATCAATCTGCCCCGTAATCGTAATTTGTGTGAATATTAATAAACATTGCTGGTGTTTTACTGCCACTAATGCTCATTTCAACTGGAAACTGCAGTGAAGCATGCAAACCAAGAGTATATTAAGGGAAAACTCTTATGTGCTAACCTAAAGTGTTACCAGGAAAACAAACAATATACATTTCCCAAAATCAGTTCTAGAGGTTGTTTGAACGCTACTGAATATGGTTAATGAAGTTTATTTGTATTAAGTCTACCGCATGTCATTTTTCAGCTGAGTTTGGAACCATGATCACCGCAACAGACGCAGATGAAGAAGGAACTCTGCATACAAAAATCTCCTACAGCATTGTTAAACAGCAACCCGAGGACATGTTCTACATTAATCGAGACACCGGTGTGATACACGTCAAGCACAACACCCTCGACAGAGAGGTATGCCATTCATTTAGCTTTTACAGAAACATAATTAATGTTGCACGATTTATAGGTCAATTTTGACTAATTTTACCAGATTTTTGGTTAAGTGTGTGATTCTCACTATTAACTACATCCTTCATCTCAACAAACTCCTAATCTGCTGCTTATTAATAGTTAGTAAGGTAGTTAAGTTTATGTTTGTCATAGGATTAAAAGATCTAGAATATGTTCATGCAGAATAATGCATTAATATGTTTTATATGAATAAGCCAATATGCTATACATACTAGTTAATAGTCAGATCTGGTGTTTGTGCTTTTCTCATCACAGAAACATGAAACATACACGTTGATTATCAAAGGGACTGATTTGGATGGAAATATAAACGGAAATACAGGAACAGGAACTGCTGTCATCAAGATTCTTGACGTCAATGATAACATTCCTACTTTGGAGAAAAACCTTGTAAGATTCACCACACCAAATATACCAAATGACTAAATTACACTTCTTTAGTTTATTATGAGTGATGAGGAAAAAAGGATGTGCATACTTGCAAAACACATTATTATTTGATAGGAAATGTTTTGTCATATAAGACAATAGTCAGTTAAGTTAGCTGTTTATGAAAGTGTTAATATATGTGAAATGGCTTTGGTTTAGTACGAGTGCCGTGTGGTGGAAAACACTAGAAATGTGGAAGTGATGAGGATCCAAGCCATCGACGAGGATCTGATCTACTCTGAAAACTGGCTGGCCGTCTTCACAATCGTTTCAGGAAACGAAGCTGGTTATTTCTCCATAATCACAGACAACAAGACCAACGAAGGCATCCTGATTCTCAATAAGGTAGACTGATCAGTCTTTCGTTTTTCTGTTTCACCTTTACAAACAGAGCTTTGTTTTTCTTTGCACACCAGCTGTCTAGATGAATGTAGTTTTTACTCCACTGTCTTTCAATATCCTTCATAGCAGAAAGCTGTTTTCCTATGAACACATGCAATGTACATTGTAAAAAGCAAACATTTTAGAGTGTTACAGAAAATGTACAGGAAAACACATACTGCATATTTCATTAACAGACATAATGTAAGAATATCAACTTTGTGAAATCCTAAAATCTGTTTTATACCTTTATAACTATAATATTTACACACACACATTTATACAGTACTGTGCAAAAGGCCACTAGTATTTCCAGCAACAAAAAATGGTTTAAGTGGGTTATTTCTATGTTTTGCGGTAGCGTGTCAGTTGGAAATATCAGTTTACATTTCCAAACATTATTTTTGTCATTAATTGTAATAATGCAGTGAGATTATTGTCTGCACAAGGAGTAAATCCAGAAGAACTGTGCCAACATCTCCAAGATGTTTCAAAAAACCTACCTGGAAAGCTCCCTGAAAAACTCTGGGAAGTGTACCTCGGAACAGAAGCTGTTTTACCAAAAGCTGTAATACCAAATATTTAGTTGATTTAGTTAATAGAAGGTAATTGATCAATTAAATCTATTTATTTTTGAAAGCATCCTCATTTTACAGCATTTTTACACACGTGTCTAAACTCTGAACAGTACTGTAGCAATAACTGTTTTTTTTCTTCATTTTAGAGACGTGTAAGCTGATATTTCCAACTTACACGCTACCGCAAAAGATAGAAATAACCCCCTTAAAACTATTTTTTTATTGCTGAAAATACTAGTGGCCTAAGACGTTTGCACAGTACTGTATATATATATATACCACAAGTAGCAAAGGCAACAATGTTGCTCTTTATTCGCCTTGAATCAGTTCAACAGTTCAAGATAAAAGAAAAACAGATTTATTATTTGATGTAAATCTACTTTTTTATTTTATTATTGCATTATTGTTTGTAGAGGAGATTACTGTACATATCTTTCCATTTAAAATTCGATTTATTGTCTCCCACGCTCACCTGAACCCATTAGCAAATAAAATGCTCAGATTGTTAATAGCAGACTGAAATGGTCAGGGATGTTGTTGAAAATGAACTGTTAAATAATCCCTGCGCAGCTCTGTTAGTGCTGCCTTTTCCTCAGTCGCAGATACTCAGCTTGTGCAAGACTTAAAACATGCTTATGGGGCCAAATACCCCACTGGCAAATGTTCAATCACTGGACAGCAGTCTGTGCAAGCTGAGGACGCTGGTCTAGTTCCAGCACAAAATAAATAAAAAAAAACTTGTGGAGGTGAGCTGCTGTGATATTGTGGCTATTGTGGACAGGAGCCTGCTTGTTCTGTCGTGTGGTTTTGCTCTCCTGATCTGGGATATCTACTGCTTCTGTGCTGGCTGCTCTGGAATGCACAGCCATCCTTATCACAGCTGTGTACCTGGCACTGAAAGAACAGTGTCTATTCAAGCAATAGCCCCCCTCAGGCTACACTTCATACTTTCTCTGTTTTGTTGTTGTTGCTGCTTTGAGGGAAACTGCATTGTTCTCACACAAATATACTGACTGCAATTAGGGCAAGTTTTCACTGACATTTTTAATTTAAATTTTAAAACTGTTCCACAGCAACAAAAAAATAACATACGTAAGTTTATGTTTTCCTTCATTAACGTGTATTATTTCTGCATTACGGGTCCGTTTGGACCCAGAAAATCATTCTTTTATAAACTAGTCACACATTTAACTACAACCATATTGTCTCTGATCAGTAGCATTAATAAGTTTCACATAAACCAAACCAAAATAAATAAACAAAATATGGATAGATGATAGATAGATATTGATGAATAAATCATTGTATAAAATTTATAGGAACATATAATCTCAAAATTACATTGGATTTTTACAAAATTACAAAATTGTCTGAATCCTATATATTTCTTTCTAACAAAACAACATAAATAGATTTTAAAATGTTTTTGACACTAATATAACTTTTTTACAAAAAATATATTTGATGCGGTACTCCATTCCTGGTCCAAAATGACCCTAATACTAAGGGCTAGATTTTTTTGCATGATTAATTTAAATACTCTCTTAAAATTTGTGTCTGAAGGGGAAACTCTAACACTTTATTTTGATGGTCCACTTTAGACATTCTACTAACAGTAAGTAACTCTTCGACTACATGTCAACTAGCAGTCATTAGAGTACTAGTAGACTGTCTGATTAATATCTTCTAACTCTTTATTTTAAATCCACAACATACTGACTTGCAAGTATATGTTTTATTCTACTAACCCTAAACCTATCCAGTTAGTAGACACGTAGTCCACAGATTTTTCAATTCTGAACCGCAGCAATACATACCTATATCAACGTAATAAAAACGTGCTGGGGTTCACATATTGAATTTTTGTTGTAGCTCCATTCAGTGGATATTTCTCTTTGAAACTGTGGTGAAATATGCAGTTTTAGCACCTATTAGTTGCTTATTAGCATGCATATTACTAGTATATTAGCCGTTTATTATTGCTAATTAAGCACATATTAATGCCTTATTCTACATCCCTAATTCTACCCAACATCTACCTTACTTAATAAACAGCAAATTAAACAGCAAATTAAGAATTTATTGAGGGAAAAGTTGTAGTTAATAGTTAACAAGTGTTACCTATTCTAAAGTGTTACAAAGAAACAAAGATTAATAAACAGGGTAAGAAATGACCCTTTATTTCTAAATTATACTTTTGAATAAATGTGTGTGTTTGATATTTCAAATGTCGAGCAGGAAGTCTCCTACATTCCTGCATCCCCCATTTCCTGCTATTCACCCCTTGTTTGCTTTTACAGGAGATAGACTACGAAGAGCTGAAGGAATTGAAGCTGCAGGTGTCTGTCGCTAACAAGGCACAGTATCACTCTTCAGTAGTCGGAACAGAGAGCAAGACGTACACCGTCCACGTCAGTGTGGTCAACCAGCCCGAGGGCCCTCGCTTCAAACCCGCCGTCAAGGTCATCACCATCTCTGAAGAAAGCACCTCCACTATTTTACATAAAGTCATAACCAATTACGCAGCAATAGACAGTGACACGCTACTAATTGCTAATAACGTGAGGTGAGACTACAGAAATCAGACAAACATAGTCAAGAATGTGGTTATGTTCAGATGTTGAAATAAAACTATTTATTTAATTCATTTTAGGTATGCAAAAGGAAAAGACATTGACAACTGGTTGATTATAGATGAGACGACGGCTGATATAAAACTCAATAAAATACCAGATTATGAGTCCAAGTTTCTGATCAATGGCACATATTACGCTCACATAATCTGCATCACTAATGGTGAGTGGGGCTGTGCTGATACTACATTTTATGATATGCAGTGATGGTAGTAACTGATTATAAAATCTGGATTATGTAATGAGGTTTACAAAATTACGTAGTGCTGGTAATAAGATTATTTTTCATTTCAAAATGCTTGTAATCAGATTACAATTACTTTTTATGGATTATATGATTACATATTATTCACACAATTATTTATAATTTATTGTTTCACCCTAGTTCTTTTAAGTTTTATATAAATATATTTAGATATTATAAATATATTTTTAAATGAACATACCTCTTATCTACATAAGACTAATATTTATGCAAGTTACTAAATGCTGTCTATGCATAGCTGTGAACTACTTGGTCTTCATCATAACTTCACTAATTATTAATATTGAAAGTCTGGACAAAAATAGATGTTGGCCAATATGTAATGTTTTCATGTTTATTAATGCTTGTCGATGTAATGTAGGAATTTAAGCTTTTGCCCTTTTTAAGATTCCATTAATTATTATCTTTTCATTAATGCCCCACTTTTTTTTTTTCACGAATCACAGTTTGGGAAATTATATTGATTACAACAAATTAAATATAAATTTTTTGCAATCTAGGTAAATTCAAGACATATTCATCACAGTGTATCTTCTTACAAAAACAAAAAGTAGCCAAGAGGGGATTGAAGAAATCTTAATGCATAGTTTATAGAGATGAAGAATGTTTGCGCATTTTAAACGCATTACTTTAGCAGAGAATATTTGTTTTCGGCGTGACTTCATTTAAAAAATAGACACTTCAAACTTTCTTTCGACATACTGTATCTCTCATGTCCGTGTGTCAAGTATTCAGTGAGTTTTCATTAATTTTAGTGAAAATATTCATGAAGACTGAGACTGAAGAAATGTGTTTTCTTTATTTTACAAAAGCACAATATTTTGTTGGTATTGCGGGTGTATAGAAACAAAATAAAAGTGATTTCAAGTGATTGTTGCTGTTTTGATAGGCTATGTATTTTCCAGTCAATATTAAATTACTGAAAGAACTGCGAGTTTCACTTTGTAGTGTATTCTTTTAGGTTTGATAACTTAAAGTAATTATTACTTTTTAAATGCAGTAATGAAGTAATCAGTAACTTACCCAACACTGTAATTGAGTCAGGTAAAAAGTAATCTAAAAGTATAGTTTTTACAGTTTACAATTTGTGAGTAATCTACCCAGCACTAATGACTTGTTTGTAAAACAGTTATTAAGAGTTTCAAAATGTCAAAATGTTTTATGTGTTGCGTTTTCTGTCACAGACGCCCAGGCTAAAACTGCAACAGGAACTATTGCCATTCAAGTGAAGGACTTTAATGACCACTGTCCTGTGCTGAGTTATCAGTCTCAAACGCTGTGCTATGAAGATCATGTGGTTTATGTCACGGCTGTGGACAAAGATCAGTTCCCCAATGGAGCGCCCTTTGGTTTTAAAGTGGACACCAGCACAAAGGAGTCATGGAGCATCGAGCCTCTCAACGGTGATGAATTGTAACTTCTCATGGCCATATCATATTAACATGTGGGAATGTCATAGACTGTTAAAGCCAAGCGATATGAAATCAATGGGGTGTGATAATATGCCATAGAGGAAAACTGAGAAATGCAGACTTGAAATAAGCATGACTGGCATTCATGCTTGGCTCATATATCTAGTATATAGTATAGAGTACAGTGAAAAATGGATACAGAATTGAGCTTGTAAACTGAGATACAGCACTTCATAATCCGTTCATGAGAATAATGCTGTAGATACTGATGCATGTGAAACACCAAGTAACTGTCTGTAAAGCCAAGCGAACTCAGGCATTAGGGAAAAAAGAATCAAATGCAGATTAAACTCTTGTTTAATTATAATAATGACAGCAACAACAAAATTATTGTCATCAAATATACTGGCAGTACAAATACTGCATCAACTGTCTGACATGTTTTCTCACTTACAATTTTGTGGTGACGTTCATATGTGCACAAAATTTTAATTAACTTAATTTTAAACAAAATCATATTGACAGTCAATTTTTTAAGATATCAACCTCAAATTTGGAACACAACTTTGATTTGTTTTGTTTTTTTCACAGTTTCAGAGTAAAACAACCCTAACCCTGGCATGCATTTTTCATAGCATAGCAACATAAAATGTTAACACTAGAAACATGTTAGACTAGTTATTAAGGCCATGTTTACACTAGTTTGTTTTAGTTTTAAAACTGCTACGGTTACGGCTACTGTTTACACTACTCTGGCATTTTCCAACCCTTAAAAACTGAGACGTTTGAAAAGACTGCAGAACCTGTTTTAGTTTGAAAACACTGCGTGTTTCCGTGTTAACGGAGCAAAAAGAAGATTTTTTAAAACAATAACGTATCCTTGACAACCGTGTAAACAATAACATCACGCGTGTTGTTGTACCTTAATAATGCTGTGTTTACACTTTGATCTTTGAGATCATAGATCATTGGTAGATTCCCCATTAGATCCTTCCAAGCACGCAGACGCTTCCACGATTTAAATAACGGGGAATCTACTTATCTATAGTTGTACGTGCATGACTAGTCATGTGACATGATTTTTAAGTTATGTCGTGTAAACGGATATCGTTTCTGAAACACTAGTGTAAACGCAGATCGTTTTCATTCTAAAACGCTGTTGTAAAACTAAAACGCACTAATGTAAATGGGGCCTAAGTAACTGGATTCAGCATCCAGGGGTATGGGCATGCATAAGAACGCCCTTTTAATACATTTACCTTATAACATACTCGTGCTTTAATGCTTTACTGTAATTTAATACCTCTCTTTTAATGTTCTGGTGTCTCTTCTTTTACCAAGGACTGCACAACTACAATTAAGACAGATATTGAAAGGTCTAACAGGCTGAGTGTAGATTGAACCGCTTAGATTGTTTACCAGCCTGGGGTTATTTTCTCAGGATGTTTTATAATAACTGAAATACACTAATCTTTGAGCACATGAATGCATAGACAGTATTACATTCCCGGAGAAGCTCTGGTATTTATCACATTACCCTTTAAATAGAGCTTAAGATGGCAAAGTTAATGAGGCTGCACAATTATTAACTACAGCATGCTGAGTAACCTCAATATTTTACACTATAGAAAAGAAAAAAATTCAGTTTGATTTTAGTATTGGATTTATGGGTCATTCTGTGTGTCAATCTTATTCATATCATTTTTTTTAAATCGTATTTCCAGACACTACAGCGATATTCAGGTCTCAGAAAACACTGTGGCCTGGCACGTACCGTGTGTTTGTGGATGTGTGGGACCAGCAGGGGAAGATCTGCGCTGGTCAGGAGCTTCAGATAGACGTCTGCACGTGTGACGCAGCTAAAGTTTGCCGGCCCAAAAAGATCATCTCCACGTTTGGAGCATCTGGTGTTCTTCTAATGCTGCTGGGACTGCTGCTGCTCCTGTGTGAGTGCGAACACTGACGCTCTCTTTCTGTCAGGATACACTGTTTCTGTCAAAATAGAAATGCTTGCATGAAAAACTAAAATGTGTGTTCTTAGAAATGCATTTGTCAATACTTTAATGTAGTGTTACTGGCTAATTTTCTGTATTAATCATAGAAATTTACTAAGAAAATTAATTTACTGTTACTTTATTTTACACACACACACACATATATATATTTATATATATAGAGAGAGAGAGAGAGAGAAACAGAGAAAGAGAGAGTTTTAAATATATATTTTATTATAAAATACATTTATATATTTTTGGTCATTTTGTATATTTGTGAAAAAAAGACATTTTCATTAAAAATTTTGTTCTGATCTGCAGTAGGCTAGTTTAACCAAATTTGCATTTTAGTCAAAATTTAGTCAGATTAAAAATGTATTTTATTGCCTCTGGAATGCATTTTGAAATGTATTTTGGTATATGAAGTGATATCTTGCATATTCATTGTTTATTTAAAAATATATTTTAAATAAGCAATGGAGCATCCAGTTTTATCAATATTATAAATATCTATATAATATAACCTTCATTGCAGATATTGTTTTGGGTAATAAGAACAAAATACTGATTACATATGGTCCTTCATGTTAAGATACTGGATTTTCATATATATCTAAATATACATATACATACAGTTTACATATTACAAGTAAAACATGTTAGTATATTTGAATGTTTGAATGAATGTTGTGTTTGCAAATGTGTTTGCAGTGCTGCCTCTTCTGCTGCTCTTCTGTCTCTGTGGAGGCGTGGGAGCTGTGGGAGATTTCAAGACCATACCGATTGATGCTAAAGAACATCTCATCATGTATAACACTGAAGGACAGGGGGAGGACAAGGTATGTGACACTACAGCACAAGGCAGAAGTTTAACAGAGACTGATTTTGGAAGTTGTCTTTTCAGCCTGCTGTGTTCTTAGAGTGTTTCTGAAGAGCAGCAGTCTAGAAGCTAAAGTTTAGTAGCTAAAGTGCCTAGACTTTAGAATTAATAGCTGGTCATTGTGAAAGTTGGTGGATACCTAGAATGTGTACATTAGGCTGTGTACCAAATTTTGTGATAACCGGACACGTTAGCATTATAAAATAAGCTTATTTTGAACTGTACAGGGAGGAATGGAAAGTATTTTTTCCCCTGAATACTTGAGTTCTCCCCAAATCAAGTGCCAATTTCCATTTATGCAAAAACATGATTGCCATCAGTTTTTCTGATCTACATGTATTTTGGTGTGCATCTAGAAAGGCCCCTGACAAAACATTTCTAAGGAATTTTGCTGCAAGATTTTTTTATTATAGTTGTTTTTGGATGTGGCCCATAATGAGTAATCAGCTTGCATCTTGTCAGTACAACATCACAACAACACAAGCATTCTAAGGACACATGCAAAAAAAACTAATATTTACACTGCTACTGAACTTTTCTAGTTAGCATTTGTGTTTTCAGTTTGGACAAATTCTAAACTTGGACCCTGTTAACTGCTGTTGTTTATTATTTATTAGTCATTTATTATTTATTATATCATGTTTACATTTCATGTGCGTTTTTGTGTTAGATGAGTAAAGAGTGCAGCAGAAAACTACACTGTCAAGCAAACTGCTGCATCTATTCTTACACACGTGCCTGCAGGCTATTTATTTATTTTATGGGACAAAGACGAAAAGGGGTATTTCAGTATGAAAACCATTAAAGTTTAAAGCTGCTTTACATTTTTTCCGTATCAGTCTTCTTTCCATTACCAATCTTTGTCACTGTCCTTCATTCCTCATTTATTTTGTCAGCAAGATGTTTTTAATAATTAAAAAACACCAAAATTGTGTACAATCACTTGTTATTTATATATATATATATATATATATATATATATATATATATCACTTATGCATTTTTGGTTCTGATGGTCTAAAGTCTTTTATTTTTATTTTTTTTAAGTAGACAGTAGTAGGTTTATTGTCTATAATTTCTGTCATGCGCGCTGTTTAAATCCATATTGCTCAAACTATCACTCTTACTGCTGAACTTAATGTATTGTGTTGCAGTTGCTTATCAAGTTGAAGTAATTAGCTAAAATGAGTTGATTGATTATACGTATTGGCACTTAACTGAGAATAAATCTGCATACTTAAAAGCATGCTGTACTCTGTTCCCAGGAAATGGCTCTCTTACAGATGTCAAAGAATCTGCAGGACAACACATGCGGTAATGGGGGAGCTGTCGGAGGAGCTCAGATATGGGGTGGGGGAAAGGATGGTGGAGTTGGAGCAGAAGGCTCGCACTGGACCTCGTTCTACGACCA
>JAUMHE010000043.1:1289184-1305105 GCA_032359235.1 Enteromius mattozi
ATATATGTAAAAATCAGTTTATATACATTGCACTGGAAATGCAAAATATTATTGCAGTTTTAAAATAACAGTTTTCTACTTTAATGTACTTTAAAATAGAATTTTTCCTGTGATTTAAAGTTGAATTCGTAAAACGGTGATACTTTTTTCAGGATTTATTCAAAATATGATTTTTTTCTAACATTATAAGTCTTGTTGCCAAAAATACTAAGCAGCAAAGACTGTGTGTGCTTTTAAAACAGTGGGAGACAGTCCACTTGAAACAAAATTGGGCCAAATTCAAATGGGTTGCACAACCGCTCAGACTGGTTTGCACAGGAGCACAGTTTTAGTTCAATTTGAATGAAGTTTGCAAAGAGCTGCAAGGATATCTAGTTAACATGTGTATGAATGCATCCTCAGGGTCTGCAGGATGAGGTGCACATGGAACAGGAGACCCTTCAGACGGTCAAGGCCATGTGCCGTAACACGCAGGAGACCATGGAGATGCTGGAGGACAGGAAGACACAGCTGAAGGAAGAACTGAAGATGATCTATGACCTCCAGAAACAGGAGAGGGAAACGGTGAGCAAAGATTTCTACAGCAGGACGTCTACTGTTGTTCCAGGTTAATTAAAGTGTGACATATTTCTGTTGCCAGTTTCAAAGCCTTGGATTTGGTTGCCAGTTCTTTTGTCTGATTGCATACAAGGCTGCGTTCTGAATCATTGGCAAAGTCATGCTGGTGGGACAGCTGGCCAAAAGAGCACTGCAGCAGACTAGTCTCAAAATGCCAAGAAATTAGTTAAAAGAGCTACAACAACTCTGTGCCTTTAATGTTAATGTTTTCTCTGCTATAAAGATTCCAGGTTTGCTCACACTATAAGATTGACAGATAATTGATTGTGCAATTGATACACTTTTGTACTTTCTGTATCTAAATGTGGTGAGTCTCTTACAAGCAGCATTAAAGCACTGCATTGAGAAGTGTATAACGTAATTAATGCACTGTTCATATTATACTAAAGTGCAGAATCTTACAGAAATGATCCTAAACAAAAACTCACATGTTGGACTGAAAAGATGTCTGTACACTCTCAGAAATAAGGGTACAAAACCTTTTCAAAGAGTACACTTTATGTTCAAATATGTACCTTTAAGGTACCAAAATAGACCCTTTAGGTACAAAATTATGAAACGGTACCACCCCAGTAACAGTACCTTTATTTTAGTGTACTAAATGCAAAAAGAAGAGTAAAATGGAAGACAAAATTTAAAACAAGGCGAACCAAGTGAGATGAAAAAACATGGCAATAGCAAATCAATGAAACTATCCTAGTATAAAATAAATCCTAGTGTTGCAGATGTTCAAGAGGTGAAGAAATAGTCATGCATGAAAAGAAGCAGGCTGAGGAAAGCATTTCCAGAACACAAAATTAAATTGTAGAACAGAGCGGAACAGAAAAAAACAAACAATTTGAGGTAAGTTAGTCTCCTGGAGAAGAAGAAAAAGAAGAACGATTATTTTTGCAGCAGAAATGTGGAGTTACGGCATCTAACATGAAGGCCTAAATGGACCATGAAGCTTAAACAGCTGACTAGTTTGTGAGGTCAACCAATTATTTATTTCTTTTCCTTGAATAGGGTAGGATTAAAGGATTTAATGCTGAATTAGTCATTGATGTGTGCTTTATAAGTACTAATAAACAGCCAGTATGCTAGTAATATGCATGCTAACAAGCATGAAAATTGGTCTTTAAAATAAAGTATTATCGAAATATATTATTTAATATGCAGCCATATATATATATTGTTTTTTTTTTACATTTTGTGGAGCATATTAATTTGTTGCAGTGATGTTATTGACTACTGGGTGCCAGTATAGGGATGGGGATAAGTGTTAGGTTATTAGATATTACTTTGGTATGTAATTTATTGGCTGGACGCATTGACAGGGAACACAACAGACTGTGATCAATAACCAGACTCATGCTCAGGAGAAGAAGTGAATCGATGGTGTTCCTTCATTTCCTTCTTCATATTTGGAGAGCTTTGTCTTCTTCAAGCTGTGCTTTTAATGCTTTGAATGTAGGACTCTCAATTTGTCAAACAATTACAATTTTGAATCAGTTGTATTATGGTGGGCTGATTAATTCAACTAATTAGGAAAAAAGCATTGAATAGACATTACAAAACGTAGCAGAGAATAACATTATGGCCATAACATTATTTTCAAAATAATTTGAAGCGTTTGAAGTGGCGTTTACATATATTTACACAGACTCTTCAGAGGTGACATGAGTGCATTTACACTCCAATTAGAATTGCATAAATAATGCTTTTAAATCAGTCAGTTTTAATAGATTTAAATATGAAACTGAAACTGCCAGTAGGTGGCAGCAAGTCATTCATTTATTCATTCATTCAACCAATTCTTTCAAACAGCGGATTTATTGAGAAACAAAGCAAGTGAGTGTCTTTATGACTGAATCACAGAATTATCTGCTCATTTTATTTTTAATGAAGTAATAAAACACAAGCTGTGTGTTGCTTGGAGATACACAATTATGCTCTGGCTTCGATTTTACTATTTTCTTGGCAAATTTGAGCAAAAATAGACAATGACTATATTTGTATCACATTGCAATTGTGCCGATATTCAGGAAAAAAAGCACTCTTGCTGGTGTGATATTGTTAAATCATATAATTTGATATGAATATAAAATGAAAATGTATAGAGAGGCAGTTTTTGTCTTTATATCTTGTATTCTAGTTGTATAAAACTGCATTGTAGTAAGCTTCTTCACACAGTCAGTCATCCTGCATCATGATGGCCGTAAAGCAGCTGCATGCAGGATAAGATGATTGCCAGTTGAAAGAGCTTGTGTCTTCTTTGGTGGTTTGTGTGGAAGTTGACACACATCCCCCATATTCCCCAGAAAGCCATTAGCCGGCATATCAATTACTTCTCAGAACGGAAGTAGATGAGTGCTGCAGTTGCTTGGTACTTGAAGCAGATGACTGTATTGATGGAGCCATAAAGGGAAGGAGATACTGTTTTTGAATGGACTAACAACATTGTTGTATCTACTGTAGAAACAGAACTAAAGGGGTTTAAAGCTTCCCTGGAGGAACAAGAGCCGTATTACTGTAGATTATAAAAGATCAGGCTCAGATTGCCACAGTTTCTTTCAATCAACAGTTCCTAGAGGTAATGACTGTGTTCAAAGAAGGAAGTTGTGTAGTCATAAAGAATAGTATTGTCTACAGGTTGGATCCTGACAGTTGACTGCTAAGGGTGGGATGAAGAGTTAATAAGTCAGCAATGCTTATTAAGACTCTTTTTGCCTTTTACTTGTGTGAACATTTGGTGGTAGACATCAAGCTTCGTCCCAAGTATTGGGTTACAGATTCTAACTAAGATCATGCCTTGTCTTCAGATGCTACAAACTGAAATTTGACATGCAAGCTTATCTCACGCATCAGTTGCACACATTTTGCTACCTGTCCACACTCTACACGCTGTCTAAAAAAAAACAAGTAAGAGTCCTAAAGTGTCTCACATAAGGCCAGATAATGGCCAAATTGAGTCTCTCATTGCTTTGAATGTTGGGAAATCTTCACAAAGACATTCTCCAAATCCAAAATATTCCATTGCTAACAACAACAACAAAAGACTATATAATATTGTATGAAATCTGTCATATCCACTGGATTCCACTGAAGTAAACTAACCCTCCAGACCAGGTTATGTTCAGAAAATAAGTTGCTATATGGCTACCATTTTAAAATCACAAGTTGAGGTTAGTATTTAAATTGGGAAACGAATACAATCTGCCATGAATCACATCTTGTTTGGGGTCAGGGTTTTTATACATTGTCCATTTCAAAATTCCATACTTTTCCAGACTCAAATTTCCAAACCTCTCAGTAGATTTTTAGACCATATTTAACATGAACCATTCATAGAGCATTATTTGCTGCCTTAGATTTGATAAATAGTTATCTGTTGTTTTTTTTCATTGATTTATTGAAGTGACAACATACAGAACATGCAAAAAACACGCACACAAGAAACTTTTTGTGCCCTTGAGAAACTATTCACATGCTCATTGGAATCATATACGTAAGCATTACAATTTCTAGTTTTATTTAACCTTGTACATTTTATTTTAATGTGCATCATTGCCACAGAAAACAAGAGCATGGATGCACATGAATTAACATATCTATTTGCTCAAAATTTGGCTTTTCTTATGGTAGCACCTCTAATATAATATAACAAAATAGTCTGATGGCAAAAAAATAAATTGCCAAGTTTAGGGGTTTATTAAAAAATACAGATATATTCCATATTCCATACTTGTCCAGATCTGGGAAATACTTCAAATTACATATTTTTCCAAACGCCGTAGGAACCCTGTGGGGTATATCTTTGTGTACAGCAGCATAGAGCCTAATGTGCGTGTGTGTGTGTGTGCAGCTGCAGTCTCTGCAGGAGGAGCAGCAGGAGCTAGAGCAGACCGTGCAGCAATATGACGTGGAGCTGTGTGCCGCGGCCGAAGACCTCCTGCAGCTCCAGCGGGAAGTGGCTTACGCCAAAGCACACGCAGAGAGCCTGCATCTACGGGTCACTCCGCTGCAGGACCTGTTTGAGGAGATTATACAGGTCACAGTTCAGTCACCTTCCTCTTTTTCTCCTTGCATATTTTTGGGAGCAGTTCACTCAAAATGTTCTGATCTTGTGAGGAGGTGAAAGCTTTAAATTAAAAGTGCAAACATTCCAGTGGCTTCTAATTAGTAGCTATTTTTATTTTATTTTTCTATCCAATGAAAGTAGGTGAAACCAATTTCAAAAGTGTTTTTTAGATGGTATATCAAAAATATTAACTTTCCATAAGTAATGAATGCACTAATTAAAATTAATCATAGGCCTTTATAAGGTGAATTCAGATAAATTGGGACAACTGTCTACCATTGAGATGACTGGGAAGAATGTCCTAACTATCCTGAATTAACCCTATGCATAGCTTGTAATGTGCTCTAGAGGTGTTTTTTATGTCATGCATTCCATGACATAAGAAGTGAAAACAAGAAAAAAAGTACAACAATAGTGGATATATCAAGGTAATCACTCAGAAATAGGAACTTCTGTTGGACCACTTGTGATTGATTGATCCATCAAACATAAAAGTCTCTATGTGCATCTCTGTGTGCAATCTGCAAACTTTATTTCCTTTTTTGACTAGGTTAAAAAGAAGCTGGCTGAGCTGGTTGCTGGCCTCATAACCGCTGAAAGTTCAGTGGCTGAGATGACAGAAGAAGCTCCTTGTGTCGGTTTGGATGAACACATGGATGATGTAGAAAGTGAGTGTGATCATGTCTACAGTGAGAAGATCAAGTCCAAACCAGAAGGAGAGGAAGTGAATGATGCTGAGCCAGAGAACGCTGGAGAGGAGCTCGATAAAATGCAGTGTTCGGTGGAGAACTTGGTATGAACATTAGCATTCATATGAATGTATAGTTTGCTGCTAGTTACTTGTTTGTTGAACTCATGATGTGCTACTGATTCCAGAAGAGCAGTGGCTCATCGTCTTTCACTGAGATCACCCTGACAGAGGTCAAAGAGGAGGATGTTATGTTCAGATCAACCACTCCACAGGTAGGACAGTATGACTGAGCATATACCTGTTGTTTTGCAGTGTGTTCAGTAATTTGTATTTACAGTTATTTATTAATTTTTTAGTTCTGTTGATTGCCTAAAAAGTGAATTGCTTGTTTAAAGGAACACTCCTCTTTTTTTGGAAATGGGCTCATTCTCCAACTCCCCCAGAGTTAAGTTGAAATCAAAACCCTTTGGTCATTTTTAAACGCTACTGGTCTAGTTGGATTCAATGATATATATTAAGTTATGCTAAAACTGCTATCGCCAGACCCGGAGATTGGCTGAATAGATTCCAAAACGGTAAAAATCAACTTATTAAATCTGGGAGAGTTGGAGAATTATTTCCAAAAAAAAATTATTGCCTATTTTAACAGAACTAAAGCAAAAAATACCGTAATATATTTCCAGTTATTTAGGAAACATGCTAAGTTCACATACATGTTAGTACAAAAAACAATGCTAGAGCCAATTATTCTACTTTTGAAATGTGTGTTCTGTGTCAGAATGTCTGTTTTTGTTTTGGTCTGGGTTGCCAGTTGCCGTAAAACAATGCATGTTATAGCCATGGAAGTCAGTAAACAAACTGAGTCAGGGATCGCAGACTCCTCCGAAACCTAAAAAGTCTCAGCATCTATCTGAAGTGCTCTTTGACCAGAGGAATATTAAACATGGATAATACAACTCATCTGTTGACAGTGCAAAGCTCATTGCCTAACATGGTCAGTTGCGCTCATTCCTTGTTGCATCTGGCAACCCATGTGAGCATCACACACTGGGCTTAGGACCCCATGACCGCTGATGTGTCCCCATTGTTTCATTACAAAGCATTGAGTTTCCTGCAAAAACTGGACAATTATGTCTTCTCTCTTCAAACAGTCTGACTCTTCTGACATGGAGAAGGAAGACTTTGAGATTATTCAGGCGACAAACAAACAGTTTGACTTCTTCCATCCAAACCCCTTCACTGATGGTGAGTGATTGTTATGGCATGATTGTGTTCATACTTTTACATGTGACTCAACATATTTTTCACTAATTTCCAGGTGATGTATTTGGAGAGGACCACTTTCCAAAGGTTGATGTAACAGGTTAGCAACACTCTTATTTTGTCTATAATGATGTATAATAAACATAATTGAGAGAAAGTTGTTGCAAACTATAACAACAATGCATCAATGCAGAACTTTAAAAAACTTCCGGTGCTACCAGCTACTGTACTAATTCCTGTATAACTAAAATATTGTACTAACTAGTGTATATTCACTACAGTTACATTAGTGTGAGAGCACACATTTTTTTAAAAATAAAATATTCATTTAACCCAGGGTTTACAATGACAAAGCTGAACAATTTTTAAAGCCAGATTCACTAACATTTTGTACCAACGTTTACGTTAAAAAAACGTATTTACAAAAGACACAAATATTTATGGGAGGAGTTTTTAACTGAATCATGCAATGTGATTTCATTTTACTGGTATTTGAGCCACCATTTAATGTCCTCTAATAAAGCATGTTTTAACCCATTTTGCTCCTGTGTTTTTAGCAGATTACCTGATTATCATCAGCTCTGCTTGACTGCGCTAATTTGCACTGCTCTTGGTGGATTGCATTAGTCATTATGGATTTTGATCAGGCTGTATTTTTTAAATTGCATTTTTAAATTTAAAGTGCTTTTAGAGGATTGCTCTCTCACATTCATTTGCCCTGTTTAGTAAATCTGGCCCTAAAAGCCCAACTCTGCACAGAAATAGTTGCATGAGAGCATGTTTGATTATAACCTAATTTAGTCACACTTGTCAGGTGCTTATTGAAAAATATGGCTTGTTATTGAAAGCTTTGAAAAAAAACCTTAGCTGCTGATAAATATGTATGCGTTTGTAGCACAGAGGAAAATAGCAAATCAATCCTTAAGACGCTGACTAATATGGTGCTGTTTTCTCTCAGAGCAATTACCCAGGGACCCGTTTAAAGGCACGGACCCTTTTGCCTCTGACTCTCTCTTGGTTAACATGTCAGAAGAAAAGCATTGTCAGGATGACTTCATCCCTGCAGAAAACAGTCTTCCAGAATCTGTACACTACCCTCTTCAATCCGTCGTTAAAGACTACGGTACTTTTAACGCTCCCGTCAACTTGCCGGCAGACAGTGATTGCACACAATCTACTGGAAAGCGTGATAGCGGTGTGTCCATGTCCACTGGAAGCAGGAGTCTCAAATCTTGTAGCGATAATGGGTCTGAGTTTGGAACGAACACCACACAAGACCGAAATCATGATGCTGTGCAATCAGCTGAAGCTGTTAGCCCTCAGTTCGATGACGAGTTTGTCCGTGAATCAGACTCTAGTCACAGTTCTACAGTGTTTAATTCCATTGATGCCGATTCCAATGTATTCGCTGAAGAGGAGGAGGGCAGGGTTGACGTACAAGCTGGACCCGGTGTAATTAAAAGAGCTAACTCTCTGTGTGGTCTGCAGAGCATTATTTCAGGGTCCTATACTGGGTTTCCTCTAAGTCCATGTGACCCTGATCCACTCCCAGGCGATTTCCAGAAGGCCTTCGAACGCCATATTATCGCTTCTGAACAAAATGCCGCGAATGACAAAGAAATCATAAATACTGAGAGTTTATCTCCAGATAAGAGTGTGTGTGAACAGCTGCATGATATAAACAGTAATGCCTCTAGCTCTCCTTCCATTTCTCCTTCTCAACCTTCTGCTTCAGATGTATACGACTACAAATATGGAGATATGTTCTTCTTCACTGTCAGATTAGATCCCGGTAGCCCTGAACTACATAATCAAAGTCCAGTTTGTCCTGAACACGATGATGCAAAGAAAGATGAGTCCAATGGCCACATGGATTGGAAGGACACCTCTCTGAGCCCTGAATTCAATGATGTAGATGAATTCGAATGCTCCAGTCCAAATCCTGAAGACACAGAGCAAAGCAACCAGATCACTAACGACGACAACGAAGTAGAGGTGGAAATCACGACCAACAATGACCCTCCTAAACATGATGAAATAGCAGTGCCTGATTCTGAAAAGGTGGTTTTAGATATTCCATCTCTAACTTTTAATGATTCAAATGCTTGCCAAAGTGTGCTTGATTCAGAGTGGAATGAACAATGGACTCCAAATGAAGAAGCTGAACCTATTCCTGATTCATCTATCCTGAACACGGAAAGCAATCCGCCAAATTCTACATCTCAAGACGTCTTTTGTCTGTTAAGTAACTCAGAAACATCAGCTACTGCTCCGTTTTATGCCCATGAGCAACTCAGTCCTGAATCTAGCAGCTCACCACACAAACCTTCTTCCTCTGAGGGCTTAGCCATGAGTAAACTTGAACTCCAGTATTTTGACCCTTTTAGTCCCATACCTGGTGAGCCGGTCGAAGGCGTATCTGACTTAGAAGAAATAAACACTGTTAACTCGTTCTGTCACGAAGCTCCAAGACTAGATTCTGGTTATCATGAAGTTGGTACTCCTACTCCTTTTAGTCCAGAAGCTGCTGACAAAACCAAATGTTGCATTGATCTTCAAGGCCCAGGGTTGGAAATCAGGAAGCAGAGCAACTCTGAAATCCACGTCCCTGATCCGTTTAGTCCTGAATCCGTCGATACAGGGATATTTGACTCGGAAACGGAAAACTGTGAGTCTGGTTATATGATAACTGCGTGTCAACTCTTAAGTCCTCAACCAAATTACACAGATTTGAATAACCTGGAGGAGAAGCAGATATCCTATGACTTGCTAAGTGATCATCTCAGCGTATCCGAACATGATGATTGTTACCCCTTTGGTTCTTGCCCATCTAATGAAGAAAGTTACCATTATAGTAGCGAAGAAAAACTCATTGAACCAATCCAAGATGGATTTGATGCTTCAGGAGAATCCAAAGCTTGCTCAGTAGTGTCAAATGCTAGTGTTTCCTCTCAAATATTTCACTGTGGTTCGGTGTGGGGAACCTCTGAAATGAGCTTTCCCGACTCTGAAGTGCTTGACCCAATGAAAAACAACATTTTTGATTTTAATACAATGGATGTTGGCTCCTTTGTGTCCAACGAAAGCCAAGAAGCTGAAGAGGCTGAACATGGTACTGGAAAAGTGAAGAAAAATGCAGACCTGGCTGAAATTGACTATTTCTGTTCTGAGCTCAGTAAAATGGTATCCTCAAGTTCGTCTGATTCTGTTCAGCAAAGTGTTGCTGAGATGTTATTCGGCTCTGATCCCAACACCTCAAGCTTTTACCCCTGGGATTTTGAAAAGCCGCAACACAGTTGTTAAGTTTTCACACCCACCGTGTTTAATCCATCTCATTAACTCACAGTCGCATTTTCATCTGACTTTCCATTGTTAAACGGGGGGGATTAACTGTCTAAGTGTAAACATTTGTAAATGTCAAAGAGTATCTAAACATCAAGTGATTCACTTTTGTAGCTGCATTTCTAATTATTGTAGTCCTTCCATTATTTGATTTATTTTTTTTCAAATGCCAGTTATAACCAAATACTAACTGCTGATATGTAGCATAAAAAATATGTAACATTTTAAACTTCCTCTGCTGGACTTTGGAGTTATGTCCATTTAAAATGAATGCTGGGATTATTTTCATTAAATGCATTTAGAAGAAATATGATTCAAATGCAGTGCATGTGTGTGTGTACAGATAGCAAGTAACATTCATCAAGAAATTCATTTTTAGTAAATGGACAGATGTATAACAAGACGTCCAAGTTATTTATTTTTTTAATGTATTATTTGTCTTAGATCTAATATTTTATTTACTTTATGTGAAAATTTTACTAAGATATTTGTATATTGTGCTCAAGCAACATGTGATTTCACAGAAAACACATGAAGGAACACTGCTGCATGATTAACATTAAAAATCACTTGACTTTTCAAAATGCTTACCGTATTACTAAACTTCAAACAGATCAACAAAAATATTAGGCATAAGGCAAAAGCCATATTTTTGCCATTTACAGTGTGAGAGCTTACCATGACTAAATGATCTTTCTCTATCTGAAAAGGTCACTCTTACAGTAACAGCATTTTATCAAAACAACTACAGTAAAACTGCATAATATACATTACAGTAGCATAAAAGACATTACTATACATCAAAGCTAGGGTAGGCAGTTCATGCTCTGCTGGTGTCATCTAGCAAAACCACAAGAATAAAGCATGTTTTCAAACAAACTTTGCAAAAGCACAGTGTTTACCATTGATTTACCCTGTTTTCTGTGACTGTGCATTTGAATGTCTCTCATCTGAGATAACCTTATGAGGTTGTTTGAAACATTGCATTGCTACTGAATGAAATGATAGTTAAAACACTAAACTGAAAGACTGAAATAAATGTAATGTTATGTTTGTTTACATGTCACAATGATAATAATGTGACTGTAATCTGTTACAAATGTGATCATGTATCTGGAGTGTGGAAAATGTGTGTTACTTACAAAATAGTACAAAAAAAAGCTAATAAAATCGTAGCTCATTTATATTTGCAGTTATATACACAGCCTGCACAGGGAATTGGAAATGAATGAATGTGGGTGAAAACTAGGTTGAGTATACGAACCAGAATAAATAAATCACACATTTTAAAACTGTTGTGAAAGCTTGTGTGCTTCTAATAATAAAAGGTAACAGGTGAATGAAGACAACAGCACAGGTGAGAATATATGCCTTCAAAAGAAGTCAAAAGATGACCGCAGTATATTTCTGGGAGAGCATAAAACTCTGGATAATGTCCATAACCTCAGAAATCATTGCATGCTAAGAATAAAGAACAACAAAGTACTCCGTGTGACTACTTTAATTGACATATTATTGCTGTCCAACATAGAGATCGAAATGTATGAAAATAACTGCTGAATAAAACATGAAAATGTGCCTTTTAAAGGTGCTGTATGTATTTTTTTCTGACTGTGCCAAAGTATATATACACCAAAATATATTTGCAGATATTTAGAAATCCTGTTAAGCTCACATATTTTTATTCTCTGGAAAACAATACTACAATCATATATTCATTCAACTTTGTAGTTAGTATTCCTTGTTGGAATGTGTGTGTGTTTGATCTGTTTGGCTCTGTCCATTGCAAATTTACCCAGTAGCATTTCGACACTCTGGGTTCCCCATTTTTGGAGAAAACTATTACATTCATGGAAGATTCATAAAGTGAATCAAAGACCACAAATTCTACCTGACTTAAAAAAGCCTTGGCATCCATCTGAACCGCTCTATGACCAGAGGAATATTAAAATGCAGTTAAAAGGGACCATATGATGTTGCTAAAAAGAACATTATTTTGTGTATTTGGTGTAATGCAATGTGTTTACGCGGTTTAAAGGCAGTGTATGTGATTTCTGAAAGCCAATGTTGATATTTAAAATCACCAAAACAAACACGCCCCTACCCCAAAAGGCCCCTTTGATAGCTCCGCCCCACACATACGTAGCTTAAGCAACCCAGTCAACGAGTTCTGTGAAACAAAGCATACTTAAGGAAATAATCTCTATTTATGAAAAGGATGAGCGTATGCAAGTTGATATCAATATGTTAATTGAGTTGCAATCTGAATTAGATAATATCTATCAAAATTTGGCACAAGGAGCTTTCGTTCTTACTAGAGGAAAATGGATAGAACATAGTGAAAGAATACCAAATACTTCCATAATTTAGAAAAAATAAATATTAATGTTAACAGTAAATATAAACTTATTATTAATGAGCAGATATGTGAAGATCCTAAATTAATTTCTGATTTTATAAAAGAATATTAAAAAAAAAACTACACTGAACATAAGAGTAATCTAAATTCTAATTTTCTTTCTCATATAAAAATGCTGCACATTGTACTGACAAAACACAAAGTTTGTGATCAAGATATATCTCTAGAAGAAATTAAAAATAATATTAGCAAGTTAAAAGATAATACATCTCCAGGAAATAGAAAAAGAATACATTTCTGAATTTTTATTATTGGTTTTTAAGGAAGCTATGGAAGCCTGTAAGCTCCCTCTATCTATGTGTCAGTTACCTAAACCCAATAAGGACTGCCTGCTTCTTGACAATTGGAGGCCTATAACTTTAATTAATAATGATGTAAAATTATTGGCTCACGTCTTTGCACAAAGAATAAAGTTATGCATAGATACAATTATAGATGATAGTCAGTCAGGCTTTATGCAAGGATGACATATTAGTAATAATATCAGATTAAGTTTAGATTTAATCGATTATAAGGATTACATAAATGATAACAGTTATATTTTATTTATAGATATATATAAAGCCTCTGATACTGTAAAACATGATTTTCTATTTTATTTATTAGATTTTTTTGGTTTTGGTCAATACTTTAAAAGAGCAATACAAACTTTATATAACGATTGTAATAGTTCAGTTAAACTTCCATGGGGAACAATATTTCCAGAGGTATTAAACAAGGTAATCCGGCAGCTCCTTTTTTATTTCTTCTAGTTATGCAAACGATGACTTTACTTTTATATAAGGACTCTTTTCAAGGAATCAGAATTAGAGATGGAGAAATTAAATGTTGTCAGCTTGCTGATGATACAGCTATCTTTTTGAAAAATATATCACAGGTTAAGAAAATTATAGAATGCCTTAAAACTTTTTCTGAAGTGCCAGGTTTAAATTTAAATATTAAAAAATGTACCCTTTTTCAACTTAAAGATAATGATATTTCTTTTATTGAAATTTGAAGGTATTTCTACGACGGCGTTTTAGTGCCACCTTCAAAAAAAAAATATCTAAAACTACAAGATTAAAGTCGTAATATTTCGAGAATAAAGTCGAAATACTACGAAATTAAAGTAGAAATGTTACAAGAATAAAGTCGAAATATTAGAATAAAGTTGAAATATTATGAGAATAAAGTCAAAATACTACGAGATTAAAGTCGAAATAAAAAGAGAATAAAGTCGAAATATGACGAGAATAAAGTCTGCCTGGATTGGGGGCACCCGGAGATATTCCAAAGTCTCAGCTTGCAAAATCTGCCAGTTTTATATCGAAATACAAACAATACAATATGTATTGTGTGGGTCTGAGCAGTCAAACCAGGAATGCAGGATTTCCAGCAACAGAAATGATTTACTGAAATCAAACAAAGTTACAAATGAAATATCAACTGAGTTATGACAAGTCTGGG
This sequence comes from Enteromius mattozi, assembly GCA_032359235.1. Taxonomy (NCBI): domain Eukaryota; kingdom Metazoa; phylum Chordata; class Actinopteri; order Cypriniformes; family Cyprinidae; genus Enteromius; species Enteromius mattozi. The sequence continues at coordinate 1,303,024 of JAUMHE010000043.1, forward strand.
CCCATTAAAAAAAAAAAGAGTAGACTAAACAGACCTAAACTTAACAACAATCAAAACCAACAAACAAAGAAAGGAAAATGTGACTCCCCAAGTAGCACATAAAGGGGACTTCTATACACAAGGGACTAGTCTATTACACACACACACACACACACACACACACACACGTGGGGATACTATAAACATCACTCAACAAACACCAATTAATTCATTTAAACAAAAGAAATAAAGCAGCCACAAATTATATATACAAAATAATAAAATAAACCAGAATAAAGGAATAACAATCCTACATTTTGAAATCCTTTTGTGTGTAATTCTCCATTCAAGAGTAACTTACTCGAGCTGTGTGTGACGCGCTCTGCGCGTGTCTGCGCTCAGAATTGACTGAATTGAGGTCTCTCTTGTGTCGTCAAATTTATCCATATGCCTGCTCTTCTTTTGACATTTTTGAACGTTTTATGACACGCGCAGCAAGTGTATGTTAGTTTATGTCCCGCAGGATACAGATCAACACGCTATGATACGGTTCAATGTACGCATCTAACCTCCAAACCACGCAGCAGATTCGTTCTGAATTAATCTCTTCCCAATCGTCCCTGTCATTTTTTTTTTGGTCGGTGAAAAAAATGTCGTTGACGAACATTATGACGAAAACTATTCGTCAACGAAATTAACACAGCAGCCCACCTCTGTCCTCCACCCATAGGTAACTCAAACTCAAAAGAAATAAATGTTAGCAAATTATACCACTAATAACTAGAAAGTGTGCACCCAAACTAGTCACTCATGGTATGAAATTAATGCAAATCCCACATAAATGCCTTTGTAGTGTATTAAAAAGGGTTAAATAAGAGAGCTACAGCGCCCCCCAAAGGAACGTCGACTGAGTGTGTGAGCTGATGTTAAGATAAAAAGTTGTTCCTGTTCAGACTTTTAATAAATATCATACTCTTGATAATAAGTGGTTTCCGCGAGTTCTTAGATCGCATCCCAGTAAGAAGAAGCCGCTCGGACGCAACAATATTCAAATATGACTAAATTCCGGTGGCCTTCTCTCAATCCACGTCATTTGTCCAATTCGTCAAATTTACTGTCCCTCTCATTAGAAACACCCTTGCATTAGCGTAAACTATCTTTTTGTAATTTGATGCAAAGGTAATATAATAAAAAGAATGATGTTATAAATGTGCATACATTTTAAAAACAAATACAAATAAGAAAAACTTTAAAGGATTTGCGATGCTGATGACCGTTAAACCGTTGACTGGAGATGTGATGTCAACTTCTGCTCGGGCAATCTCAGACAGCCATCACAGTCTTGTGAAAATGGTCCACTTATGATGCACTTACATGAATTTCAAATGATTTTCAATGGTCACTTTATCACGTCCAGTGTAACTCACCTATCAAGAAGAACCAAAACAACCTCGGCGTCCGATCGTAGGCCTTCCACGCCTTGAGTTCTTTCCAGCACTGGAAAGCTGATACGATATTTACACGGGTCATACTTCTTGCCTTATTGTTCTGCAGACACTTTACTCTTTTGCTTTTTATCTTTTTGTCGCTCTGCCTGGCTGTTCGCTGAACACTGTCATGTATTGTACAGTGTTATGGACTTGTAGTGCTGATCGGCTACAAGTTTGTTTTGCTAAACGGCCGAATCTTTTTCTAAAGCATTTTTGAAAAATCACATACGCTGCCTTTAAGGTGCTAAAAACACTTTTTTTCCACATACTGTACATTTTTGTTTCTCCTCTAAGCCCCGCCTCCTGAAACAGGTTGATTTATTCAAAGCTCATTGTTCTAAAAAAGCAAGGTGTGCTCTGATTGGCCAAATACAAGCAAATCAAATGTTATGCCCCTTATCATAACATGATGCTGCGTCCCGTTGCTATGACACCAAAACAATAAAACACATTACAAATCAGGCATTTGTTGATACAGTGGAGACATAATTACTGATTATCATGACTTAGTTCTTTTTACACGTCATGTTGCATCGCGCCTCGTAAACATAACACCATGAAACAACAAACAACAAGCACTACCCTTCACTGCTCAAAACTCACGTTTGAATAG
>JAUMHE010000043.1:1312363-1322801 GCA_032359235.1 Enteromius mattozi
TAAAAGAAGCTGCTACTTACTATTCAAACGTGAGTTTTGAGCAGTGAAGGGTAGTGCTTGTTGTTTGTCATTTCTCCGATCACGAATGCAGACATGGTGTTATTTTTACGGATTTAAAAAACCTTGCACTGATTGATTTTAAAATATATTAATGCCTTTGTTTTGTCTCATAATGCATGCCAGAAATGTTTTTTTCCTAAGGCAAGTTTATAAAAATCACTTGAATGTCCTAAATGAGGTCTTTGTAACCAGGCCAAAATTTGCAACATTTCTCTGCCAACAGAAAGCATTCCTAATGCAGAACAAATAAAGACACAAATATATGCAAACACAGTTACCTGTGCACATAGGAAGGCTTGAACCTCTCCGCACTCGGGAACTGCACAACCACCTTGGATTTCTCAATAGGATCTGATTTATCTGAAAGAGTTTGTTGCCATTTAACCAAAAGCATTAGTTATCATTTACCCAGCACTCATTAAACATTGCTCAGTGACTAGAACATCACTTACCTTTCTGTTTAGGTGGGATTCGGACGATATTGTAGGCCAGCGAGGCTCCCTTCCCCATGCAGTTTCCTATGTTGTAGACTGTGCCATCTTTCTCGATGTGTGGATGAGCCGTTACTCCATTTATATTCACATAGTCACACATATCAACCTTTTGGAATAATTGAGCAATATTTCTTAAAATGCTGGAAAGATCTAAACTACATTTGAATCAATGCACAGAAAATTTCTGTCTTGCCTTTTTCAAGGTTTCCAAGGTTTCCACATTGACTTTGGTGACATAATTAGTCTCGGTGACGGCATAAAAATCCTCTCCGATAGGGTAAACATTCACCAGGCAGTTGTCTGTCACCTCAACGCCTTTGAAATATGTGAAGAACCTGCCAAAATTGACCAAACGTGAAAAAGCTGATGCTCACCAAACTTGATGAATTACAGCAATTAATAACCAAACCTGGAGAAGATGTTCTTGCAGGGATCTGGATAAGCACAGGTTCCAAACTCAGTAATTACAACACGTTTCTCTGTCATAGCACGAACATATGCATCTGTTTTGACAAACCTGTGGATAATATGGTTATTAAACTTTAAACTGAAACAAAAACTATAAAAACACAAAGGAAAACACCATTTTCGTTATGAGTTTTACTTGATGTACTAAAATAATAAAAACTAAAATTAAATAAATTTGAACTACAAAACAAAATAAAAAAGTACTTAAAATATTTTAGAAAATATAAAAACAAAAACTACTAAAAGTAACAAAAATCCACAACATAACTAAAAGTTTGAAAAATATACAAAAAATAAAAATGGATCAAAAATAGTATAGTATTTCAGTGAAAAGTTTTATATTAGTTTTAGTATTAGTTAACTGGAACAGAAAACAATAAGATTATTAAAATTACTTAAATTAAAATTGAAATGAAAAACAAACACAGATTTACATAATAAATTCACTCTCAGAAATAAAGGTACAGAAGCTGTCACTGGTGTGGTACACTTTTGTATCTATTAGGTTCAAACACTTTATGTACTAATATGTACCTTTAAGGTACCAAAATAGACAATTTAGGTACAAACATGTATGAGTGTTGGATATGATTTACTTTTAACTGGGGCAGAAAGCAACACAATAATGTAAAGATTATTTGGCGTACTTGCGGAAATACGTGACCTGTCCGTTGCTGAAATCAAACTTGTGCATGAGGGCCTGGCCATCGAAAAGATGGTAGAAGGGCTCCGATCCCACCTCAAACAAACCGGGGCCCAGACGGAGCAGACTGCCTTTTATAAACGACGGGATGCGACCTAAAACAATGCAAATTATACACAAGTGTTTCTTTCAGAATTGTAATACTTAACCATGCAGAGGAAAATCTAGAAAATAAATAAATTAAATAGAAAAATGTAAAAGAAAAATTAAATAAAATTAAATGAAATTAAAAAAGGACATGTATAATACAATACAGGTGCACAACAAATAAATGTTAATTTGGGAAAAAATCCTGTGGTTTTTGTCAGGTCAAACAAGCACATCATATTTTCCTCTTAAAGATTTTTTATTGTTTTTAATGTGAGGAATTATTTTTTCCCAGAATATTTTCAGTCAATAAATAAGCCAAAAAGTCATAAAAACAGTAATACCAGTGACGGTTGCTGGAAGAGGTTCGTTTAGCTCCTCCACAGTCTCAAAGATCTTCTTATAGCCTCCAGCAGGGTGCTCAAAACTGAAAAGTGAGGGAAATAAAGTCTTTCATTCAATTTTTTAAATGCATAAAAAAGAAAATCTGAGGGGATCACTACAGACATGTTTCCAATGACTTCGCATAAATCCAAAACATTAAAACATAAAGCTTGTTTCATACAGAACAAAACGGTGGCTTACCGGCTAACCATGATTGCTGCTGGGACAGTCGCGTCTGTGACTTGGCTTGTTCTTGCTGGTTTGTCAGTAGAGCCCTGACTTTATGGGTTTTTATACTCTATCCTCTTACACAGGTTTACTCTGACTAACTTTGTTACAGCCAATGGCAGCATTTACCAAACAACAAGCCCATTGTACAAGAACCTGAGTGGCCTTTACAATAGCCAGTCCTTCAAATAGGATTTGAGATTTTCACGCAGCTGTGATGCAATCAGGTGTACAAAATGTGATTGTACAACGTAAGAAATGAGCTGAAATCAGCTGACAAAACACCCAACAAAGACTTTATTCAGCTAATAATAACACTGAAATTCATATGTTGCGGTTTTCATAATAAAGTGTAACCGAGGTTTAGAATATTGCCACATGGGTTTTAAATCTTTCAGAAGAGTATAAAATGAACTATTTTTTATAATTAAGAATTTTATATAAGTATTAATATTTTTAATTGCATAGCAGAAATCAGTATTTTTTATTTATTTATTTTTTAACACTAATGAATTGTCAAATCTGTCAGTGGCAGGGAAATGTAACTGTTAAAATAGCCCAACAAATTGAATCAAACCAACCACTGATTTGTGTTTGGTCTCCAAATACCCTTTGATGAAGAGATGCTGTGTAATCCAGGTTATGGCAGGACAAACAGCACATTGTTAGTCTTGTGGGAAAATAAGACTAATGATAAATTCACAATAAATCAGTCCAGCAGCCAAAACTAATGCTTGTAACATCGTGACTGTACAACAAGTGTAAGAGCTGTCAGTCTTCTGTGATTTGATTGCAATAAAAATGTTAATGTAAAAGACTTTCAAGAGCAAGTGAGAATTCTTATATATGCAATAAATCTATTTTTGTGCCTATTTAAAGCCAGTGCTGCTTATTTAGTTTTTGGATGTTTTGTAAGCTCTGAGGTCCCAAGCATGAAGGGTTTTGTGGCTGCAGCACAAACGAAGGGCTTTCCGTTTTTTACATTCCTGAGCAGATTTGTGAACAGATTAACTGAGAAAAACACGTTCGTTTTAGCAACACAGCCAAACTAAACAAGCATGGTATCGCCAAAACAGTTCTGAATTTATATAAATGTTTCATTTAACAAAAAAAATAAATAAATAAATGATGTAGCCTATTATAAAATACATCAAATCCATACCTATAAAAGGTGGCAAGTCAAGTATGTGTTTATTGCTTCACTTGATCGCAAGTATACTGGCTTTTCATACTTGAAATTGTTATCCCAGTGGCATTTTTTATCTCTAGTTTTTTTATTTCTGTATGTGTAACATACAATAACAACAGCATGTGAGAAGCATGCATCATTTTTTAATAACTCCTTTATATGTCAACACACAAGGTGATAGTTCAGCCAAAAAATGAAAATTCTGTCATTTAGTCACCCCCTATTTGTTCCAAAAGAAGATATTTTGAAGAAAGTTGATAATCCCTCAGAGTATGGCAAAGGAAAAAGACAAACTGTTTGGTTACCTTGCCCTGAAAATCAGTTTTACGGCAAGATTATCATCCCTTCATGTCATTATTATCATTTTAAATGAAGGCACACATACAGTGCATCTAAACTTACAGTACAAGGAATTTACATTTCATCAAAGATCAAAGTTTCATGTGACGGGAGGCTGTTTCTGCGGATTAATCTGAGCTCTTGTATGTATTTACACACGTGTTGAGAAAGGTCTTCAGAATCACTGTAAACCTGCTGCTGTTCAATAGAATGAGCAGAACTCGTGTGCTCTCTGCATGTGCAGTGCTTTCTCTGCTTGGAGTGGCACGTGAGGGTCTGTACTGAAGTCCAGAAGCTCACATGCAAGCCTCTTTTGCCTTGTATGTGTTTCTGTCTGCTGCATGTGAATGATTTGGTGGCTTGTGTGAACATTCATCACTGCTTCTGCTTATCAGCTCTGCTGCACAGCTTTTTGGACAACAGCAGTTCAGCCGTGCATTTCAGACTGTTCTGAGTCAGGCAGCAGGCAGACTGGAGCATGCCGTTTGCATGATAGGTTGCTTTTGACTAACTCTCCTTAGCTCCGATGCATGAATTTGAACCACTTCGAGTTTGGCAGCTGGCGATTGCAAATAATTTGATGCTTTGTGCACCAAGTATGTGACCCCGGACCGCAAAAGCAGTCATAAGTAGTATATTTGTAGCTAAATGACTGATTTTCATTTTATGCCAAAAATCATTTGGATATTAAGTAACGATCATTAAGATGTTTTGTAAATTTCCTACTGCCAATATATCAAAATTTAATTTTTGATGAGTAATATGCATTGCTAAGGACTTAATTTAAACAACTTTAAAGGCAATTTTTCCAATAATTAGATTTTTTTGCACCCTCAGATTCCAGATTTTTAAATAGATGTATCTGTAGACAAATATTGTCCTATCCGAACCAACCATACATCAATGAAAAGCTTATTAATTTAGCTTTTATATGATGCATTACAGACAGACAGCAGTTGTGTATGCAGTGTGCTTCGCTTATGACAACTGTTGCAATTAAACAATACAGTCGCAGTTTAAATTTTTCATGCGCCCCATTCAGCAATGTATCCGTTTACTTCTCACTACTTCAGGAGCCACGTCACACGTCTGTGATGTAGTGTTCATGCTGAGTTTGTATTGAACACCACTTCAGGGACCAATCCTGAAAGTTCTGATTTACATAAAGGCACAAAATAATTGTATACCCCTATATTAAAACAATAAAAGGCTTGAACTACTTCAGTTGTGTGTAATGAATCTAAAATATATGAAAGTCTAATGTTTATCAGTACATTACAGAAAATAATAAACTTTATCACAATATGCAAATTTTTTGAAAAGGACCTGTATAATGTTGCAGTTGGAAATGCTGTATGGACTCTCTCGTGATTTTTTTTAAGTGAATGTGTTGTCTAAAGTAGGCCCAAATGCCCACCTGCCCAGTCAGGTCCCTATAACACATCAATATAATAATGTTTCTGTAAAGCCTTTAATCATTCCCATAGCAGATGTTACTGACAACATGTCCTGTTTCTTCTTCAGGGATCCAGTTAGCTTTTGTTTTATTCTGTTGCTTTTTTATCTTCAGCTTTTATGCCATGAGACTTTTTTATTTTTATTAGTTGCATAGTTTAGTATAGTATAGCTGTATTCTAAGAGTGTTAAAAACTACAAAAACATTTTAAACCACCTGCTATATCTTCTATGTGTAGTCTAATATAAACATACAGACGAGTGAATGAACACTACAGAGACAAAAGGCATATTAGAATAACTTCATGCTTTCCTGTGCTTCAGCGTTAGTTCTCATCCAGTGCTAAAGTGTGTTAAATTAGTTTCTATGTTTTGCCAGTTCAGTGTTAGGATATATATATCCAAAAAAGAAATCTCCCTCATGGTCAGACTTCTCAAACCAGTTCTGTAAAGAATCCCCCAAATCAGTTACTTAATCCAAACATTGTTTATTAACTATAATTAATTAGAATTATTTCTCTCTTACATCTCATAACAGACAGTACCTACCAACAGTCTGTGACATCATACATGAGAGCTTCTCATTAATGGCTGGACGGATCAGTTCAGATCTATCCAGCCTCCCATCCATGCATCACGCAACAGGTCATATAATAATACATTTGCATGTTATTAATTGTGTATAAGTATTCAAACTGCTGTTTTATTAATCTTACTGAAATTGCATTGATATTATTAATTTATTAACACTCAAGATGTGGGAAGGCTTTATTATAAATGCACACATACAAGCATAATTTTATGCTATTTTAATAACGTTTAATACCTATGTGCATAATCAGAGCATATAAATCCAGTGTTGCCTGAAACAAATTGAATAAACTGCACATAATTCATTGAAGAAAATAAGTCTTAGAAACTCTTAAAGGTTAAGTTACCGTCTTGTTTCTGTCCACAGAGAATTAAATTGCAAGAGCTTCATTTTTAATTTAAGAAACGATCTTCTGTACAATTTCAGATTCAAACCATATTAAATATAAGCTTCTAGTCCCCCAGAACCTTTTCCATAATAAAATAAAAAAAATGATATGTCCACACATCTGGTAACAATATTGGATTTCTGCTTTCTTATAGTAATTCCTCATTTCTGTGCTACACATGTCTTCATGCAAACCCATTCCCCAAAAACTGAAACTCTCGATACTTGGACCAAAGTACTCTTACCGTTGAATCCTCTTTATCTGGGCCTGACTTCCTCCTAGATCTTCCTTCTGCCAACCCTTAATGGCAGATAATGCCCACAGATGGACAATAACTCAGTTCAAGTTTGAAAACAGCTCCATCTGAAGCTACTTGAGAAAGCTATTTGAGAAAGGTTAATTCCAGAAGAGAATGTTCCAGAACATTAGCCAGCAGGGATAAATGAAAAGGGCTAAGAGTGGATATACGAGCGACCCGTAGAGAGAGTGATCCAGAATGCCCTGCGAGATGACCGAGAGGAAGAGCATCCAGCCCTCGCTGAGGCTGACGGGCACTTCGATGAGCTCCTGGTAGATGAAGACGCAGTAGAGGATGGTGAAGGCAGGGCTGAGCAGCACCATGGCCAGAGCGCACAGAACTCTAACAGAGAGAGCGAAACACACACAGCAAGAGACATGAGATTAGAGGATAATATAAATATGAGACCACAGACACAATTTCACAGAGATATCGCTGACCGCAGACCACAAACTGATGTTACAATCAAATCAACATGTAACATGAACACTGCAGTCAGAATGAGAAACACTGTACTCAAACACCAGGTTTCACAGACAGGGCTTAGGTCAAAACAGGATTAAAAAATAGTTCACCCAAAAATGAAAATTCTGTCATCACCAGGCTGTTTTGGTCTCTGTTGACTTCCACAGGACGAAAAAAAAATACTATGGGAGTCAATGGTGACCTAAAACTTCAAAATATCTTTCTTTGTGTTCGGCAGATCAAAGAAATTCATACAGGTCTGGAACTACTTGAGGGTGAATAAATGATGACAATTTTCATTTTTGGGTATAATTTCATTTTCTTTTAGGAAACAGTTCAGTTAAGACATTTAAATAGTTTTTATAAACATGAGAGGTGTGCATCTTGAGACAAAACAAAGGCACTGACATATTTTAAGATCTATTACTGCAAGTTTCTTTCAGTTGAAACGGCTTAGAATTAAATTTTTAGTCTTGGATCTGTGGAACCAGGGGAAAGCATTTTTATTACAGAATCAGTAACACTTTGTCCTACAGTAATGGCACTGCTTAGCCCTTAACATATTAAGTGTCATCTCCCTTTTTGAATTTATGAAGGTGCTTTTTTTTTTTTTTTAAAGAAGACATGCTGAAGTGAAAGCATTTTTAAAATATAAAAGTAAAAAAAAAAGATTGTAGAAGTTTAAATTTATTGCAGAGAAAGTGTACCGTATTAAACATTTTATATAAAATAAATATTTTACAGAATATTTTGTAATCTAAAATTGCTATTAATGAGATATATTATGCCCCTTTTTACAATATGTAACATAAGTCTCTGGTGTCCCCAGAATGTGTCTGTGTTTCAGCTCAAAATGCCCCACAGATCATTTATTATATCATTTTGAAAATGCCTATTTTGAGTGGAAGCAGAAACAGGCTGATTTTCATGCCTGTCTTTTTTAAATGCAAATGAGCTTCTACTCCCCGCCCCTTTTCCTGAATAGATCTGCATCACTAAAGCTTGCCTCGTACCTGCTAAAAACATCTGTTTTGGTTCTGATTCGGAGTTAATCACACTGAATTCATGCTCGTTTTCTTCAGAGGCTTGCCGTAAAAGGCTTACTAAAACAAAGCTACTGGGTTAATCTTTTTCCACATTTCCTTGGTTGGTAGATGCACCGGAGACCTGATATTAGCACTTAAAACCTGAAAAATTTAGATTTTCATGATGTGTCACCTTTAATCAAAACCATGTCTTCGAAGGTTATATTCTAAATTTGAAGTTATCACTAAAAACTGAGTTTCCGATTAGCTCTGTACCAAAAATACCAAAATGTTCATTTCTGTCACAATATCACTCCTAATTATTTTCAAGAGACGAATTTTGAATGATAGCAAATTTAGGGGGACTTAGAGGGGTTGAATAAAATAATGTGACCATGCATTATCAATATAATTTGTGCAGACAAAAGTAGAAAACATTGTCATTATCTTTTATTTATGTTTTCGTTGTTTGTACTTCTTGGGTTTTGTATTAAAGGAACGTTATTAAACTTAATGTTCATTATGATGGCCATTGGATCTCGATTTAAATAAAAAGATCAGCTAATACTGCGACGCAACAGAGTCTAATTTTCACCAAAATTAAGTCCTAATTATATTTCAAAGCATGTTTGAGCAAAATAAATGATTTTTTGTTGAGATGTGCATACTTGGGCATGTGTGGCGTGATGCTGGCGGTGATCGGCACCAGCGTAACCGCTAAGATGAATCCCAGAGAGAAGTTAATGAGGGCTGTGCAGCCTAACAACACCGCTAGATAGAGCAAAGCCGTCAACTTCAGCACCTTCCAGCCCTGCTCTGTGCCCTCTCCAGACAGCAGCCTGCCACAGACAGAGAGAAACACATGATCCATGCCGGCGAGGAAACATTGGAACGCAATATAAAGTGTGTTTGTGTGTGTGTGTGTACCGCTGTGTGTTGTGTGGCAGGGCTAGGCCTGCAGTATAGATGGCTATAGCAGTGAGCACCACAGCTTCGGTTTCAGACACAGGGAAGTGCTCCACAGCCATTTCCTGCAGATGAACAGGAAGCAGATACAGCGCCACACCTGTCAGGTGACTGATCACCACCGGGGTCAACACCGTCAACACGCCCGGACTGGACGGCTGCAGAGAAACACATATTATACACATTTTATAGACAGGGCAGAATTTTTATCGTTGGGGACTGACAAGATCATGAAAAGTATGCATTTCTTAGCAGAACAGAGCTAAACCACAATTAGACTTACATTTAGTTAAATCATTTGCTATCATTTGCTATTAATGCCATAACCTTTACAACATGAACATTAACAGGAAATAATTTAGCATAATAATTTAGAAGTTTAGCATGAATAATATGTACAAATTATGTAATGCAACAAAGATGCAGATGCTTTCATGCAATTTTACTTGACAAAAGACATCCAGAAAGAGAATCAGGTGTATTTTTACTCGTGCCATGAAGACGACTTAAAGCATGCAACAATTTATCCCACTCTCCTGCTTAAAATATTTAGCAAATAACATCAAATATTCATTTCTTTAGGTGTTTAAATAACACGAGACTTACTTGCTCTGCTTCAGTAACTCCATCCACTGCTGCCAGAGCTGGTGTTCCCAGATGAACCCAGAGATCCAGCGCCTGCACTGAAGTTAAGGATGCTAACAAATGTTCTGGTAAAAATAGTGTTATATTCTGAAATACTGCATGACCCAGGGGATTCGTTCAGAAAAAAATTATTCCACATCAAAGATTTGTAAACATGCAAACACACCAATCTACAGCGTTAAGCTGTGGTCACATTTTGCTGAAAAAATTTATAAATAAATAATAATAATAAACACAGAGTAGCGATATATGACTTGATTTAAGATTATTGCCATATTGGATACTTTAAATGTACTTTTGAAAAGAAATTGTAAAAATATCTTTTTTTTTTATTTGTTATAAAAATAGTGGAAAATATGAGTTTAGCTCACCACAGATATCTCTAAGTGTTTTCTAATTAGTGCTGTAATCAAGATTAATCACATTCAAAATAAAAAACATTGTTTACATAATATATGCGTGTATACTGTGTGTTTATATATATATATATATATATATATACAGTATTGTGCAAAAGTTTTAGACCACTAGTATTTTCAGCAACAGAAAATGGTTTGAAGTGGGTTATTTCTATGTTTTGCGGTAGCGTGTCAGTTGGAAATATCAGTTTTCATTTCCAAACATTATTTTTGTCATTAATTGTAATAATGCA
>JAUMHE010000043.1:1386023-1407123 GCA_032359235.1 Enteromius mattozi
TATTAACATTATATCAGTTAATGAAATTACAGTATTTAACTGTAAATTTAACTTAAAACCGTAAAACCTAAAATGTTTTAACCATATTTTTAATGGTCGAATTCAGGCAACCAGAGCTGTTGGTTTTTCACCGTAAATTTTACAGATTTTTTTTTTTACAATGTACAATAAAAAAAAATTGTACATTTCAGACCTTAAAAAAATTTCTCCTTACTGCTAAAACAAAATGTATTTGTTGAAAAGAGTCTCCCAAAATGACTACTACCTCTACATGAAATATCCCACTGTGCTAGATATCTGCATAGAGAGGTGCTCAAGTTAATCTAAAGCATACGGCAATGAATTTGATGATTATAGGCTATATGTATGTTCAGAGCATTTTTCTGTTGATGGTTTTAAAATACATATTTAAGGCGAAATACTGCAGGTGAACAGAGTAAATGGAAAAATAACTAGGTATTGCCTTACTTACCCAGCTGATTGATTACAATCATAATCGCAAACATTTCTTTGTGTTACAAGTTTTCTAAAATGTTAGGTTTAAATATGCAAATGAGTAATTATTTAATGAAATATGCGCTAATTTGCATAAACTTCTAGTACAAAAATCCAAACACTGGATGATGTCAGTTTCAAACTTCTTGTTGAATTTTTTTGGACATATTATAGTCAAAAGCTTTTACAGAGGGAATTTTGGGTATCTAATTTGAGCCACTCCACAATTCAGGACTGAAAACACTACATTTTGACAATTTTAGATTAAAAGGTTGTATATAGTAAAGCAAATTATATGTGAACAAATCCCCCTGTAAAAACATATAGAGCGGAATAAAAATGTAAAGTTTGGCGTGTGTGTAAGTGCTACTGAAGTGGAGATTTATGGCTCAGTGTAGGAGAAAAAAAAACTTATTTTGAGAAAACTGCTTTTAGAAATGTTATTGTAATTGAATTCTGTTGACACAAATAGATTAAGTGCTAGAAAAGAAACATTTAACAGTGTCTTTTGGATGTTTTCTTTCCACTAGTCTGAAAAAAAAAACACTTTATGAAAATACAAAAAGCACAAAATCTCAAACTTGACAGGTGCATGAAAAAACAGTGCCTTCTGAAAGATGCCAACTGTACTGCACTGAAAATGACTGTCTTATTTATTATAATACCCAGGTTCACTGGAAAACCGTGCTTCTACCAACTTTTCAGCAAAACTGAAAAAACTCTGACATATGGTGACATTAATACTGATGTTTTGTCCAGAGCCTTTATATACTGATGCTTGTCTTCTTTCAGGGAATATGAACACTTGGCCAGCAACATCTGACATGTACTGTTATGGTAGGGTGATCCAGACCTTTCAGACCTTAAGAAAAGCATCATCCGGGATTTCTAAATTGTGTAAAATGTCCAAGAATTGGCTCTCTAAAGTCATATGTAAAATAAGCAATAAAGAGATGCAGGCTTTCATTGAAACAGAGCAGTAAAGCATCATCATTAACTAAAGGAAAAGCTAAATATGATAAATATGATATTAAAATGGATTTGTGATAACTCTTATAGGTTTATTTATACTAAAAGTTCTATAAAGATATTGATATTGTATGTTCAGTAATCAGTAATTGTTACTAAACAAAAAAAAAAAAAAGTAGTCTGATAACTTACAGTTTTATGTGATGTTTTGAAATATACTGTTGCATAGATAATTATTCATTATATACATATATATATACATATATCATTCAAAAGTTGGCCATCAGTACAATTTTTTTAAAGAAATTAATGCGTTTATTCAGCAAAAGTGACACTAAATGACATTTTATAGTGTTAAAAAATATTTAAATAAATGCTTTCATCAAGGAATCCTGAAAAAGTATATGAAATATTAAGCAGAACAACTGTTTTCAACATTGATAGTAATCAGAAATGTTTCTAGAGCAGTGAATCAGTATATTAGAGTGATTTCTGAAGATCATGTGACACTGAAGACTGGAGTAATGATGCTGAAAATACAGCTGAACATCACAGCAATCACTTACGCAGAAACCAGCTTTTCATTTGAAATATTGCACAACAGTATTATTTTTACTGTGTTTAATTAAAGTTAATTTAATTGGTGATGTTCATGATCAACTGACAAACTTTAGGAAGTGAAAGGGTGATGAAAATGCACGTAGGACAACAACATGATATTGTTTTGTTTGAGCATTTTCATGATCTGACAGTTATTTTATATCAATAAATATAAATCAACGAATCATTCAGCTTCAAGTTCAGATCTGTCCTGCTCTCAGCCGTATTAGACAGTGACGTCTCTACAAACGCAAACACACACACATTACACTAACACTCCACTACTGAGAAATATCACGTAGTGTTTCAGTAGCCAGCTTGTAAATCACCAGGCCTTATTGAAAATGAATAATGTCCGTTCACTTTGTTGCAGCAAATCACTGTCATTGTCAAGCCCCCCTATTCTATTGAAAATAACTGAAATCATTTGTCAAAGTGATATTTAATTATAATGTGGTCAAAGACCTGCAACAATGCAAGCATAATCAACATGGCATTATAACAGAATCAAGCGTTCAGTGTTAATTACTAACCTGCAATTCCTGTACTGATATTCACAACAACAGCACTCCAGCTCATGCAGAATTGCTTCGTTTAAATTAACCAGCATCACTGTCCACTAAGTCTGAATCTTCTATTATTTAAGCATCAGTTGGAACAATGCACTTTAAATGTTCAACCAATGTTCATCTGTTTTCATGCGAGTCTGATAAGATCCCAACCCCCAGCCCCAAAAACCACAGCATACAAGCCAGAATTCACAATCAAGCCACAACTACAATCTAGTCTATTTAAATCTTAATGTAAGATTTGTTTTCACATGATACAGTAGTTGAATTATTTACATGAATATTTAGGTGACTGACTGTATTATAAGATCACAGCATCTGAAGTTTCCAGTAGCTAATGCTTTACTTTGCAAATACAGTCACAAAACCAGTGTATAGTTCCCATTTGGCTATATTTGCAGCTAATTGATAGATTAAGGAAACCTATATGGTCCTAAGGTTTCTGTGGCAAGTAAGTTGCACAGAACGCAGGTTTTATTTTCATAGTGTAGCCTACAGGGGAAAATATTGGGTGACAAAACAACAACTCAATAGCATTTACTAAAACCGAGAAGTAATGCATGTATCGTTTCCTCGTGAGACACTGCATTTAAGCAATTCATATTAGAAAATAAGAGTTAATTCACAACAACACCTGTCTCAGAGAAATCCACTCGAACTCAACCGTGCAAAAACCGAGCGAGAGAATGAAGCAAAGATAAGCATAACCGCGCATCAACTCAAAATAAAGAGTAACATTTTTAGAAGATTGGGTATACGCAGTCGATGCGTTTTATTTAACGCTGCGCACCTGTAACAGCAAGCGTCGCGTTGTAGCTACTCACCTAACATCAAAGGTCGCGGTTACTTCCAACGCTTCGCTTTTATCCCAGTGTCCAGCGGCTCTCGTGGTCAAACGATGAGTCAAATCCAGTCTCCTCCGTTCAGCGCATCATCTGCATGTGAAATGAACAAGTGCCAGCGCGAGAAGTTGCTCAGTTTCAGCCCCTGCCTTCAAAATCCCCCCCAAAAATACTCGATCTCAAGCACGCTAGACGGAAACAAAACGTGTCTTCTCCACCAGAATAATCAGCTATGAAGAGAAATGAGGCGATGGGGCGGGAGGAGAGAGACCCCCGTCACAAAATAATTCAAATGCACAGAGGATAATGCGGAGATGAGTGAAGGGGGATGGGAGAGGATTAAGTGGAGATGGGGAATCAGAAGCCCACCCTTACATACATAACACACATGCCCAAGTCATTTTATTTGTGTATATATATATTTTGTGCGTGCTATGTAGGTTAGTGTAATCGTGTAGCCTAATGAAGCACAGCAGAGTGTATAAAGTGCAATGATAATGTTCAGTTTGCTGTCCATCCCAAAATTGGCAGGAGTGATGCAGACAGTGGTCAGTGAAGCGTCCTTCTCTCTCCAGCTGGCTGCTTTAGTTGACAATAGTTAATAGAATTTTAAAACCCTCATTAAAATCTGTATCAGATGCCTAATCTGATCTATGCATATAGTACATTAGTGAGGTATTCTCACATATAATTCTTTATATGTTTCTGTACTCAGTGTTCAAATATAAAAGACTTGGGTGTCATCGAGTTTACAATGGTTGGTCACTTCTGTTGTAATATTCGCAATGAGTGTCGCAATGTATGTCTGGTCCAGTTTTTTCAAAGCAGGCACACATGACTGACATGTGGCTTCTAACATATAAACACTAATCCAAACATTAACAGATGGTTATCCAGTGATAAACAGTGATGTCAGTGCTTTTTGTTTTTTACTGAATCCTGACGGACATATCATTTTAATTTGGGATTTATTTATTTTTAAAAATAATTTTCAAATATATTGTCCTCATTTGTAAGTCACTTCATGTAAACGTAAAATATTCTCAATTAATGCATGAACCAACACTATTTTTAATTTGTTTATTATTCCTAATTTGATTCTATTTTTCATTGTTCCTTATTTTTATTTTCATGCAACAATCTGACAAAATATTTCAAAATTCAGATGATAGTCAGTTCAGGCAAACAAACCATGCAATGAAGGATTTGACTGTGAAAGAAAATTTAGAGAGCCATTACTAATAAATAAATAAAAAAATCTTGAAAAAGTCAGATGGCTTGAAAAAACCTGCATTGTTCTGGAAAGTTTATTAAGGCCCATTGTGGACTGTTTCAGGCAATAATCGGATCTTACTAGAAATAAATGAGCAATTTCCTCTCTTTGGCAGTTGTGTCACCCATGTGAATAATCAGAGTCTATTCACATTCATCTGCACTGTGAAATTGTCATTGATGGCAAGGAACTGACCCTTGACTCTGCCTCCTTGCAAATTTTGCTGCTCTTTTGTTCCAATTCATAGTCGCTGTGTAATACAAAAAACCTGGTGTGTGGCACATTTTTAACTTGCCATACCACACTAACATTAGATATACCATATGACCGTACTGTTGGGATACACAATTTAGAGATAACAGCAATACAACACCCAGCAAGCAAATGTTTAGTCGACTTATCACTGCCTGTCTCTCTCGCCATTTAGTAACATGGTTCATTGCTCTAGTGAGTTAGGAGGCAACAACCTCACTAGAACAACCATGCACATAGATTACAGTGTCATCTGCTTGTAGCTGGAATTCTACATCAGGACAAATAAAAGGCAATTGATTGATGTACAAACTAAATAAAAGTGGTCCAAGTACGGATCCCTGTGGAACACCTCAAAGTAGTATTAAAAACAGAGGAGCGATGACCACAAACTTTCTAATTTTGTGTTTCTATAATTTCTTTAATAAATACTCAATAGTTTACTTAATGCTGTTGTAGATCATTAGAGCAGTTAAAGCAAGAGATACCTTTAGACCCAAACACAACAAATCAGCTGCGTAGTTTTTCAAATGAAGCCTTCATATGTCTTTAACACAATTGAGTGAAGTCATCAACTCAGCAGAGGCTTTGAGGGTTGAATTTTGTTAAATTTGGAGAGGCAGTGGCTCAGAGAAAAAAGACAACTGTACTTACTTCGCATTAAAACAGACAGGTAAATAGATACATGCCTATATATCTTATAAATTTAGGCTGTCTCAGGTTTTTTCTGTCACTTTATAGACTGCAAATGAGAAAGTAAAGAAAAGGCTCTTCTTATTATTCACCTTCATCTTCTCTGAGCATTCCAGTATGCAAATATTTTCATAATGACATGATTGCCTAATGAAGAAAGTGTTCAACATGTTTCATATTCAAAATGGCTAACAACTACTTCTGCTTTATTTCCTCTATATATATATCTGCAGTTCTAGTTCCAGTTTCCCTTTTTCAATGACAAATTCTGACTACTGCAACCTACTGGTATGGAAAGTTACTTCCTCTCACGCAGGCACAGATTGTTGGCTGTGGTCTTTGTGGTGTGTTCAAGTGCAATTTTTGGCCCAGACACAGGTGACATCAGGCAGAAATGCAGTCAGCTTTAGTCAACGCTAATTCTTTGATGTTGGCTTGCTGTGTCACAGCCTTTAGTTCAGTGCGTCATACTAAAGCCCTCACATTGTTCTGTCAGATCCTTTTTTCAGGATGATCCAATGACGTGTGCAGAACATTAAGCAGCATCAGCCAGGTCCACAGGATCTGTGCTGGTTAAGATGTGAGTGGAAAAAAACACAGAAAAGCAGAATAAAGGTGAAATGATGTTTCTGAAAATCCTCTGTTACACTTCACACCTCCCCATCCCTAAAGCCCTCCCACCTCCTGGCAGTGACTGGCAGGAGTGTTTATCCTGTGATCCATGTTATGGCTTTTAAGAGTGGATTTGTAAGAGAAACACTGGTAAGCCTCTTTCCCGACAGTTTTAATGCCATATTAAAGGACCAGTTAATGCTGAAATGTCATAGTGAAAGGTTAGGGCACAATTTACATTTTAGAAGTGACATAATGTGCAAGCAGTACATGATAGAAGATAATGATATTGCTGGAAAATAACATGTACACAAACATGTAGTAGTCTAATGGAAGTACACAGTACACAGTTTATATAGGCAATTTATTTATGCATACTGTATATAAGCAATTTTGTATCAAATTAACATTTTATTGCATAGT
This sequence comes from Enteromius mattozi, assembly GCA_032359235.1. NCBI lineage: Eukaryota > Metazoa > Chordata > Actinopteri > Cypriniformes > Cyprinidae > Enteromius > Enteromius mattozi. The sequence continues at coordinate 1,392,752 of JAUMHE010000043.1, forward strand.
GAGTAAATAAAGCTTATAATCATTTATTTTTAAAAGTGTCAGATCTAATGGGAAAGTGTATGTGTTTTTATTTTTTTATTTTTGTTATATGTCTTCTTTTTCTTATATTGGCTTCATAGGCTTTTTAAGTTTAAAGAGAGAGAGAGAAAGAGAAAGTTTGGGGTACCTAAAAGATGTTTAGTGCACATTTTAATGAATGAACATCGCATATAACAATCCATACTTGCACATATTATATTCTATGAACTCCACTGTCATTTTCATTTTGATTTTTAGAGGCAAATTCTGGATATTTATTCAACATCACCATCAGCTGATCTTAAACTTTATTCTCAAATGAAATTGTATATTGCCAACATCCATGGCAGGTACTAAAAAAAATACGTTGTGAAGTCATCTGCTGTACTCTGACCAGACAGATCATGTTTAGAAGAGTTTCAAAACAGTATTTGCAACTGAACACAAGTTTAGTGAGTTTCTCATTTGTGTTCAGTTCAAACTTGGCTTAACTTTATTTAAATAATCCATCGTTTAGACATTCTACTAACTATAAGTAACTTTGGGACTACATAACTGTTAGACATTAGTAGTATTAATAGACTTAGACTTAGGGTAGGGTTAGGGTTGTTAAGTTGACAGTCTACTAATACTCTAATGACTGCTAGATAACATGGAGTTGCAAAGCTGCTTAGAGTTATTAGAATGGACCTGGGTAAACAAGAAACGAAATTAATAATGAAATATTGCATGTGTTTGGTTGTATGAACTCTAGATTATTAACATGCAGTACGGAGGTGAAAACTACAACAGAAAGACAAAGAAACCTAGCCTCAGAAGTTTATAATGTGGTGCTACATAGTCCTGAACTCACTGCATGATGCTCTGACCTACATTCCACAGCAGTGATGATATTCAGAGCATCTAGGCCATCAGATCCCACAAACACCTAACTGAGTTCTGCATGGCTTAATTGCAACCAATTAATCAACATTTACAGCACAAGTGGAAGACTAAAATATTACAGTCTCTTTTTTTATGTGTTTACTGTTTTTTTAGCAAAATAATCGCAAAAACTCCAACACAGAAGCTCTTTAGAAGTCAAACATAACAGCAGTAAACACTAACAGTTTTTCCCTTCACTAAAACACTTAAAATAACACTTCATTTCAATGATTTTTCTCCTAAAGCATGCTAGGAACCTGGAAAAAAATCCATTAACACAAAAATTTGAGTTTAAAGACAATATCAAAGGTATTGTAATGATCAACATTATTATGTCAACAGAACTCGTCAAAGTAATGTTTGGAACTTTTTAATTAAATCAATAAATAAGAATTTTATACCTGGAAAGCATGCATTTATTTTAGCTATATGGAAACAAGCCCCCTGAATGACTTCAAACTCTTTAAAAATAACGTTCCTAAGTTAACCTTTATCTTTATATTGAAATCTCATTTGGGATTTGGGATTCATCTTTTATAAATCATTAACATATTGGTGTCCTGCTTTTAAAAGCTCAACTTCAATGTGTGCCATAAAAGAACTGTGCTCGTAAATACATAGCTGTTATAATAATATAATAATATATTATACATCATAAAAAAACGAGGCTGTCACGGTCTTTACTATGGGACAGACAGCTTATTAGCCATTTTCACAATTCAAAACTGTTTTATGTTTAGGTTTTTGCCTACTTGAAAGTTTTTGTTCTTTTTTTCTGAAGATGTCAGTATGTTGTTAAACAACAGCACAACCCATTGAACGCACTGTACTTCTGTCCCTCATTTTCTTTCCTGTTAGAAATGAATCATGACACTACCTTGACTATTAAGTTGTGATTCTGTGCGTCAGTAATGTAGTAAACAATTAGAATTTCACAGTTCATTTAGCTGTGACTAAAATCTTTTGTGTGCATGTTATGCCGATTACAGCAATTTGTGAAGAACAGAGACACTGCTATATGAGTGTTTTGAGTCCTTTATGAGCTGGACAAGTCTTCACATAATGACAGAATATCTTGGGTGAACTTTAAAGTTTATATATATATACATATAATAACATATCTGTAATGTTGAATTTTTGTTTTAGGTATTGGCTTATTCTTTTTACTGTTTTTGTATAGGTTTGATAGTTCTTTAGCTGGAAAATGAAATAAATATTCTTAAAAGCAACCCCCAATGCTATACACAAGCATATCATGCAAACAGAGAAAAATGCATGCAAAATCAATTTTCTAATTGGTCACACTTTATATTAGGTGACCTTAACTACTATGCACTTACATCAAAATAAGTATAATGCACTTATTGTGTTCAAACTAAGTAGTTGCTATGTTTAGGTATTTAGTGGACTAAGGAATCTAAAATATGATCATGCAGAATAAGGCATTAATATGTGCTTTAAGCACTAATATTCAGCCAATATGATTCATGATATCATTAATATGCAGCTAGTTTAAAGTGAGAAAATCATAAGCCACACATTATGAAGTATCAGTCATCGCACAAATGGTGTGGGATGAATTATTTGAGTCTGTACAGCCTAGTAATTTAACCTCAAAGAAAGAAATGAGTAAAAACGATGTGGGGGAAAACAATATAGTAACATGATGCTTTATAGCAGTGATTCGTCAGCACAGACCCATCTGATTCAGGTCATCAGCTCATTAGCAGAAGCGTCAGATTCCAGGAACAGAGAAACACAGACATACAGTGTCAGGCTGCTGTCATGTTATATGCCTGACTGACTCTCGGCAGAATCACAATCATGCTCCATTTATTTTAAAGTAATTGGTTTGGATGTTCGTCCTCCTCCTGAAACAGAGACAGATGTGCAGACACGTGTGCTGCTGCAGGAAGAGGGAATTCCTCTGGAAACTAGAGCACTCAGAAAAGAGGGATTTGCAAAAGAGAGAGAGAGCGAGCAGTGGGCAGAGAAACGCTTTGATCTGCTGTAGCTGCAAGCTGAATAACAGAGGGTTAAAATAGCTCAGACAGCTGCTTTTTTCCTATTATCCATTCTTTTTGGGAATGCTCATTAGCATTGCAAATAGTGCAAGAACAGTATTCTTTTTTTTCTCTCGCTCAGTGAACCCCCTTGACTCCCAAATGTGTTTTTGAAAAGAATGAAAAAAGTGTTTAGGGACTCAAAATACAATGTAGCACTGGCACTATTGATGAAGCAAAATTATAAAGCCTGTAATGAAGATTTTTTAAGGCTATCGAATTTTATAGACTACATTTCATGTTAATCAGCTGCTGACAAGGACAAAAGCTGGCTTCTAAAAACATTTAAAATTTGAATCCATGTTGATTTTAGTTCTTGTCTTGTGGCGCCCCCTGCTGCACACACGTGTCAGTACATGATTAATCTGTTGTGCACAGTGTAGCCTCTAGTTGGATTCAAACTCACCTCCACATACTCTTCCTCACTCTTTAGGTTGCCAGTTATGTATTCCAAAGATCAATATACATTAGCAAAAGCTTCAATTTTAATTTTTCTTTGTCTAAAAATACACCTTATGGCAGGTGAGATACATTATACGTGTAAAAAAAAAAAAGCAATTTGTGCCCCTCTGTAATTTTTCAAAACTGCATTTTTATAATAGCCCAATTGTGTGGAAAAACCCTGGCAACACAAAGCGAGGTCAAAGAGTCTGTAATGAAAGCCAACCTTGCCATTAGCTCTCATTTTCTCTTCAGCTCTGCTTGCATTGCGTCTCTGTCTGACAGTGAAAGATGTTATTCTCACCTTGACTTGTCTCTCTGGATTTACTCAACATTTTGTTTAAATGTGAGACTGATAACACAGTGTATTTGTGCAGTGCCAAGCTGTCATGAACTCTATCACATCTTTACTTGGCTGTATTTTCATTTTAGAACAATTTATAAATCAAAATATTTATTCACCAAATTTTCTCTGAACATTCCTAATGATAAAGAAGATTGCATGACTTGCCAGTGCATAATAAATATCATAACTCCCGTTTTGATTTGTACTCTTGACACAACAACAACTGCAAACAGTTCCATCAGCCTATGCTATTACCGTCAGAACAGCAGCTGTTCACCAACGCTGAAAACATAAATTTTTATGTTTTATTTTGACAGGTCTTGTCCTGCAGTTCTTCATGTGAAACCACTCCAACAGAAGTTCACCAACAAATGAACAATAAGGTAGCAAAGCTTCAGGCTGTTCACCATAACATCTAACGCGTCTAGTTATGAAACCATGAGAGTTCAGAAATAATAGATAATATAGTGCAGTATTACAAATGAAGGAAATTTAAAATCTCTCGTGGGTTTCCTAACCTGTATGACTTTCTTCTGAAGCCACAAACAGGAGTCAAAAAGAGTGAAAAAAAAAAGAAAACGAATATCTGGCAACACAAAATTAATCCCCATGGCTCCTGACGATATATTGAGGTCTTATGAAGTGAAATGATCAGTCTGTGCAAGAAACTGAACATTATTACCTGTAATCCAGAGCCTCAGGCAAACGGTCCAGAGTGATGTTTTCGTTAAATTAAATTAAATCAAATCAACTCTTTCCCAATTCCCAGTTTGATTGCATAGATCATGATAGATGCATCAAAGCTAGACTTTGATATGGAAGGTTCCCATTTTGAAAGAAGGCAAAAGAGGGGTCTGCTTTCGTAACACCTGATGGGTTATATTATTGTAAGGTCCTTCCTTTTGGGATGAAAAATGTTCCAGTGACTATTCAAAGGTTAATGAATAAGGTTAGAGGAGGACTTGTGGCTAGTGGTTGAACTAGGCATTCAAAATCAAACTATCAGAGAGGGCTTTTTTCACCCGGAGTCTCCTTCTCAGACTCATATGCAGGTTGCCAGATTGGCCGACACCAACAGGAACTGACCCCTTTCATCTGGCAGCTTCCATGACTCTAATTAAATATGGCAACTGGCAACCTGGGGTGCCAAAATATAATAGGTTAAACTGGCACAGTTTACAGAGACCAAAACAAACACAGACATTCCAGCCCCGGAAGCCACATCTTCAAAGGAGAATAACTGACTGTAGCATTGTTTTTCAGATAAACATTAACTTAGAATGTTTTATAGATATCTTTAAACATATTATGGTATTTTTGTACTTTAGTAGAGTCAAAAACGTAGTTACATATAACGTTGTCTTCTATTTTGCACACAGTTGTCTCGTGTCCATGCAGTCCAGCTGGTTAACAACTCATCCAAGTGAGACTTTGGATAAAGCTACAGTAGACCTGCCTGTCCCTAAAAATGTAAGGGCTCTGATGAGAGTTTGGGAACGATCCTTATTTTGCAGCTTCCAGCTGTTAATCCAGACAACCGTCGTCAACTTGTTCCCCTCTACAGCTGTCATCAGCAGACCAAAATGTTTATGCTGTTGCATGAACTCTGAACTCTCGGTTTATTAACCCAAACATTGCTTACTCAAGGTTAATGGTTCCAGAGATGTAGTCTGGAGTTTGGTCAACTCGAGAGCACCCTGGACTTTTGTGCAATCACTTTTTTTCTCTGATATAGATATAGAACTTGATGTTTTTGATGAATATACAGTTATTATACCGAACAGTAGAAAGTAAAAAAAGAAAAAATCTTTTGTTTAGCCATTTTGCTTCCACATGTGTTGCTCAATTATACAGAATCCCTCAATGGTTGTCAAGCATCAAGCAAGCATTTGGTCCATATTTGATGTGCTCTATGTGCATATTTACATGTGAATAAAACGTGGATTAAACAGTTTAACTGAAGTGGATTACTTTGTCATTATGAACTTTTTGGGGAAATGGGCTTTTTATAAGGAAGAACAGAAACCACTCAAAGTTCATTAAAAATATCTTTCTTTGTGTTTTGAAGATGAACAAAGTATGTATTTGGAAAGCCATAAATGCAATTGATGACTGTTTTTATTTTTGACTGAATTATCCCTTTCTCTGTTGTTAAAGTTGTATAAAAAAAAAATCAAATTTTTTTTGTAACAGCATACTCTTGCTTGATTTACATGAACACTAGAGCAGGCTAAATGAACTGCTTAAGCTCTGTGTGCCATCGCTTGAAGCAGTTCCGTAATGGCACAAAGCAAAGTGCAACATTGCACTTCATGCAGAACAAGGGAGTCTTTGTCTTCCTGTGTTCACTTTTACACAGCACACAGACTCTCCTGCTAGCTGTGGTGTTGGTTCCAAAGTACTCAGGCATGCACATTTGGGGTGGTGCAGCTGCTGAGGAGGCCGATGATGAGGAGGAGGCTGATGATGAGGAGGCCGCTGCTGAGGAGGAGGCCGATGAGGTTTGTCCGATAAGCTCCAAAATTAGCTGTTCTCTGAACACTTTTTGGGTCAGAGGGGTCTGATTTTGGAGTTTTGACAGCTCACTGTGAATAATGTAGCTGTTTACAACAGCAATGTCGACGAAATGAAGAAGAAAGTTTTGTACCATTTCATAGTCTTATGAAGCACATTGTAATATCCAATAAGAGCATCTGACAGGTCGACACCACCCATGTACTTATTGTATTCCATCACTGCTGCAGGAACTGGAATCTGCTCCCTTGTCCGGTTCAGACGGTTCACTGTCTCACCGTTGTAAGCCTTGTGAATTGTAGTACACATGTTCACCTCCCTGGTGTCCATCCATTTCACAAACAGTACTTTTCCATGTCGTAGCCATCGGATCTCCCCTCTTTTGGCCTTTTTGGTGAGGTCGTTGCTTTTGGTTTTTGGGAAGCCTTGTCTGTTTGGGCGTATGGTGCCACATGCCTGAGTGTGCTTCAAAAGCAAATCACAAAAGAGGGTTGGGCTGGTATAAAAATTGTCCATAAATACCTGATAGCCCTGTCCCAGAAATATACAGTCCAACAGCTGCATGACCGATTCTGTGGAGGACTTTCCTTCATACACATAAAAGTTCCATGTATATCCACAGATCGAATCTGCGAGGACAAACAGTTTGTAACCCCATTTAGTGGGCTTATTCTTCATATACTGTTTCAAACCAATCCTTGCCTTTGATGCAACCATACGCTCATCCACCGCAAGCTGCTTTTGGGGATGAAAATATGTTTTGCAGGCAGAAACCATGTCATTATAAAGAGGCTTGATTTTGAAAAGTCTATCAAATTGTGGGGTTCCCTTTTTTCTTTGATTCTCTTCTTCTTCTTTTATGTTGGAAATATGAAGATTCCAGGAAATAGACTGGAAACGTGACCTGGACATAGCGAATTTTGGAAACGGAAAACTGTAAATGTCCTTGCTTGCCCAGTAGTCAGCAATGGTCTTTGCATTCACCAATCCCATGTAGATCACAATTCCAATGTAAGCCAAGAAGTCTTTGACAGTAAGCGGTATCCACAGAAACTTTTTTCCAGCCTCAGCCCTTTTTGCAGCGAATTCATTCGTGTTCTTTATAATGGTGTCCACAACAGAGGTTGTGAAAAACAACTGAAAAAGCTGAAGTGGCGAGTACGTTGCCGTTGTGCCAACTTTCCTCATCAGAAGCAGCAGCCTGCTGAGCACTCCTCCTCCGTGCTGAGGATCCAGCTCTAGCTCTGCTCCTCCTCTGCCCAGAAGAAGTGGGGGTGGCAGTGGGAGATGTGGTGGGCCCAGGTGTGCTCGAGGATGATGAAGGGCTTGTCTGTCGGGCCCTCTTTGGAGGAACCCAATCATCATCCTCAGAACTCAGACTGTAGAACAAATAAAGAATATTTTAATTTATTTATAATAAACTAGTAAACATCTGGACACTCGTTCCCGTTATTTCAGTTTTGACAAACACAAACAACTAAAATAGCCGGTGCGCACTGCGCAATGGAGAACAAAAAGCCGTCTAGCAAGCGCGAGCATGATAACACATTATGATACAAATAACACATTTCAAAAGTCTTTGGAATATGTAAGTGTATAAATATATACTTACTTATCCAGATCAGGATCCTCGCCTTCAATGAAAGCTGCCTCCCGCACCGAATCAAAGCTCATTTCACTCTCCGAATCCGTGTCGATTCGATCCAGTTCTTCTAAAAGAGCCTCTGCCCCGACAAAAACCACCTTTTGAGGCTCGTTTCCCGTTATAGAAGCCACTTTCGGAGTTCCAAACAAGTCCGCGCACGCTGTATGATGCGCCTGAGCTTTGCGCATGTCTCCATGGCTTTGTTTTGCACAGGTCTCTTCCAGGTGACCCTGCAATATCTTAGTCGCTGATTGGCCGATCTAAGCTCGCGATATATCAGTGTGAAGCCTAGAGTCTCACCTTTCTAACGATATGGATCTCATCTGGATAGGTCGATCCTTTCATATTTTCCCGAATTTTGGAATGTCGTGACCCTCCTTTGTTGTGTTTTGGACATACATGGCACAGCAAGGTATTACTCATGCACACAACCACAGAAAACGCTGAAAATGGGCTCATTTTGTAGAGGAGAACCTAAGGTAAACGATGATATAGCTTTTTTGGCTATCTGTGCCAACGGCTGCAGCTCACGGAGCAAATATTCAATAATTTCTTTTGTATGTTTACAAAATACTAGTTTATGCCTCATGATTCATTCGAAGGCTGTTGGATAGGTGATTTTAATTCAATAAAAATAACGGTGGATCCTTATTGCTGGGAATGAGAGCTTTCATTTGATATGACTCGCACATGTGTGACATATTTGAGCGATATGAAAAATATGACCACTAGGGAATGTACAAAATACATAGTGTAATTTACGTGTAAATAACTTTGTTACGGTAAAATAAATATCAAAGTGTGCATATCTGCATAAAATAGAGATTCTAAGCTTTCAAACGGTACCACATATGGGGTCATTGGTCCAGACAGACCTTTAAAAATTAAAGGCACACTGTATGTAATTTTGGACCCGCCCGCGGGTCCGCAGAAACCCAATGATAATAAAACAAACGGTCATTGTTGCTTCCTTTCACAATCATATTCCAAAATATAGTCATTTAGTCTGAAATGGCAGAGCGCCGTTTAGAAACAATAACCTGCCTGACAGAAAAGGTGTTTTTTTTTATTTAGAAAATCCAAAATGTTACGTAAAAGGTTTCTTCAGAGCATAAAATCCATTCAAATCCATTCAAAAGAACAACCAGTCTTAAAAATAAAATTTATTAGCATCTCTCTAATGTGTGTATAAATAAAAACATTTATAAGAAATAATGCATATACGCATTATGAGCTGAACAATAACTGGATTATAGGTGATACAAAGGAGAAGAGGCTTACTAACCTCTGGTTTTTTTCTTTCTTTGTAACATATTCAGTTTCTTAGTATATGTCTGTGAGAATGTACCTCAAAACTCAAACTTGTCAAACAATATGCATATCTAGAAGTTTCAACACTACATTCGGTCATAAGAATAAAAGAACGACAGAAGTTCAACAGCAACAATGGAGGAGACAACATGGGAGTTTTGGCAGTTTTACAATTTTCAGTTAGGAGAGAACTTTGCAAAACAGCTTCAACATTGAAAAATTAAACACAGTGACAAAAACGGTGAACTGATATGTAACTGATAAGTGCCTCACTGTGTTGATCTAAATCCTCCTATAGCAGTTGCACCAATGCATTTGCTGTTTTTCTTAAATACAGCAGTTAAAATGACCTTTAAAAGGTTTTATCTTCTATTTCAGAACAAAACCTTTGTATAATGAATAAAAATGCACAAAAGTGGTAAAATAAGATATGTTTTATATTGCTAACAACATCTGTCAGTATATGCATGAGACTGGACCTTCACTGTAACATCGTGATATAAAGATCACTGTAACATCTGTAATGCAATCACTCTGTGGGCTCCAAGGCAAATCTGAAGAGTTAAGAGCTCCTCCTCTGCCGTTCACAACACGATGGTTTTGGTCATGCTTTCAACACACGATGTAGTTTAAATAAAAATTTTTAAAAAATGCTCTGAATCGGACAGATTTGCACATGTAAAAAAAAAAAAAAACTGAAAAAGATTTGTCAGTTGTTTTGGTCTAAAGGTGAAAAGAAATTAAAAACGACATGGACGTGTAACACCAAAAATGCCAATAGGTACAGCCAGCAGCTACCTTTTAAATAACAACACTGTATGTCGCCGCCATGAAAAAGAAAAAATAAATATGGAGTAACAATGCTGAATTGGCCTTTGTGTTTGTGTGTTTCCCCTCAGAGTCCATATTTGTAATGCCATACTTAAACATGTCAAAAAACCCCCAGCTTTTAAATGGGGAACACAATGTCAAACTGGTCATTTGACAAAGCAAAACGCAGCAGGAAGAGAGTGAACTGAAGGAGCAGGAGATGTGCCAGTGCATGATGGTTAAGAGCATGAGAACCCCGGTGACCTCTAAAGCCCAATGGAATGAAGGAAGTACACAAGAACTCTGACGGTGATGTGCTCTCTGCTCATCCCATGTCTTTAGAGTGCAAAGATACCCTTATTTGATGTGCTGTGTGATGCACTCACACACACACACACATATACATATATAGATAAGTAAATATATGTATATATGCATATATGTCTAGCTTTGATGTGTCCGTAACTAAAACTCTGAGAACTCCTTTCCGCATTTTTCTGTAACAGATACACGAATGTCTTCCTCTTCGTAGTCATCAAAGTTGCTCGTGTCTCCAGGACCTCGGCACTTTGGTATGAACGGCGCCTCCACCTGGTGGGTGATAGGACAAACCCATGTAGTCAAAAGTCTACCATAATGCCTTGTGCGTTTGTATTAACTGCTCAATTCTCCTTGTTTACGTGTAACTCAACTAATATTGGTTTATATAAAACAACCCGCATGCACAAACTAAAAAACCTAAGGCTAAGGATTTTTCAGATTTGATTTAATAATTTGAATGCAATATATAGCTGCAATTTTATTATTTGTAAATTTAAAAAAAATATAAGAAATCACGATTTTGAGCAAATGCAGTAGTTTAGAGAAAAGAAATATTGGACCATGACGGTGCTCATGATTGTTAGGTGTTATTCACACATAATGCACTTTTGCATTTAAACTCCATACGAATTCATGTTTACATTAAAATAAACAATGAAAAGAGCAACATAGGAATGCAGGAACATATAGAGAACTACTATTGTTTGATATTTCATGTTTGCATAATGGTGACAGGCCGAAAGATGATGTAATTTTCTTCATTTTTACAAAACATTCACTGTTAAAATATCCAGCTGCTTGTGTTACACTTTTGCATTCAGTGGTCTACATTTTTAGCAATTTCTGAACATACAGGATATGCCTTATATTATTATTATTTAATACATTTAAAAAATAAAAATGAAATGAAATAAAAATAAGATTAAAAAGTTACTGTTTTCATTGTTTCAACCTACGTGACACTGTATTATAATTAATAAGTTACTAAAAGTTTAGATAGCAGTGAAATTTTACAAATCCAACTTCGATACCACAGCAAAAACTACTAGGCTAACAAAAACATTTTTGAAGTTGTCTGTTTTTTGATTAAAATTAATGACGTGACAGCAGCAGGTATATTAGGCTCCTGTCACTTTAAGATGTAACGGACAGATAAACAGGAAGGAAAAAAACACTTGCAACACTTAATATGGTGGATGTCGTAAAGGAAATTCTGCTTTTCAGGTATTAGGCACTAGACTGTGTAACTGATCATCGTACCTTTCTCTCATAGATGGCTATCCAATCCGTTGTGGCAAACCATTTGTGGTTTTTGATATCATTGACACCATTCCTCAGGTTGCCGTAGCGCTTGGTCAGGTCCACCTGCAGCAGATTCCTCAACAGATCTTTCAGATCAGAACTGAAGTGCGAGGGGAATCGTACCTACAAAACACGTTCAAAATGACTTTACATTGTGCATTCACTGCTTACCCAAATAAATCCAATTGCTTGACTACATGCACGCAACTTGCTAGTACCTTTCCAGACACAATTTTCTCATAGATCTGAATAGGCTGGTCTGCAAAGAATGGGGGATATCCAGCTGCCATTTCATATATGAGAACACCAAGGGCCCACCAGTCCACAGCCTTGTTGTATCCCTAAATTTGAGAAACAAATAAGTGGTTTACCCTGCTTGTAAATTTGGATTTAGCTGAGTTTAAAACATCCGTGGATTACCTTGCTGAGGATGATCTCTGGTGCCAAGTACTCTGGCGTTCCACATAAAGTCCAGGTTCTGCCTTTTACTCTTTTTGCAAAACCAAAGTCTGTTACCTGTGCGAAAAATGACACTTTTAAGCTTCTTGTATCATCTTTTATAACATAACATAACTACAGCAACGTCAGAACTGTTTCATATTAGGCATTCTTTAAACAGATGTTTAAAAAGTCAGTGAAATTTAAAAAAATAATAAATTCTACATTTCATTTCACAAATGTGATTCTTGTGCACTTCAAATTTCATGTTAAAATCCAAATAAAGGAACACTCTACTATTTTTATTAAATAGGCTTATTTTTCAACTCGCCTAGAGTTAAACAGTTACGCCGTTTCTAATTTTAATTTGTTTTCCATTCAGCCATTCTTCGGACAAAATGCGCACAAAATGTATTCTCACTGCTTTGTAAAATTACGGATCAACCCCTGATGTCGATGTCCTTACTACGTTTCTGGGTCTGGGAACATGTCAGTTGCATTGCTGTCTATGCAGGGTCAGAAAGCTTTAGGATTTCCCCACAAATATCTTAATTTGTGTTCTGAATATGCACAAGTTAATGGCAGAATTTTCGTTTTTGGGTGAACTATCCTTTTAAAAACACTGTTTTAGTACTACTTTAAGGCTAACAATCAGCTGTAAAATGCTCTGAACAAACATTTAATCCTCAAACGCATTACATTAAATGGCCATAAGCAATTAAATCAAGTGCAGAATGTTATATGTTCTATGAAATGCATGAATTGCGTGAATTCAAACAGCGCTGCATTAGCTCGTGGCGCTTCCTGCTTGTTAGCCAGGGTTCAAAGTCTAAAATCTGCTCTGAAACAATATTACTCGTCAGTTGCATTTTTATGAATTTTCAAAATAGAATAAAAAAAGGCAATAATAATTTAAATTGTTGTTTTCTAATTGATCGTTTCTTTGAAAAGCAAGACACAACCGTAAGCGGCTCATTTTTGGCTATTTAATTTATGTTCGGTTTTGGGTCCAGTATTTTCATTTTGTCTAATGCTCTTCAGCACTTCTCAGATGGGAGTAATCAGGGCACCATCTGAGTATATTGCAGGGCAAGTTCAGCATTCTGACTTAATGGAAACTAAGAATATGAGTTTGAAACAAGCATATTAGAAAGTAATAAAGACATGATTCCTTTAAGTAGAAATTTACTTTGAAGATAAAATGTGGTCTGATCTTCATCAAAGTCACAATTCTTGACACAATCTGATTTAATCAAACTTTGGAAGTTTGGAAAGCTTGGAAGTGTGGGTCACACAGATGACCTGCCCTTTTAAACACACAAAGCCTGGCTACTGACAAAACTCACTCTACTCAAGAAAGACTGGTTAATGTGGCCCATGCCTCCATCTCAGAAGCTTTCACAGGATCTTAATACATTACAGAGATGCACAAAGCTGGAAAGGCTTCAGAAGCATTGCTCATTACCTGGGTTTTTATAAATGCATAGTAAAACACCCTGTATAAACATCTTTTAAAGTATCCTGTACACAAATGTAGACCATTCAGGACTGTAGCTACTCTCCCTACGAGTGAGCATCCAGAAATGATCACTGCATATGTATTGTTCGTTCTCATAACTCTTCTAGTTACCTGTATATATCCATGCTGGTCAATGAGTAGGTTTTCAGGTTTCAGGTCTCTGTAGATGAGGTCTAGTGAGTGGAGGTACTCAAAGGTCAGGACAATCTGTGCAGCATAAAACCGTGCATGTGGTTCACTGTCAATCAAAGAAATCACATCTAAGAGTTAGAGACAACACGGGAGATCTGCGAGAATCTCTGAAGCAAGGTTTTCCCTCGCATAATAATGGACTTAGCATGTAGAGATGACAACAGCTAGACATTTCAAATTAAATATTTACAAGTATTTTTTACCTCTGATACCAAAACTATTAAATTTCACAGTTATTCATATTGACTAATTTTTTGTATTTAGTGAACACTGCTAAATAAACTCTTTCTGACATAGGACAAATCCCATAATAAATCATAACCCCATACAGTTGTAAAAAAAAAAAAAAAAAAAACACTTGTAGAACCAAATTAAACTAAGAATATCACATTCTCATTCAATATTACTGCACATGGCTACATTTTAAATCATATTTATTTTGTGCAAAATGTACATTTTTTATCATTATATAAACAGGCTACTCTTTTAAAACTATTACTTATTTTAAAAAGTGCTCTTTGAGTATAC
>JAUMHE010000043.1:1414834-1436353 GCA_032359235.1 Enteromius mattozi
TTAGTTGCTTATTAGCATGCATATTACTAGAATATTAGCCATTTATTAGTGCTAATTAAACACATATTAATGCCTTACTCTACATGACCTACATGATCCTAACAATACCTAAACTTAACAACTACCTTACTATCTATTAATAAGCAGCAAATAAAGAATTTATTGAGGTAAGAACCGTAGTTAATAGTTAACAAGTGCTACCTATTCTAAAGTGTTACCATTTACATGTATACTTTTATATAATTTATATGTAAGTATATTTAATACACACACAAAATATATACACATGCATGTGTGTTTACATATACATAATAAATATAAATAACAGCACACACATATATTATGTAAACAAAAACTTTTATTTTGGATGTGATTAATCGCGATTAATCATTTGACAGCACTAGGGCTGTCCATTTAATGTGTTTATTTGGTACGATTAATTATGGGGAAATAATAGGTGATGAAATACAGCTCAGATCTGTACTGTCATCTTTCAGTTCATGGAAAAAAAGCCCCTGTATGGGTTTTGATATCATATGATATAGTTTAGCAATATAACAAGCAAGAGTGCTGTATTTTTTCCCAATATGCATGATTAATAATGTAATACTGATTATATAAAGTAGTTCAATAAAAGAAGTGTTTCATTTTAGATACAATAAAGTCTGTTTTGCTCAATTCCATACTTCCATACTTTTTTTCTTAATGAGTGAATGGACTCGCCCGTTATGAGAGTGACTTGCTGCCACCAACTGGTGTTTAAGCAAAAAAAAAAAAAAACAATAATAATAATCTTTAAACTATTATTTCAAATATTTGCAATATTATAATATTAAATAAACTGAATCATCATTATTTATGCAATGCTGAAACAAAATATTTCTTATATATTGAATATTTGTTTAATGTTTATTCAAGGCTTTTCTCATCTAACCACGATGGCTTTAAATTATTTTTGGGAGGGTAATTTCTCAGCCCAAATTGATGTGCGAATAACTTTTAAATAATTAATTACGCTAATTAATCGGCACGTCATGCAACTAATTAGATAGAAAAATTGTAATTGCTTGACAGCCCTAATTAAAACCTAAAATATTAAATTAAAAGAGTAGAGATGCATGTTGCTAAACAGATACTGTTCAAACAAAAAATTCAATGGTTCAGAACCGGATGTTTTATAACAGTGATAG
Organism: Enteromius mattozi; assembly: GCA_032359235.1. Classification (NCBI taxonomy): domain Eukaryota; kingdom Metazoa; phylum Chordata; class Actinopteri; order Cypriniformes; family Cyprinidae; genus Enteromius; species Enteromius mattozi. Next base: position 1,416,025 of record JAUMHE010000043.1, read on the forward strand.
CAACAGCAAGGCAGCCAAAGAACGTCTTGCAAAAACACAAAACAATCAGCATTTGTTTTTTTCACAGAAAAAAGCATGAGCATGAACACAAAACATGCAGTCAATGTCTGCATCAAATGCAAGAGAGATGAAAGCGTGTTTATGGAGCACACAGATCACAGAGCGAAGGCGAGGAGGGCAAACACTCACATCATGTGTGTCTGCTCAGGCTAGCTGACCTGAGAACTGCCCATGTGCCAAAAGAAAAAGAGTCAAACAACTGCTTTTTTTTTTTAAATTGCAGCAAAGACAGTAAAGTGAGAAATCACCAAGCAGAAAGCCTACTAACTTCAAAGGTCTGAATTCAGTCCATCGAGATCCACCACACATATTTCATTTCACTCACAATTTGAACAAATAAATAACAGGAATAAAGAAATATGCAAGACTTTAATGTTCCACGCTTGAAAGGCAAGCAATTTCCCCCATAAATTAGTGTTAGGGAAAATAATAAATGTAAAATTTGTGTCTTTTTCAGCTCATAAGTCATTAATTTTATCATCTTTATATAATAGTTTATTATTATGACAGCCTGCACTTCCATTATTGAAATCTTTAGGCTCACTTAAGTATTTATCTTATTTATATTTATTCCAATCAAAGAGTAGAAATATTCAATATAAATAGCGTAATTTAAGAAATATTTTTTATATTATATATATATATTAGCGCTGGGCAACAATTAATCACATCCAAAATATAAAGTTATTTATTTTTTTCCACATAACATATATGTGTGTGTACTGTGTATATTTATTATGTATATGTAAATACACACACATACAGCACATACTTTGAAAACATTTACATGTATCTTAATATATGATATAGAAATATATTTAATTTAAAAACAACATATTTTTTCTTAAATATACACATGCATGGGTGTGTATTCAAATGTACATAATAAATATACACAATACACACACATATATTATGTACACAAAAACTTTTATTTTGTAAGCAATTAAATGTTGCCCAGCACTAATATATATATATATATATATATGTTTTCTTTTTTCTTGCACATCCCTACTTTTTGCATCTTCCCAATTTGAATTACATTCAAAATTGAATGTGAAGCAATAAAGCTTTATAAATAATTTTTTGTGAGGGAATCTGTCAGAAGGCTGAATGCAGGATATGACAGGAGTAACAGGTTTAGCACTCAATCTTTAAAAGAAACAAATAAACATTGATCACACTTTATTTTGACAGTCCACTTTAGACCTTCCAGTAACTATATTTCAACAACTCTTTTTAATTTGCAACTACGTCAACTAACGTTCACTGCTAACTCTCACTACTCTCAGTATTAGTAGACTGTAGGGGTTAGGGTTAGCAGAATAAGTTGACATGTACTTGCAAAGTTACTAACACTCATTAAAATAAAGTGTTAGAAGATATTAAGCAGACAGCTTAGCTGACATGTAGTTGCAAAGATACTCGAGAGTTAAAATATCTAAAGTAGACTATCAGAATAAAATGACCTAATTATTTTCTGCAGGCCTACAGTATATGAATGCATAAACATCTCAAGTCATAATTACAAAGCAGTATGAAACAGCAGCATTTCTTGTCTAACAAAAATAAATTGGTGACAGAACTGAAAGTGTGGAAAATCATCATACATTTAATGAACTGCTGTTTCATGTGGAGCATAGGATGGATTTAAAGTTCTGTTTAAAGAGATGTGAAAAACACATCTGTGTTCTGCTGAGAAACAGGCATCAAAGAGCTGAACGGGAGGAGAGAGGGACCGAGGGGACAAATGAAGGACAAAAATAAAGCAAACACCCATAAAACATCATCTCAGCCCAGATGATTTGCATTTGTTTGTGCGCTGGCGAGGGGTTTCATCCAGTCAGGTACTGTGCTGCTGGACAAGCTGGAAAGCAGGAATTCTGGGAGAAAAGCCAGGCCAGATCTTTGATCGCTCAGCGTCGCAAATGTACGAATGCTTTCCTGCTGCTGTTTGTCTAGAGCCAAGGTCTCGGTCTGAGCGAGCTGTTCAGATGCAATTAGAAGCATTTCTGTCGTTCACTTCCGCTTCAAGCGTCATGCAGAGCGTTCATGCTGCAGTCAGTCCTCAGACATTACACTGCCACAATACATCAAATATTTACTTTCTATTACACTCCAAACATCTGTCCATACGTCTGTAAACGCCACTGAAACTGTCAGTGTTTCTATCTGTACTATTTAAGAGACTGACAGTAATTAATACAGTGGTTATTTCATTTATTTGATTAAATTATGTGAATTTGCATACGTCACGTCCATAAACAAATGCATATTTTGTATTAAATTCTGGTCTTATTATTCTATAGAAACTATATCATCATGCATTGAAGTTACTTAAAATGTTCATTTATTTATTTTTTAAATATATAATACAGTTTAAAATGGCAAATGCTGACTGAATCTACTCAAATTAATGAAAAAAGGCAATTTAAAAATTATTAAAAAAACAGATTATTGGGGTACATTTTACAAGAACATAATATCTCAGTCTTTGTATTTTAAATTTCAAGTTTAATGTGTTGCTTGCTGTTTCTTTTTCAATTTCTGAGAGAAAATATATCTACATCATTCTTTTTCAGTGCATGCTTTTTTCTTTATAATGAAAATCCATGTTAATTGCTGGCTGTTGACCTTAAATTTGGATGGTTTATTAAAATATGTATATATTAAATTTGAGATTAGGGTTATGCATTTTATGTACATAAATAAATAAATAGATGAAGAGAAGAAGATAAGAGATGAGAGAAGAATAGATAGCAATTGTAATAAAATGCTAAAAATTAAATTTAAATAATAGATAACAGTGATATAATAATAATTACAGGCTGCCCTATGAACAATATACAACAGGAAATAAACCGTAAATAAAAGAAAAAATGATTGAATGAATAAATGAATGAAAAAAAAACCTTTTGTTTGACCTTATAAAACATGTTTGTGCCACCTTAAAATGTTAATACAAGCTGCATTAAGTGACAACTTGGATATTTGTGTTATCTCAACAAATTAAATCTGGGAAAGTTCTTCTAATCCATCATTCTTAAAAAGAAAAAAATGAATTAAAAGGGTTAATTTGGTGGTAATGGTATAAAGAAAGCAAGAGATTCATGCAGCTGAGAGGAAGAAAGACTGCAGTAACTGCATGACAGATTCTGTCCTGAGCTAATCGTGTGATTATAACAGCCCACATTCCCAAACAACAGAAGAGAGCTGCCCATAAAGCACCTGGAGAGTGGAAAGCTGGAGGAGAAGGGGTGTTGCAGACGATGGTTTCAGCGAGAAGGTTGTTATAGCGGGTGTTAGTGTCGTGAGGCCTGAGGAGAGGGTTAGTGAGCAGATAGTTGCCCGTCATTCCTGTTGAACAAATAAAGAGAGGAGAAGGAGCATGAACAAGAGAGCTGCAGAGGAAGACAGAATCACGTTTGGCTTAATCGGTTTAGAATATGCAAAAAAAATACTTTTACATGAAAAGCATAGCAAAGAACACTGGGAAAACCAAACTAGTCCTTTCTGAACAGCATATCTGCTCTTCACTCATTCTTATCGAGCCTGTGCTCATGGCTGTTATGCACGCGCATCATTTAAAAAAAAGCATCCTGGATGCTCTCTAACTTAAGAAAAATACTCGTTTATAGCGCTTGTTTAGGTGCAAAATCAATATTTCCTTAGCATTTGTATTTGTTTGTACTTACACGCCTATGCACTTTTCACAGATATATGCATACAATTTAACATGTACTGTTTGCATGAATGCACGCTGATACATTTGCATGTCATTGCTTATTTACGTTTTGGATGTAGTTATGTAACATACATTTCTCTGTTAATTTCGTTTTCTTTATAATTTTGTGAAAACTATACAGTTTAGCTGGAGGCAAAATCCTTATGGGGTTTTGTTCCTCTCCCTGCAAAATTTTTGTACATTTTAAATAAAGAGAAGAAAGAAAACAAGCAAAAAGATAAAAGAAAGTAAAGGACTCCACGTAGAGTCCTAATGAAACAGAGACTATTTGCACACAGATCCAACAGAACAAAACCAATCAGTTCAGCCTTCCAACAGAAAAAAAGAAAATGAAAGAGAAGAAATAATGAAATACCTGGCTATGCATTTGGAGCCATGTTCTATGACTGATTTGTGCTTCTATGTAAGAGTTTAAACCTGCATGCAGCGTGTGATGGAGAAAACCTAAAAAATGCAACGCATCATGGACCACGCAGCAAGAAAAGATGCCATGGATGAACTGTAAATCATATGCATTTAAAAAAGAGACTGGTAAACCAAATATATCTCCATTACTTGTCGTGTTGCTAGAAAGAGCAAAATACATCTTAATGCATCCAAGTGTTTAGTTTTTAAATGATCAGTGGCGATTGCAAGCATTGTTCACTTTGAACGCTTTGCGCTTGTTTTTATCTGCTGCCAAGACTGCAAAATAACAGTAATTACATTTTAATTTAAAAAATGTTGCATAAAGGCATTTACATTTATTTTTAAAAGGCAACACATTCTTGCTGTGAATCTATATAAAATTATTTCATGTGCATTTCTATTACGAGCTATTTTTATATTAGATTCATCTTATTTTGTCCCTTCAGCAGCGGGGATATCTCTCAGGGTAAACTGGTCATAGTTTCCTAATAATCTCCTGTACTGTGCAAATATGTCCATAATTTCTCCATCCAGTCCAAAATGAGTGCCAGCAAGCTTCCCTGTACATGCGCTCATGTACTAAACTAACCCGTGACACAAGTTCACTGGCATCACTTAAACTGCCTTCAATGTGTTTGAATTCGTCAAACTGAAACAGATCCCGAGTTTGTTCGATGCACTCTGTAACCACAGGCTTACTAATAAATAAATAAATAAAACTAAAACTAATTAACAAATGGATCTCAAGGCAAACAGAGTTTGTTACTCATTGAAACAAAGGCAGAAGGAGATAAAATAATGCTAACTTTCCCATGAGTAATTCTGGAAGAAGCAGAAAAGCCTATAGCGTGTATGAAGCATTTGATCGTTACCTTGGTTTAGAGTGGAAGTGCTGTTGATATCTCCGGAGATGAAGGACGACTCTGACTGTTTCCTCACAGTGTCGTTCCACATCCTCCTGATACGGCTCTGCACAGACACACCATCACTGATTAATGCGGCTAATATTCATGCAGCATTGGCGAACGGCTTTGCAGAGAATAGCGGGACTATTAACACCACATGTGGAATAAAAACTGCAAAAGAAAATGTCTAAACGCACTCTGAAGATCACATCTGCTGCAGCTCCCTCGCCGTAATTAATATAACAATGCATGGCAAGCGCAAACAGCTTATTCCTCAATACTTACCAAATTATTATAGTATTAGTATTAAGGGAAGGTTGTAGTTTCAGTACAGGGCAAGCTCTATCAAGAGATGTGATATTCAACTATATATATATATATATATATATAGCATACAAAATAAATGCTTTTGTTTGCATAATGTGTGTGTGCTGTCTATAGTTCTAATATATATGTATATATATATGTGCGTGTATATTTCTAATACATATACACATACAGTATACATTTTGAATATATTTACATGAATATATTCATATAATTTATAATATATATAAATGTTTAATATAAAACATTTTCTTAAATGTATACATGCATGTGTGTGTATTTATAGATACATACAACTTTTATTTTGTATAGCGATTAATCATTTGACAGCACTTAATGCGAGTTTGTGTTGTGTCCTTTCAAAGCATATCCTCACACTTTTCTATGCACTATATTTCAAGAAAATTGTTATTAATTGTATTGAAGTGAGTAAGTAACACATCTATTCAAGAAGCTAATCATTTTCTAATTCATGAGCGAGCCAATTCTTCTCACTGAATCGTTGACTTGGCTCATATGTGAATTGAACTGATACAAAATGTCAACAAGTCACACATTTAATGATCTGTTCGGGATGAGTCTTCAATTAACAACTCGCTGAATCGTTCCTTTCTGGCTCAAAATGAACAGGAAGCTCCTCAGAGCTTTCTAAACAGCCGAGTGATTGATTCTATAACTTGTCTGTTTAAGAAAATCAATCACGACCAGACAGACAACAAAGACAATATCAATAAAGAAGAAAAACATCCACATTTCATACGCTGGTTCAGATGTACCTGTGTAGCAGATGAATATCGAGCGGTGGACCTGGAGGCCGAGGATTTGTTAACGCCGTGAGCTCCTTCAGAAGGAAGACCAGAGCAGCACTGAGACTGCCGCAGACACTTGCTGTACTCTTTACGCACCTGAAGACACAAACCGTTAACAATACACTATTCACAGCAAACATTCAGTACATGACATATCATAACTCTAATTTGTATGTTTTATAATCAGGCAGTGATTAGGACATTAAACACGTGTCCTCTACATCTGAGCATAAACCCCAAATTTATTCAGTAAAACTTTTGCAGATTACAAACCCTTTAAACCACAGGAATTACAATCTTAGTGAGGTGTTTGCATGAAATATTCCTCAAATATTCATACTTTTGCCCTGTGTGAGATTTGCAATTCATCTTATTCATTTGTGGACATACTGTATTTACACTTAAGATAAGTAGGGATTAAAAAAGCGTGTGAGTTTGTTAAACGATTCATTTGGATTAGACTCCAACGCACCACATGTGCTGCTTAAACACAGACAGATGCTGATTCTGCAACAGATGTTATTCACTTATCTCACTAGCACCAAAACAAGATTTAATATTCTTTGACATTAACAAAAAACACCCAGAAGAAAGTACACTGCCCTCCAAAAGTTTGGAAACGCTCTAGAAAAGTGAGGTTTTGGACAATATCAGCATGAATCCTTTTTAATTTGGGATAATTTTGCACTGATAAGGCACAACACAAAGTCCCAAAACATATTTATACATAGAAAATACTTATATTTTCCATTCATTAATATATCCAGCATTAGCAGCTCTGCATAATCTGGGCGTCCGAGCTGTCTGTTTATTCAAACATTGACTTGAAATAATACTCCAAGACTTCTGAAGGATTGACCAAAGATGATTCTCACTGGTTACACTTCTTACGGACATCACGGTCCAGTTCCTCCCATAGTAGCTCAACTTTGACATGGATATATTGCCATTATTATGTAATCAAAATGATTATTGCTGGTCTTCAATGATAATATCTAGTTACTTTAATGTATTTGCACCAAAAAATAATAAGGATTTATGCTGATATCATCCAAAACCACACTTGACCAGGGGTGTTTCCAAACTTATGTGTAAAAACACAACTTCATGCATACCAGCAATAATTAAATACATCACGTAATTACACTTTATGGATTTAATTTCACTTTATTTACTAGCATCTTTGCTGCTGGCTTTCCATTATAAAACAACAAATATCCTTAAGGTCAAACTTTATTTTAAGGACCAATTCTCACTATTTATTAATGACTTTTGCCTTAATAAATTCATAATTTGATGCTTATTAATAGTTAGATATGCAAATATACATCTAGAATAAAGCTTAACAAGTATTGCAAAGCCATAATATGCAGCAAATGCTAGTAATATGCATGCTAATAAGCAACTAGTTAACACTGAGAACTGGGTATTTAAATAAAGTCTTACTGTCTTTATATTAGTTGAATATTACATGTCTTTTAATTGTTTTTGCTGAAATGAGAGACACAAATGTGTTTCTCCAGTTTATTGCAACATGTGTAAAGATGAAGGTTGAGTGCATCTTTTCATTTACATTTCATTTGATTCATTTTGTCCTGTGTCTGGTGTTAAATGGACTTAACAGTTATTTTTTATATATATATATATATATATTTATGCATATGTATATATATTAATTCAAGGTAAAATGCATTCAGTGTTCCTTGTGTGTGTGTGCAAATATATTTGGCAATAAAGCTATTTATGACTCATTAAAAGTATAAAATAAGTATAATATAAATAACATTTCTATTCAAAATACATAATATTGCGTCTGACTGTGAATCACTTTAAGAAGGTAAGTGACTATTTATGAAAACATCCTTTTGTAAATGCATCAGATGACCGTTTACTCACAGATGGGCCTGAAATCGTGTTGATTTTTATCTTTTATAACTGTATTAAAATATGTAGAATATATTTAAGGGTTATAACCTTTAAATGAGCCTTTGAAAAAGACATCCCTGAAAATGTCTCACAAAAATCATGCATGAGCTCAACAAATTTGAATTTAATTAAATAGGATAAATAAACTTAGCCAGAAAATGCATTATGAGCCGACGCTTAACACATTCAGTGGCCATCAATAACAAAGAAAGCGATTCCTTCAGTGTGTCAGGGGTTTACCTTCTTCTGCAGAAGACAGTGGAAGATGAAGATGAACATCCCTTGTAAGGTGTTGAAGATCGTGAAGAGGTACGCCATGATCACTGAAGAGTCGCTCAAGAAAAACAGGCCAAAAGCCCACGTCAGGCAAACAAGACACAGCAATGCAAAAGCACCAAACACCCAGGACCTGGAAAGCACAGGAGTACAGTTATAAATACATTTCATAGCTTTTTTATCTACCCAGGCTCATTGAAAATAAGTGCTTCTACCTACATTCCTGCAAAACTCAAAACGCTGCAGTTTTCAGTTGAAATGAACACTAGAGGCAGTAAAATTCCCACAACTTTTATTTATTTTCACACAGGGCCAGAGTTTCTATTAATAAAGCCACATTTTCACACAATTCCTATTTTGTTGGTTTTTATTGCTTTTATTGTCCTCGTCTGTAAGTCGCTTTGGATAATGACTAAATATAAACGTAAATGTTAACACTCTCGGGTAGGTTTAGGGTACAGGGTTTGGCGTAGAGGGTTTGTTATTTTCCAAGACACTCCTGAACATGTGAATTCATACTCGCATAATAAAATAATAAAAACACCACAAAATGTGCCGTACTATCATAATAAAACAGTGCCACAGTCACATATTGAAAGCGTATTTCACTTTGAAACTGCTAAGGTAAGGTAAGCAATATCTGTGCAGCAGAAATGTTGTCACAAGCACGTGTTTCCAATGAGCCTTTTGTGAGCAATATCATAAAATATCTGTTTATAAGAGGCAAACTCTCAGCAAAGCCTGCTGTAATGGTTCTACTGATAAAATAATATTATAAATGAATAAAAGCAGTGTTGGGTGTAAAGCATTAATATTGTAAGTAACGAAAAGTAAGCGATTGCTGCATTTTTAAGGTCATTTAATTACAGTTACTAATGAAGTACTTGCTTCTACTATACTGTACTGTAAATAACTGCAGTAGTTCTAAAATCTATATTTTTTATTAAATAATAAAATTGAATGCAGCGCTTTACTTTCACTTTCAGTTTTTCCTTTCACAGAGAAACCATAGATAAGACTAAAATCAATCGAATCTATAAATATGTCTATAGACATGAGAAATATATCTATAAAAGGCTTAAAGTGTCTACTTTTAAATGAATTCAAATAGAAAACAAATATTATCTGGTTATGTAATCCATATGAAACTAAAGCGAGGTACAGTCTTTCCTGTTTCTGAACGCTTAGTGTCTATTTTTAAATGAACGAATTCTAATCAGAAACGAGTTTTATCTAAATATGTATATTGACACTAAAGGTAAGTAGGCCGACTGTCTTTCCCGTTATATGAGCTCATTATATGCAGACATCTGCACGCAAGCGTTACTTATAATAAATAATAATTATTACATTATTTATTGAGTAACTAAATTACTTTTCAGACAGAGTATTTAGTAATTGAAACTAATTTAATTTATTAGTAATTTAATTTATTAGTAATTTTAATTTACTTTTTGAAAGTAACTTACCCAACACTGAACAAAAGTTATTGTTTATGCAATATATGTGTGTGTACTGTGTATATTTATTAGGCATATAATTATAAATACACACACATGCATGTATTTAATAAAAATATTGTGTACAGTATATAATAAAAATTGTATACATGATATAATTTATATGAATGTAAATTTACACATGTAAATATTTTCTAAATATATGCTGTATATGTGTGTCTTTATATATACATAATAAATATACACAATGCACACGCATATATTATGTAAACAAAAACTTTTGGATGCGATTAATCGTTTGACAGGACTAACATTTGCACTTCTCTGTTATTATTTATTTATGACTTTCATAGCTTAGAATATAATACTATATAAGTCAATGGAAAATAAATATTTTGTCTACCCACACTCTCTAAAATATCTTCATTTGTGTTAATAAATAAACTCATACAGATCTGGAACGACTTGAGGGTGAATAAATGATTGTGGTTTTCATTTAGGCGAATTATCCCTTTAATGTAAATTATCAGAAGTTAGATTAGCTTTGTGTGTTTCTGAATTTGTTTATAGCTGTTTTCTGCATTTATTAATCTCACTGACATCATTGTTCATTATAATGACAGCACTAAGGTCATGCTGAGCAAAACGCCGCTGATTAGAGCGCTATTGAGCTTATTTCCTCTCCGTCAGCGAGTCGATTAATTGTCTCTGATTGGCATTCGCATTCATGCACTCTGTTTTACTCAAAACACACAACTCACAAGAATCATTTGTTTGAGAACAGCACATTAATTTACAAAGCAGACTGACAAAAAACCCCCCCAAAAAAGTCTAAATGCTTTGATAAATTCAAGCCATTCCTCCGATTAGACCACCCAGATCCAGATCCACACGAGTGTAAGACAGCCGAGTATCCCTGGACTCTTTCCCATTAGAGATTCCAGCAACTATTTCTGTGGCTCAAATGTCCTGAACGGACGATCCCTTCAAATGGACACGACAAGAGGAGATTTCACGGCCCCCAGATGCAAGTTTAAAAGTGATTACTTTGGGTCCAATAAAACATCTTGCTTATCATACCACTGTACGGCCCATCTGGAAATATGCATTCAGTTCCCAAGGACAATGTTTATAAGTGAGTCAGACTGCGCTCTCACATTGCAGGAAGCAAACAAATTACTTAATAACACGGTTAACGTTTTCTGTAATTATTCCCAATTAGCTGTATTTGAGTAGATCTAGCTCCACTGGTGCATTCAGCGACAATGCAACGGACACACTGTTGTTATTAGCATCTTGCCACTTTAAATAAAGCAATGGAGACGATAAGCTGCGACGACAAAACAGCCGAGCTCAAAACATGAAAGAAAACGTCCGAGCGTAAAGCTGCACAGCTGTATCGAAGAGCGAACTTACCGTATGCTCTCCAGACGGCTGGAATCAGGTTTCATAGACATTGAGTGCTTTACCATCTTGTACATAGTCACCACCAGAAAGATGAGATTGAGCTGTTGGAAAAGATAAAACATGTTGAGAAGACCACACAGCTGTCCCACATCACGATTGCAATTCATCGTTCACATATTTGTCAAACATCATTTCATATTTACTTTCACATTCCATGCAATGAATGTGTCTTGGGATCTGTGATCACCAGGCTAGCAATGAAATCCAAAATATAAATAAAAATAAAGCATCATTTATGTTGGCTGATCTGAACTACAATAGCCTTCAATAATTCAAAAAGCAGACAGCAAACGTCAAAATGCAAGAATGCATGAACTCTGCTGGGAGTTTCCAAGACGTCTTATTAACTATGGTTTCATGCACGGACCATCTGAAGAGGTCTCTTTTTAATAATTCTTAGCATGACAATTAAAATAGCTCTTGCATGAAGACGTGATTTCAGGAGCTTGATATTTCTGGAGACATAAACTATCACCCAGAAAATAAAGTGCTACCATTTGTTCCTAATTCTGATCTTAAAGATTATCGGAGACAAATTGTGCGTAGGCGCCTTCTCAGACGAGTGTAAGTCATAACTTTGGCCCTGAAAATGTCTGCTTGCTGGCAAGGGCTTGTGTTTTTCTTCACCGCCCTGAACATGGGAATGTAATTCAGGCTGACCAGAGAAGACCTCTTAAAGAAACATACTTCAGGAAACAAAAAATGACTATCATCTATATTAAATATGTGGAACAAAAATAGAGCATCTCTATTAAAAGAAGCTTGTCTTAATTCAGTCGGTGGTGACAAAAGTTATTCAGCCCTAGACTTTCTAAATTTCCCCCTATGAAGGTTTGGCTACACACGCTATACTTTCAATCAAATTATCAAAAACACAAGTCTATAACGTGTTTTAAAAACTATATCCAAAATGTGGCCTACATATTGAAAATGTGCAAAGCACTGTAAAGCATATGTTGCTAGCTTAGTATATTATGTTTGACTTCAATCCAAAATGAGAAGAAAACCTACATTACAAATAAGTGAGCACTTTTAGCTTTGCATACAAGAAAATGAAAAACACACATCTGGTTTATTTCTTAGAGGCACACACACATATATATATACACACAGAATGAAGCGAGGGAGAGAGAAAGAATATGCCTTTTAAAAAGAAAGGCACTGAATTCTTTGCTTCGTCGATCATCAACACAAACCACATGTAAACACCAAAGAATTCAACTCCATTTTTCAGAGCCTTTCAAATAAGGAGTGACCCGCTCAAAAACAGAACGAATTACAGGAAGACCAGGACTGGGGGAGATGAAGACAAAGGAAAGCAAGCAAAAAAATCAGAGTTTTCGAACAATTGCAAATGATTTGTTTAAATCTATATATACGTTGCATTTATTTTTTTAATTTGGCGATACTTTAGACTATCTATATTATCTGACCTATCCGAAGATATTTACTTACTGTAGAATGCGTCACATAAACATGCTGCAACTTGTTTTCCAAAGTAACTTCCACAATGCAATTAAAAGCCATGTTTGTATAATAAATAATAGTTGAGCAACAAAAAGTCACATCGCAAATATGAAAACATGTAGATTTAGGGTTGGTAGGGTTTCAGTCATGTCACCCTTTTCTCCAAGGGACTTGTTCAGATAAATGGTTATTTTCCACTTTTCGTTCACTTTTAATCCTTATTTTCACATCCACTATGACTAAAAAGAAAAATCGCAGTAGACAGATATTTTTCTGCTTGTTAAAACGGCAGAAATCATTATGCTTTTCTAGTTCTGTAAATAACCTGTCGGTGATTTAGACATTAATGGTCTGAGCGTTCGTACAGAAATGTTTTCTTGTGGGTTTTTATCTCCTCACATTCAACGTTAATGGTTTGTTTTTCTTAGGCAAGGTGAGGCATGTGAAGTCTATTTAGCGCATTTCCCACACACCAGTTATTCTCCTCGCTTAGCCTTGGTGTTTGTAATAAATTATGTTTGTACTGAATGCCAATCTAGTTTGTTTATTTTACACTCATATTCTTCATTCTTGTTTTTGTATACAATATAACTATACAACCCATGTGATTTATCAATGTGTGTTTTTTGTTCCGTTTTCCTTCAAAAATGCAATTTTAACTCACTGCAGCTTATATTCAGTAAACGTGCATATTTTATCAGTACATGCCTTACCTATTGTTCTCTTGGTATTGCTAGCACCAGCTATGCTGTATTGTTAACAGTTATTATACTATTAACTACATTTTCTGTATATGGTGAAAAAAAATATGGTTTTCCACATCTCTGGACTCTATTTGGTGCAGGTCCCTCCTTTAATACTGCCTTTTTCGCAAGATTTTTGGACTGCAGGGCAAAAATTGTATGTCTGAAAAGAAATAGCACACCTCTCTTTGTGATTTAAGGTATAATTCATACCTGCAGCACAAAGAAGTGGTATTAAAAACTGGAAGTAGGAGATTAGAAAGGAGAAACAGGTCAACTGACACAAGGAAAAGACATGGGAGGATTCATGGAGCGAGAGAAAGAGAGAGGTCGGGTCTGTTAGATCATTGATTATGGTGCTGTTGAGCGCTGCTGTGGAGCCACCAGGAGCCGCTTCGCCCCGGCACAGGAACACATTTATAACACAGCTGGGAGTGATGACACAGATCTGATGAGACGGCCAGGCACGACTCAAGACCAGCCCTGAGCCTCCCGTCCTCCTCCATCTCACCCGTCCATTCCCCAAAATAGACCCACAAGCACAAGTTAAACCAGTTTGAGTTCAGAGATATTAGCTGACTGAGCCTGTTGAAGCATATCTTAGTATTTCCTGTTGAAAGGTACAGCAGAGGATCTGCTTAATTGTCACGCAAATGTCACGCGAGATAATTTGCGATAAAGCATTATGATAATGAGAATTCCAGAGAGAAAGCAATAAATGGGTAAAGAAATGGTCGTACACAAAAGGGTTTTAGTTTTGCTTTTGGGGTAAAATGTGACCTAGATATGCACCCATTGTGTTAAATTTATGGTTACAGAACAAGAGCTCTCTGAGACAGGAGCAACATGGATGTATTAGGTGTAACGGTTTCTTACCCTGTAAAGCAGCTGTATGCACATTTAAAATAAGTGCATGTATAAATTAAACAGCACTGAGTGCACACTTCTGTATCTCTGCATTTCATTTTTTAGAAAATGGTGTGGATTATTCTTTACAGAGTGTCTATTTAAACTGAGTGCCTGTCTTGTTGGCAGAGGCTATTTATGCTAACTCCACCCATCAACGTATGATTGGTCTAGTCAACATTACAGAAGACAGTTATCAGTTGTTAGCTCCCGTGGCGCCTATAGTAAAACGTGTGTCATATTTAATCTGCCGAATCTGCCTTTTTCAAATTTCAAATCTAAATGAAGGAAATAATAAAGTTGAAAATAAAGCATTGTGTAGGGTTAGGGTATGTGTAGGGAGGGCTTTATTGTCCCAATTAAGGCGGGTAATTAAATAATTTGAATTAAAATAAAAATTTTAATTTATACTCAAATTACGATTGCATACTGTTTTATAATATACTACAGTACTGAGATGCAGATAATAGCCACTATCTGCAATAAGTTGTATAAATAGCAGAAAATCCTGCTATTTTAACAGTGTAACATTTTAAAATGTGTTTAAATTAAAACAACTTCTTTTTTCTTTTTTTTTTTACCGTATTTTACCCAATAATGACGACGCAAAATGCAGATATGATTTTGAAAAGTCCACACCTGTCTATATAAGGTCTAACCACTGAAAATCAGTATATTAGAGCAAAAATCAAGACATAAGGTCAAAGAAAATGCTTGCAGAGCTCAGAGACTTGTTTGTGTCTAGGTACAGATCTGACAAAGGTCACAAAAACATCTGCTGCATTGACGCTTTCAGTGGCCTTAACAATTATTAAACGGAAGAAGTTTCATTCTATGAATGATGTCTGACCAATGGGAACACAGCAATCATATTGGACCAACCAAAATAAAACAGCATAAAATATCAACCAATGGGAAGAAAGCATATTACTGAGATATTTTAATGCAACATACATTACCAAGACATGCAAAGAAAACATACATTCGGTTGGAACTGTAATGAACAAACTATAGACACAATTCAACATCGCAAAGAACCACAACACCATTCAAATATGGCAATTCAATTAAATTTCCATACACTTAAACCATGTGTATTCATGGGAAATGTGAAAAACTTACCATAATGATGAACGTAACAGGGCCAATGAAACTCCAAATGAAATGATTATCAACCCTCAACCAACAGCTGGAAAGAGGAAAAAAAGAACCACCGTAGAAGCAATTACTTAAAGCTATGAACACACTGCAAAGTTTTGAGAGTGACAACCACTTTCATTGGAGGAAAGAATGTCCTAAACTCATGTTTCCCAACCCTGTTTCCAGAGCCACTCCACATTTTGGATGTCTCCCTTTTCTAACCCATCAATTTCAGGTCTTAGAACGAGCTGATGAGTTGAATCAGGTGTGTTTGATTATAGGAAGAGGTTGGAAATATGCACAGTTGGTGTGCCTCCAGAAGCAGTGTTGGGAAACACTGCCATAAAATATTGTTTTGTCTAATGAAAAGACACACTTGGGATGTTTGACAGTGAGAACCACCATGATATTCTGGAACTGTATTCAGAGATTTTATTATTTGGAAAGATCTATCATTGGAGAAACGTTAACGGTTAACAGGATGGTATGACCAAAATACGGTTATTATAAAAATGCAATTAATTTTTTTTTTTTAAAGTGATGGTATATGTATCAAAATTTTACGAAGAATTCAATACAATTTTGTAGCAAAGCTACAAAAACAAGCAAAAATATAGCAAACATAGCAAAAACAAGTCATTGAAGTACAAAACTCTAAAACTTTTCAATAAAGCAAAGATTATACCAATAAATTAAGCAATGAAGCTTATCAGGAATCTTACTTACTTCTCAAGTAACCAAGTGGTAACACCTTATTTTAGGGTCTCTTAACTAGTTTCTTATTAGTGTGCATATTACTAGAATATTAGCCATTTATTACGCTCATTAAGCACTATGCCTTATTCTACATGCGTTATTCTACATCCATAACTTACCCAATACATAAACTTAACAACTACCTTACTAACTATTAATAAGCAGCAAGTTAGGAATTTATTAAGGGAAAAGTCATAGTTACCAACCAAGCAAATATTCAGAAAAAGGTCACACTTTTTCCTCTATAAACTTCTAATTTGCTGCTCATTAATAGTTAATAATAGGTAATAGTTAGTAAGTTGTTAGGACATCTCAAATATTTTCATGCAGAATAATGCATTAACATGTGATTTATAAACAGTCAATATACTAGTAATATGCATGCTAATACGCAAGCAAGCGAGAATTTGCCTCTAAACTAAAGTGCTACCCAGAAAAATTAATTACAATTAATACTTAATTGTTATGTTAATACTGGTTTTCAATTATTATTAACAACATTAATGAACAAAGGCAGGTCTGTATCTACATTTAAGCTGATATCAATAAACAACATTACTCACGCTTTCCTCGTCCCATAGCTCTTGTAGTCGATGGCTGCCGAAATGCCAACCACCACACAGGGGAACAGGTAGCCAGATGCATAGTAGTATTTTCGTCTGGAGAACTCGCTCTCAAAGACCTCCACGAGCATAAGGAACAACTGAACGGCCTCCAAACACATCCAGGCAAAGGCGGCAAGAAAGAAGAAATGCAGAACTCCAGCAATCACAGAGCACACAATCTGAGCAGGAGGGGGAAAACACAAGGAATCAAAACAACCTGCCTATGGTTTGATGCCTAAAAATACAGGGTTGAATAGGCCCTCTTCACAGCAGAGTACAAAAAGTGTACCCACCGGAGGTTCGGTCATGTTGATGCCCACAAGAAACAGAAGCTCTGCGATGAAGAGGTTGATGCAGAGATTCTTGTGGATGGTGTTTCTATCACTCTGGAGGCCGTGGAAGAAGCAGAAGGTAAAGATGCTAATGGCAAGGCAGACAAGTGAAATGGCGATGCCCATTCGTGTGATAACTGTCAGCAGGAGCTCGTGAATGCTTCCCATACCCTGGAAACATAAACATTAGCATTAACACTTACATTAACTCGACACGTCACGCCTTTTTTATTTTTATATCATAAAATCAAAAACCATCTTAAACGTGCTACTCACACATACATCTTTTATAGGCTTCTCTATTATTTAGATATAAGCAACAAAATGCTGTTGGATATGTGTCAATGCACCGCAGTGATCATTTCCAGTAGAGACAGCTATTGACTACAGTGGAAGCGCATGTCTAGTATAGACCAAGTTTTTGACAGCAGATGTCTTGAATCATAATGTTTCAACTTCTTGGAGCTTGAATTATCCATCTTACCTCTTTGTTTACACATGGCACCAATACAGAAGCTAAAGACGTCTTTTAACAATGATAGGTTCTGTTCACACATCCTCTAAACAACAGTAACAACAACAAACAGTAAATTTACTGAAAGGGCTGTATGTACAGTATGACAATATTGCATTCATTTAATGTTGTCTTAATGCTGGGCAGAAACTTAAAGGATTGTACACGTCATCAGTTGTGTAATTTTTAATCACAATGATTCTGTTGAGTTTATGAATGCAATGTCCCATCAGAGATGTTCAGATGAGTCATCACTGAAACAGTGGTGTTTTGTTGTTCAGTACGTGTTGATTCATTTTCCGGAAATAAAACCAAGTAAGTATTGGTATCGGTGATCTCAGAGGCTGATGATAGGACAATATGAAAATATTGCTCAACACTAATATATCCTCTAATGAGGTTTGCCCACCATGGGCTCTTAAGACCTTTGTTGTACGTCCTAAAGCCAGTCTTCTTGATATCTAGTTGAACAATGCCTCTTGATGTTTAGCTGTTTCTCTGAGTGCATGACTACCATGATGCAAAGTTTAACACTGTAAGGATTAACACATAGATTAGCAAGCAGTGGGCTGTTTAGGTTTCGGCGTAAATCTCCTTGCCACTTTTTGGTCTCTTATGGAGCTCAATAGCTGGTCCAGGTGGTGTCCTTACATTCAGCCATAGTCAGTTACCGCTTAGAGTACACGACTGTCATAGAGCAATGATTGCCAACGATGCAAAGAGCCATCTAGTGTAACAAGCAGTGGGCTGATCAGGGCAGTTTTCCAAAAGTATCGTGAGCCTAAGTAAATAGTAAATCCACTGCCACTAATAGTATGTAGGGTCAAATTATTTTGAGAAATGCAGCCCTGGGCTCTTACGGTCTTAATTGTTGGTCAAGGAGGTGTCCTCCTTTTTCAGCCATAGTCAATAATTGCTTTGGTCTGTGTCCTCCACAAATCTCTTTAATTTACTACCTGCTGGACTGTCCTTTAATTCTCAGTACCCTCAGGAGCTGAGAATTATATTGGATCCAATGCATCACACCTCGACTGGGCACACTTGTTCCAGTCTCAAATCTGTTTCTCCTGCAAGGTTGGCATATCTCAGCCTCTTCCTCTCATGTGCCTCATCCACAGAGTCCTCCCAAAGAACAGTGAAGACATATTGCCGTAATCTGGTCCAGAGAGCAAGATTTGGTCTCAGGTTGGTGCTTGTGATTCGCATGAGAACTGTTTCTAAGTTTCTGGAGTAGGTCAATGTGCACTGTCCAGTTACTGGTGACAACCAGTGGGCCAGCCTTAGGAAACAAGAACTCTACTTTTCCTTACGTAAGCAAAGATATCAAAAATGCATTGGTTGACAGGGCATTCGGAGGCATAGCAATAGTTGTTGTTCTTTGTGGCGAAGTGGAATTTAGGTTTATAGGACAAAGAAGGACCTCATTTGTGGCACCAATGAGAATGCTCATTCCACCACCATATTCTACGGGTTAGTTATTTTCTTCTCAATACTCTCCCATTTCGCCCAGCTGTCTTGCTTGATCTGAGACATGGCTTTAGTGATTGTAGACTTGTTCTTGATTGGCGCATCAGTTGGAGTCTGGTGCTGCCATTCTAAAAGGTGGGCTTGCTTCCCCAAAACCCTTTCTTTATACCTGTACAACAATATCTCCGTGTCAAGGGGGTGACTTTATATCAGCTGATGGTGGATTGCATTACTGTCCATTACAAGGGATACAGTAGAGCCTCTCTCACAATGATATCTTGAAATTGTTTGAGTATCATGTCTAACCTAACTTTAGCACATTCCTTCATAAGGCTCGTAATTGGGAGTGAAAGAACCCTCTTCCCATACAATCCTATCCTGCTGACATATCTTGGTAATCCAAGCCACTTCTCATATGCGAGCTAATCAAATACCCCAGCTTTCTGACCTGTGAAAGGGCAACTTCGAACAAGGTAATTGGCCAGAAAGACAGGGCAGGTGAAACTCTGGTGCCTCCAATTTGGGCTGTTGCCCTTTCTTTCCTAGGAGAGCAGTACTGTTGATATGTTTGAGGCCAGCGATAATATCCTCCCTTATTTGTTGTACTTGTCTGTTGTTTAAGTTTACATCAGACCAGCATCCAAGGCTTTTAATTGGCTCCTCCAGCACTGCAGGCACTGGTTCAATTATTGCTTGGATGAAAATAATGTGATATTTACTTGGCTTTATTTCCATTTGTGAAATCAATGATTTCCATTTCTCTACCTTACTAACTTTTACAATCTTTTAAGTACTTCAGATAAAGATATTTTTCAGGATCTTAATTATATTGTTTAAAGAATACACTTTAGTAGAAAGGGGAATCTTTTTTTTTTATATTCCTGATTCAACAGGATAAAACACAATATCTACATAGTACAGTGCCCTCCACTAATATATGCACCCTTGGTAAATCTGAGCAAAGGTGGCTGTGAAAATAAATCTGCATTGTTTATCCTTTTGATATTTCATTCAAA
>JAUMHE010000043.1:1436453-1453648 GCA_032359235.1 Enteromius mattozi
CCATTATAAGATTTCTAACAGAGTCAGTCAGTTTTAGATTTTTTATCTGTTGGTATTTGATAGAATCCATGATGCCACGTGTCTAAACAAGATGTGCAGGACCTCCAGCAGAAATATAGGCCCACAACATCAAAAATACAGCAGTATTTTTCATTGTACACATCGGGTACTTTTTATTCCTGTGTTCAGTTGCTGCTAAAAAGCTCTTTTTTTTTGTTTCATCTGTCAATAGAAACCAGTGCCATTGAAGTGTCTGACAACTGAACATGCTGGAGTTTGTTTTTGGATGAGCTAGGAGAATTTTTCTTGAAGCCTTCCCAAACAACATGTGCTGATATAGGTGCTGATTGACATTTTTTAATTTTTAAGGTTTTTTGACCCTGAGACTCAACTATTTTCTGCAATTCTCCAGCTGTGATCCTTGAAGAGTCTTTCGCCACTCAAACTTTCCTCACCATGCATTAGGATGATACAGACACACATACTCTTCCAGACAGTTTCTAAATTATTTCCCTGATGGTGGAAATGGGAATTTGTACTGCTCTA
Source organism: Enteromius mattozi (assembly GCA_032359235.1). NCBI lineage: Eukaryota > Metazoa > Chordata > Actinopteri > Cypriniformes > Cyprinidae > Enteromius > Enteromius mattozi. The sequence goes on from JAUMHE010000043.1 coordinate 1,437,000, forward strand.
GCACTTTTCTTAAAGCCACTTCAGTAATTTGTGAAGCTTAATTATCTTTTGCTGCACATCATAAATACATTTTTTGGTTATTCTCATTGTGTTGATGATTAAGGGAATTTTGTTCTTGTTTTCATCCTATATATATCTCTGTGAAACAGGAAGCCAGGGCTGGATAATTTCATGTTCATAATGACCCTGGAGTGCTCAATTTTGTGAATAAAAATGGGAATATACTTCACAGATATTTTACTCATAAGAATTTCTAGGGGTGCCAATAATTTTGGCCAACATGTATTGGAGAAAAATAAAATTCATCATGAGATTTTCCTCCCCATTTTCAATTGTTTTACTTCAATGATAGGTTAGGATTTTGTGATTATTTAAAAAATTAAAGATCAAAAGGATAAACAATGCAGATTTATTTCCACAGCCACCTTTGCTCAGATTTACCAAGGGTCCCAATATTAGTGGAGGGCACTGTATGTTGGCAGAACATAAGATACTGCTGTAATAATGGTCATATATCCATTCACAGTTGCAGCAATTAGGTATATTTGTGGACCAAGACCATGTAAACAGTTTCACAAAAAAACAAAACCAAAACATGAATTCCACATTCATTAAAGCTTAAATAACAGCTATGCTATCATATCGTATAATGCTTGGTGCTATCAGACAACTACTATTGATATGTCATACTGACATAATTGCATTGTTCCCAGAAACCAACAAGTAGATTCATTCATCAAAGTATATTAGGAATTACATTAAGAAAATGCTGCAATATATTGATTTGTTATCTTATAGAGAGAAGTTGCTGTGATGAACACAAATTATGTCCAATGAATGTATCAGCAGAAGAAAATGACATTCTGGAAACTCAAGAAACTCAATACTCAACAGTATCATGGTTATATGGAAAGCAGAAAATGGGCTTGAAAAGTAGTTGTTGACTAACTGAATCATTATGTTGATTTCCTCTATACCGAATGTCCCACCACCACAGGGCTGGACCAGGACCAGCTGATACTCACCGCATTTGCATCTCGATGAGCCATCAGGATTGCAAAGTTAGTCAGGTGACTGCAGGAGCAAGTGGTGTGAGTCTTGTTTGTGGCGAGGAGTTTGCAGCCTTGCGTTGACCAGTATCCCGTCATGCTCCGCTCAGAATAGTTCCAAAATGAGCAGTTTGGATTGAAGTAGTTCTCAGTCTGATAAACAGAGAAACACGTCATTTTATTTGAACGTGACAGCTGACATCTGCAAGGTTAAGACATTTAAACCTTGTATACCCAAACATTGTTTTCCTTGATCAACAATCTCTATTAATAAACCAGGCTGACTGACAAGAATGTTCTTTGATTTAATTTAAGCATGTTTTTCAAGGCTCTAATTTTAACTCGATTCTGAAATCAGAAGGCACTGATAACTTGATTATTTAAAATAACACGCCCCATATTTTGTTACAACACGATAAATGGTCTCACTTTATATTAAGCAGCTATGTACTTTCATATAAATTAATTTAATTTAATTTAATTAACTTAGTACAAAGCGCTTATTTTGTGCTTACGATTTTACATTGTACTTATATTTTAGAAATACCTTCATGTAGTTACATCTGTAATTACTATATGTAATTACATTTATAATTACACTGCTGAACCATCCCTTAAACCTACCCAATACCACCTAACCTTACCTGTATCCCACCTCGATAGCAGCAAAAGTGCTTTGCAATAAAATATGAACACAATAATCACATTGTACTTTTTTATGTAAGTATGAAGGCTACTTGATTTAAAGTGGAACCAGGTAAATTCCAGGTATGGATGATTCTACTGAATCTTTAAAAAATTTTAAACCTTTATTCTCTTTAGATTTGGGAGCAAATAGATTGCTCTTACTCTGGCCCTTCACTATTTTCCAGCACCTGTTTTACATAAATACAGTGCTGTGAAAATGTATTTACCCCACATCATGATAAAAATAGTATGATATTAAATTAAACATAAATAAAAACATGAATCAAAGGCAATCTGATTAAACACTTAGTGTATTTGAATTACTTTCTTCCTCATTTATGGAATTTATTTTATATTTGGCATAGTGTGTTACTGGGTAAGTAGTGTTAACTATGACAAAAATATTATTATTTTCTATGACTAAGATGAGACACTGATACCATTAAGCATTAACTGTGACTATATCAACATTAATACTGTTGATGAAGAAATGAGGCTAAAATAAAAAAAAAAAAGTGTCTATATTTTCTAATAAATAAATAAAAGAGGGGAAAAATAAATACCTACACAGGTTTTCATGCTTGGGGGTTGCCAGACGTCAACAGTTTAAATCCCTCTACCAGAGCTTCTCTTTTAAAAATTTCAGCCCAATATTTTACTTTACAGGTTAACTACATATAATAAACTAAAAGGACATCTGACACAGGACTAAGACAAAGATTGAATTAAAGAGCCGACAGAATTAACACTACTTTTAACCAACTTCACGCCAAAGTTCAGGCCTAGTCCGACCTAACCCCTTTATAAATGGAGCATATATATTTTGAGCAAATAACAGGCTTAGTTATTGATTGATTGATTTAATCAAATTACTTTTTTTAAACTGAATTTTGTTCTTACTCAAGTTGCCTTTTTGTTATGTTTTATGTTAGATTTTGTTTTATTCCTGAAACAACTTAGTATGAGACATACACAAGAACAGAATAAATCAGGACGGGGACACATACTTTTTCACAACATTATATTCAAAATGAAAAATGAAAAGAAAATGGCTTTAAATAAGCCTTTAAGTTCTTACATCCAAATGCGCCAGAGTGAAGATGAGCGGTTCGGTCACAAACACGCGGCTGGACTCTTTGTTGATGGAGGCGGAGAGGATGTGGGAGTTAACAGTGAGGGTGTGGTTTCTGACTCCGCCCTCTCCCATCAGCCTCACCGTAGCGTTCTCTGTACTGAGGAAATGCCCCAAGTGCTTATAGAGGACAAAAACCAACTTGGCAACACCTTGAGTAAATAAATGATAAGAGAAGACGGTTAGTACTTGCTGGATTTCAACAGAAAAATAAACGGATACTATCTTGAAATGGCCTTAGGGTCATAAAATATCTATATCGGTTTCTTATTTTGAACTTTCTCTTTCAGGTTAACAACTGGAACAAAAGATCGAAGAGAACACTGTTAAGCACTTTAGATCTTACAAGTATGTTTTTTACAGCAACAGAAATGCAAGAAGGCATGTAATGTATGTAAAGCTTGCAGTGCACTGGCTAAGTACTTGAGCGCAGTCTTTATGTACTACGCTGTACAAAATGACCATGGTTTTTAACGGTAAAAAAAACTGTAAAAATGCTACAGCTAAAACCTGTTAAATGGTTAATGGTAAATTTCTGTAAGAATTTGGAGGGAAAAAACAAACATTTCCAGAATTCCCTGCATTGCATTTAAAATTTTGTTTGAATTTAACGTTTTTCTTTCTTTGAAATAACTATGTTTCTTAGTTTACGTTATGCTTATTAGGGTTGCATGTTACATGTAATGGTGTTAAATGGATGTTTATTGCATATTTGAGTGTAATGAGTCATCATGATGGTGTTTAGTGTTTGTGTGAATGACACTGAGCTCCTTCTATATATGTTACTATTTAAAAGCTGCTTGTGAGGGGCTTTGGTTCATCATGTGACTTTCTCATCACCGCCTGCATTTGGTGCTTATCAGTGTATTTCAAAGATACAAAACAGATTTCACTACCTTTATCGGTTGGTATATTAACATTATATCAGTTAATGAAATTACGGTATCTAACTGTAAATTTAACTTAAAACCGTAAAACCTAAAATGTTAGGTATTTTTTACGGTTGAATTCCAGCATCCACAACTGCCAGTTTTTTTACCGTAATTTTTTTTTTTTTTTTTTTTGTTTTTTACAGTGTACAGATCAACAAAATCATTGACTTTATTAACTAAGCATCTGAAGTCCTGCATTAAAGCACTATAACCTTGCTTTTATTTACCGTTTTTACTGTTTAGTTTGACCATGTTTGCTGAGAGTTGAATCGTGGCTCCTCTTTTGCTGGTCTGTGGAAACCTGAAGTCCTGAATTTGGCCGTCGGTGCTCAACACGTACACGTCCAACACTGAATAAAGACAGAAAAGCAGAGAGATATGGATTCCTATGTGGCATTTGGTGTCTTTTTAAACAAAACCCGACACAATGGCAGTTGCATAAATTGCTTCTCACATTCAGGTTCTCACATTCTTCTGCCAGATGGAAATGAAGGACTGTTTCATTAAACCAATGCGAGGTAATTTAATTAAAACGAGACATTGTGCACATTGTGAATTGAGAAGATGGTTTCGAAAGTTTTCTAATGCACCTCGGGCCAACAAACTCTGCAAAGCTGCATTTGTACCGCATCATATAATTTACAAATGAGAGGCAGAGACCAAAAAGCTGTATTGTCTAATGTAAGCAGAAAATGTTTTCTCTTTAACAATGAACACTTTTCTCTAGAAAATAAACTTGCGCCATTAAAAAAAAAAAGAAAAGCTTCTTCATTACCTTATACTAAAATTGGCGCTTTTAACTGAAAGATGAGACTTCCTTTCCTACAGACGCTGCATTGAGTCTTGTGATTTCTGACATTCATTTCCCTTTTGATGTGAAAGCATGAGATCTGAGAGCTAAAGCTTGACAGAATACATCCCTGTTTGCTTTCAATGTATTTGGGTCAAAATCAGCTACAGGGTAATAATGAATTTATTTTCACTGTTATTTACGACAACATCCACATTTTTTTAATGGGTTTAAATATAAGATTTTTATTAAGAGAGACAAAAACAACTTTGCACCTTAAGGCTAATGTTTTCCTGGTTTAAAAATAAATAAATAAATCAGAATTTGTGACAACTAAATCCAACATTTTTACATGCCAAATATGTCAGCCTCTGAGTAACAAGTAATTGCATCCACAAAATAAACTTCATTCCATAAAATAAATATAATGGACCACACAATACCCATCTTATAATTAAAAATAAGCTAAAAATCAAGCACACATGTTATATAAGAGGGAAAATATTCAAACTAAAAAGATCACGCTCATGGGCATCAACTGCTTTACTAAGTACTTGCCGCTGGCTAAGAACTAAATAATTACCACCTTATGATCCATCCATTTTCAAATCTACATCATTTGACAACCACAGCATCAATGTCTGTCAAAAAATAACATGCACAAAACAGTACAAGACCCACACTACTGGATGTTTGGATTACATCACTTTCTGAAAAACAGGGCAGAATTGCTGAGACGATAACATACATAATACATAATGCACATTAGTACAATTTAGTTCTCTAAAATTGAAAATAGATAACTACATTAGATAAAACACTTATTAATAACAGCTAAGATTAATTTCAACATTCACTAACGCTTTATTCAAATCCAAAGTTAAATCTATTAATGTTACTAGTTAAAAGTCATGCATTAACATGAATTAACAAGAAACAGTTGCAGATTTATTAATTCATATTAACAAAGATTGGTAACACTTTGGAATAGTAACACTTGTTAACTATTAACTACAAACGTCCCCTCAATAAATTCTTAATTTGCTGCTTATTAATAGTTAGTAAAGTAGATGTTAAGTTTACGCATTAGGTAGGATTAGAAGTGTACAATAAGGCATTAATATGTTCTTAATTACTACTAATAAATGGATAATATTCTAGTAATACAGTACTTTATGCATGCTAATAAGTAACTGGTCAAGAGACCCTAAAATAAAGTGTTACCCAAAAGTTGATATATACTGTAACAAGTATTTTTACAGCATTGTTACAGTTGATATATACTGTAACACATGTATTGTTATTGTTAGATAACATTAGCTAATTCATTAATTTACATTAATGGGTCTCACTATAAAGTGTTACCAGTATCTTTTCAGTTGTTTAAAATATTAAGGCATGATCAAAGTTTGATGAAAGAAAAAAATATGATACATTTTTACATTATTTGTTACATTTTATTAACCCTTCGCAGATTTTTATCAGAATACTATTTGTTTATTTATTTATTTTATTATTATTATTATTGGGTTTTTTTGAGTTTGGAAGGAGTGAAAGATAATAAAACAAGCCTTTTTTTTATTTTAACATCACCAAAAATTAGAGCTATGTACTACGTAAAGAAATCATTCACTTTAAACAATCTCAGATCCTCAAACAACACGGCTGAAGAACAACAAAAAATAGCTCCACAAAAAGACATAAAGGGAGTCAAAAAGCACTGAGCCAAGGTTAAAAGGGAAAAGCCAGCAGTAACCCAGAGGCCTGTACAGTGAAATGACAGATGAGCGCACAAAGCTGACTTATATGAATGAGATCACATTACTAATAAATTCCACTGGCAGGGGCCTGGGCAGGATCCTCTCACCGTCTGAATGGTTAAAGTCGCCACATGCTGAGACCGGAGCTAATTCTATTTGGTTTCAGCCTTTTCACAGTGATGAATGCATTCACCAAAAATTGCAGAACTGAACAATATCCACCTATTTACATGCACCCAGACAACAGCTGTATCTAAATCAGAACATTTTTGATTACGCTACGGATTCCACTCCTGATGCCTATAAACACTTCCACAAAAGCTTTCCACTTATTTAGTTTTATTTATTCTAATTGTTGGTGAATCTAAAAGGAAAATTGTCTTCTTTTTTCATAAATCAACCACTGCTACTTAGAACATAATAATAAAAAAATACTGATTTAAAGTAAACTTGCTCACAATAGTTTATTTATAAACATTTATTTATACATTTAGTTAGTTTATTTATAAACAATTGTGGCGAGGCAGCCGCCTCCCCCGTCTCTTGTTCGCTGCCCTTCCCTTTTTATTTTGGACACTTTTTTCCCCTTTGGACACTTTATTTTTGTTACTTTGTAAATAAAAAGCCACTCTAAGGCCTGACGCCACTCCCACTGTGTCTGTCGTTGGCTCCTTCCGTGACAATTGGTGGAGAATGCGGGCAAGGCGGAGCCAACCAGCACAGTGGGCACCATCTGATGACGTCATCCCCTCTCGCTCCAAGAAGTAAACTAAATTGGTGGCCTCTCAGCTTTTATAGGGAGTTTTCTTTAAAAAAAAAAAAAACAGGTGTGTGATTGGCTTCAATCATAACATGTTCAATAACTAGTAGTTATCAAATCTTTAATCATGACCGGACATATCAACTGTTTATCCATCAATCCTGCTGCAGTAACATGAACATTTTTGATAAAACACTTTATTTATGGCTTACAGACACATCTGCAAAGTCTTGCACATGTTAGGTCTTCACCAGGAATTTACAGCATTTGTTACAGCGACTAATACTTTTCCCACTGCTGTGGCTTTGCAGGTAGATCCTCCAAATGTGTTACAGACACTGTCACATTTCTCATGGATTTAGTCTGTCTCAGCCTCTTCAATTTATTCCCAGCTGGACTGAAATCAGATCTGTGTGGATCCTACCGTCTGTTGTCTGATTCCTCACGCACACAAATATCCCATTGGATTACTACAATTAATGGGACAAGGAATGTTTGGAAATGTAAACTGATATTTCCCGCTGGCACACTGTCTTAAACTGTCTACAGGTGAAAATCTAACATGCCTAAGAGAGTACTGAATATATCCACTTCAACATACAGCAAAAAGATTTAAGTTAAATATTCAATTTTAGTTTCACTTAGGTTAGGTTCAAAACGGATTACTTTTAGTATACTAGATTATCACCAACTGAGTTGGATTTATCAGTACCATACTAATATTAAAATACTATGAGAATGAAAATATATTCCCTGGTTTCAAATGATTAAATGTTGTGTGTCTCAGTTTTCTTTGTAATTTATTCTGTTATACAGTATGTGTAACTTTGTAAAATTGTGAGGTCTTTCGGAATATATATTAACAGTGTGATTCTTTAGGGTGGGAAATTAAATAATACATTTAAGCCATTAATAAATAATTCATATATATTAAAAAAACATTTTAAGGATTCTCACTATTAACCAGTTGTTTATTAGCATGCATATTGGCTGTTTATTATTACTTGTGAAGCACATATTAACGTCTTATTTTGCATGATCATATTCTAGAACTAAAGCAGCAGTGAATTTTACTGAGGCAAAAGATGTAGTTAATAGTTAATTAATAGTATTTTTATGAAAATTATGAATATTTTACACCATTTAATGATTAAAAAAAATAACTGTATTCGGTAATACTTATTTTTAGGTTTTTTTTAACTAGTTGCTTATTAGCATGCATATTATTAGTATATTAGCCATTTAGTAATTAAGAACATATTAATGCATTATTCTACATCCCTAATCCTACCCAATACCTGAATTTAACTCTTAATAAACAGCAAAATGAAGAATTTATTGAGGGAAAAGTCATAGTTAATAGTGAATAAGTGTTCCATATTCTGACTGTGAGTATATTAAAATGTAATATCTAATTACAAGTAGGTCATATACACGTACCGTTCAGTTCTCGGACAAATTTCAGATTGAAGTGATCATCCCTATCCCTTTGGAGGGGGGACTTAGGGCATGTGCATGTCATAATGTAGTTGTTTACAATGCACTTGGCGAAGGGAGCGATGTAATTTTCTCATCTTCAACTGGGTTGTTCACGTGACAACAACACGGTCTCTGTCAGCAGATGTCGCTGTTTTAATGTCATAAATGTCTTTTTATTGTTAGCATAACTAAGCGAATCTGCTTAGTGCTGACAGACACGGGTTAGTTCAACTTGAAGCGGCGCTGCAGCGACCAATCGGTGTATGACATCACAGTACTGCGATCGGTGGCTGGAGTCAAGTCAAACACACCTAGTTTCTGTCAGCACTAAGCAGAATCGCTGATGGACACCTGCATAAAAAACCGAACCATCCCTAATTACAAGTACATCATTTTTGGAATTTCAATACAATGTTTTTGTAAAAACTAATTAACTTTGATTTTTATGACCTGTATGAAGAATGCCAAACCCTGGTTAGCAAACTCAAGAAGGGCAGACTGCTACATTCAGCCTGAAATCAAGCTGACAAACGCAACCTGAGATTGGACTCGTTCTCTGTAAACTCTTGTACAGCCGTCAAGCGGCTCAGATTCCTGCATTATTCACTGCTCATATCTGTGGCTGTAAATAGCAATCAGCACAATGATTTCTCGAGCCCAGATCGAATCTGCCGGGAAAGGTTCTCTAAATTAAGCAGCACGACGTTAGAGTTGTATAGGATCGCTCTGTCTTTTCTTCTCTTTCCACACACTCACCAGGAAAGCTGATATCTGCAGAGATGGACATGTGTGGCAGCAAAACAGTGTGGGTTACTCTCATTTAAAGCACAAAGTTATAACCCTCAGCCAAGTCTAAGTGCCCACAAACACACCTTCACTCTTAAAAATAAAGGTGCTTTAAAAGGTTCATCACAGCGATGCCACAGAAGAACCATGTTTGGTTCCAGACAGAAGCATTCAGTCAAAGGTTCTTTAATACCTTTTCATAATCTGAATCAAAATCTAAGCACAAAATCAAGAGCTTTAAAAGAGACAAAATGCCAAGAACATCGATTGATTGAATAAAACACTGCTGCAGAGCTCTTCAGCTGAAGATGGGCACAGAAAGGCAGTACCAAAAAAAATATATAAATATATATATCTATATAAAAATCCTGCACCGTTTAAATTCATACATAATTACACTCAAAAGCTCAGCGCTGAAGAAGGCACATGAAACAGTAACTGGAGCGAATCGGCTTCGAAGAGACCTGCTGAAGTTCTTCTGCTGCTTCGGTGTTGGATTTGCATACTGTCTTATATGCTAGTTGCCTGATTAATTAATAATTTATCTGTTCTCTATACTATTTAGTTACCGCTGAGGATCTGCAGCTGAATATTTCAAATACTTAACTCTTCCAGCCGCACTGCAGCAATGTGCAAAACACTACATCTATTTGCTAAATGTCCTACCTTTACCACAATGTCAAAGCAGCACGACTGTCAACAAGGCTGCTTTTTAATTTTTTTTCCACTAAAATATTTTTTTATTATCCCACAGAAGAGTGCAATAATAAATATAAGCCCAACAGCATAGTGTCAAAGTGCATTTATTTTTACAAAGAAAAAATGCATTTCTTCACTTAAGCTCTCAGGCCAGTTCCAGTAATAATTGCACAAAGCTGTTAGATTGTCTTTAATGAAAACCACTTATACTGTAAGTTTAAGTCAACACTCAACATGTAATTTTTATCTCTCGTTGTTATGGAAAAAGCACAGTGACAACATGTTTTACACATTCTAATTAGTGTATAAATTTGTTGACTAGGATGCTTTTTTTTTAGATTTTTCTTCAAAATAGATATATTTTTTCTCATGTATTTTTTAGTTAAAAGCAAGCACTGATTCTCATTGATATGTAAAATATGTAAGGTAAAAAAAAAGCTAAACTCAACTAGACAAAGCATGGCATTTATACAACAAACATTTATATCACACACTCTCAGAAATAAAGGTACATAAGCTGTCACAGGGGCGGTACATTTTCAAAAGGTACACTTTTGTACCTATTACGTTTAAATATGTACACTTTAAGTACTGATATGTACCTTTAAGATACCAAAATTGAGCCTTTCGGTACAAACATATAGGCCCCAGTGACAGCTTTATTTCTGAGAGTGATTTCATCATTTCGTCTGAAATACGAATCCATAATCAATTAAAAACACTTCCTCCAGTGAAACTGTTCTCTTTCAAAATCTAGCCACATACTTGTTATGAACTGATTTAAACTGTTCTGGCTTGTAAACTGTGCTTGATCTGTGCAGATTTCTCTTCTGATTCAGACCAGACCACTTCTTCACTGAAGGAAGTGGATTATAGACTCAATGACCAGAAACAATGGTTTGAAGTTAAAAACTTCTTAATGATGGATTTTTTTCTTACAAAGACACAGCTTTTGTCTTCTCCAGATGTTAACTGATGAATGGAGTGCTGTGGATTATTGTGATATTTTTATCAGCTGTTTGGACTCTCATTCTGACGGCATCCATGCAAAGCTCTGATGAAGTAACATCTTGGATGGCTCGAGGAAGAGTAATTGTTCAGCAAACTTTAATTTTTAGGTGAACTATAGTAACATTATTCTGGCATTGGTTTGAGTTTACGTGAACTGACCTTTCTACCTCTTCTGAGCATTCTTGCCAGTTAGTTTTTTTCTGCTTTGGTTTTCATACACAAACATTACTCCCGGAAAACTCCATCAGTCATAAGCGGCAGGTCAGACACGTGGCTCGAATCGAAACTTCATCATTTACATCAGAAGTTGAAGATGAAAGCACTTACTGATGTTCTCAGCAGGCACTCTGACGACAGCGGGCTCGATCAGGTTGTCTGCGAGGACAAAGGCTCCTTCCTCCAGGGTATCGAGTAACATAGTGGCGGCATGTGTTTGCTCTGTGGAATTCATGTCCTCCCAGGATTTAAGGGCTTCTGGCCTCAGGAGGTTGTCAACCATGTCCACAATGGCCTGTAACCATGGAAACAAGAGAAATGACAGGCGGTTGATATTTTTCCTTCGTTTTCACTGGGGGAAAAAAAAGGATCCAGCACATGGAATACACTGGAGAGAAGAGAACCAAATGACACGAGACAACTATAATGGGGAATGAAGCACTGTACAACTAGTGTAATTCCTGCAAAAATATGTGTTGGGTGTGTTTCTGCCACCTTTCATTAGACATCATCGGGATTGTAAACACATTTTGTGGTTCTTATTAGAGTCGGGGTACTCTGACTCAAGAATTCTCATGAACTCGGATGCATTTTTATTCTCACGTCACTAGGACTCAAGCCTTTCAGAGTCCAGGGACAGTTGATGTAAATGTCACTGACTCGATACAGCATTATCACAAAAGTGATATTCACTTCTCACATGTGTTTTTTTTAAGTCTTATCCAGTACATGAAAACGGACGGTTTCTGTGCTCACCAGAAGCGCCTCTCAGTCAGCGTGTGAATGTCGCATTAAGTCCTTTTTGCATATTATTGCTAAACACTCAGATGAAAAGTTATGTCAAAACGCCCATCTTGCAGACTATGCCTGTAAATATTGTGGGTTGTTTCTTATTAAGTGAACCTGAGCTGTTAAGAGAAATACAGATGTGTCAAAACATTTGATCTGTGCGTCAGATCTTAAAGTGACAGCAGCCTAAACCTGCTGCCACTGACTGCGTCATAACTGTTAATCAAACAACAAAAGAAAAGGAGAAAATCACTCATTGCTCTTGACTAAATCAGTTTAGTAACTTTAATTAGACTCATTTGTTTTTAATGTATACAGTAAAGACTGTACAGCATTATTTTTACGTTTTACTTCTTTAAATGTCTATAGTAGGCTAATTCTGTAGGAGCCTATAGACCTTTTTAATACAGTACATATATTTTACTTTAGGTTGTAAATAATAATTAGACTGTTTACTTGGCCTTCAGTAAGTTTGAAAATGTTTTACTTTCATTAGTTTATTATATGTTTTTTCTGTTGTTTTAAAATTATTATTATTATTATTTAAACAATGTGGCAACTTCTAGCTCCAAAGAAAAACAAAAAAAAACAAATCTTTGCAGAAAAAGTTTTTATGGGTCCAAAAACATCTTGGATGTCTATTATTTATTATTATTCAATACTCCATCAGGTCATCATCAATTATACAATTACATAATGATACATAATGATAATATAAAACCAAAAACACAATCAGATATAGGAGGTGCATTTTCTGCTCTTGAGGTCCACCAAGCTCCCCCAATCACAATCCCCCAACCCCACCCTTGCATTGATACTGAAATGTCACAATACATAAAGTCAGCCAAAACTTCTGTTTCTTGAGTTTAAGATTTCTGAACAGAACACTAATTATGAGATGATGTAAAATCAAAAATCAAAATGACAGGATGTAAAAGAGGCTTGCGTTTGTTACATTTAAATTGACATTGCCCTTTTACTAGTTGTAAAGGTTGAAACAATGTTAAGATACTGACTAGATACTAGTTTCACTGGACTTGGACCTGACCTCGACTGGTTAAAGGCTCAGACTTGACTTAAAGGGTTAGTTCACCCAAAAATTTCAATCGGCCCGTCTTTTACTTAACTTTGAAGCATCCCAGGTCTATTTGACTTTCTTCTTTCAGATGAATCCAATCTGAGAATCCTAACTAAGCTCTATCACTGCAGTTGGCAGGAGACAAAAAAAAGTGTGTTATTTTTTAAATATGGATATTTATCTTTTGGGTTGAACTGACTCCAATAACGTTATATTTAGCCCCTGCAAATCGACGGGTAACCCCTGCAAAAAACTTGTATTTTATGTGATTTTTACAGAAATTCCACCTCTGAAAAGCGATTGAGCTAGTTTTGGGCGGGTCTTGCTGAAAAAAACTGGCAACCCTTTATTCGCCCCCTGGAGCTGTGGGAGGGATGTTTTCTTAAGTTTACGCACACTTTATTCATCGTATTTTGGACTATTAAAGGGAACCACCTGTCTACTGCAATGGTAGAGCTTAGAAGTCCAGGACAATTTTTAATATAACAGATTCGTCTGAAAGAAGAAAGTCACATAGACCCGGGACGCTTTGTAGGTAAGTAAAAGACAGGCTAATTTTCAGTTTTGTGTGAACTAACCCTTTAAGTGGACTCAAACCCAACACCAGTTCTTATCCAGTTCTGTTACCAATTATTCATCATTTTCAAACAGTGTCTGTAGTTGTCCAAAGATCAAGTTTCTCTTGCCTTCACTACTGGACACTGGGTTTCCCACACCAACTGCAATCTACACAATCTACTTGATTGTCATATTAAATTTCCCACTGGGGATCAATATTGTATGCGTTCCTATCTGTAACAGGATCTAACGGCCGTACTGTCACACACACAAAAAAAAAAATCTTTCTGCAAAGTAAAAAACATTATCGGACTGGAAGTAGCTTGCAAATTATACAGACTGCAGAAAACGAGATGTTCTCATTTCATTTGCATTGGCCTTAACCAGTATGCAACTCAATTTACCAATCCCAAGGTGGCTTTTAGGTTAAAAGGAGGATTTGAACCTTGTAAAGACTGACATATGTAATAATTAGCCTTTTTTCTAAGGAGCAATTTTTGAACCTTTCTGCATACAGTATACAGTTTTATACTTATATGTCATATTTGATGCATCAGGCTAATTTAGTGAGATATAGTGAGAATATGGAGGAAAAACAGCTCTGTTTTGTTCAGAGGCTCAAACTGAGAAAAATATATGCAATTTGGCACAGATGCTGACACTTATATGATCGAAAAATTATGAAATTCTGACACTTAAAATGTAAATGAATGAGATCTTTATAACAGTATAGCAGATACTTACATAAAATGATAGAAATATCAATCATCATTTAAATTCTTAGCTTCAAAAAAAATTATAACAATAAATGCAATGACACAATGATTAAGAGATGAAAAAATTAATGTTCCTCAAGAGCCTGATGATTATATTTGAGACTAGCTGATTTTTTTTTATTAGAAAAATTATGTTTGGAAAATTAAGTAAAACAAAGCTGCTTCAATCCAGTAGGTGTTCCTCTTGAAACATAATCAATGTTAGTGTTACTTACATTGTACTAAAATTTCTGTAATCGGTACCGATACCAGTGAAAATTCACAGTTCTCGGTACCAATTTCGTTACCAAAGCAAAACACAAAAATTTAATTTAAAGTCAAACTAAAATAAAATGTACAAAAATCAATGCCATTCTTTACTTAATTTAACTGGTGTTTCAAGTTTTTCCACAAGTACTAAAAGTATGAAAAACAGAAAAGAAGAATTTGTACAATTATACTAAAATATATTTTACTCAAAAAAAATAAAAAAAATAAAATAAAGTGTAAAATACCAATCAGACGACACAAGGCATGGTTTATAAGCAAAGATTTGATTATGTTGATATTACAGAGGCCTTGGAAATGTGTGCATTAAATCTGATGCAGGACATTAAGAGAACTTTATCAAAAATATTTTGTTCATTATTCAAAAGCCTCAAACAAAACAAATTTCATGAATAAAACAGATTTCTGTGCAGATCATTTGTTTAAAGCCAATCTTATATATGCTGTAACATTTAGTTCAAAGCATGAATTCATATAAGACTGCGTTTTATTATTTATGCAGAAATTCATTCTTCCCATACATCATAAATGTGGCCCATTTTTCAACTTTTCTCAAGCTGTTGTTTGCTTAGTATTGCAAAGATTTCTTATTTTTTTTATGCATGTTCAATACTTGTCTTGGAGATAAATTCAACTTCACATATTTGAAATAATTTGTTTAAATTTACACTTTTAAAAAGTTGCTAAACGTAACTGAAGATAAAACCAACAAAGCAAAATTTACATTTTAAACAATTTATAATAAAATAAATAAGGAAATGAATAGAAATCTTAACTTGACTCCGAACTTCTAAAGGACTTGCACTTGAGTCCCAGAGGGGTGACCCGTTAACTGTAGAGATTACGAGAGGATCTCATTACCACAGAGCTCTTGAATGACGCAGTAATGGCAGGACACTTAACCCGTGATTACTCCAGTGAGATTCCCCTGCAATTACACTACAGCAAGTCAAAAGCATCTGCTCAGCCACAAGTAGTGTTCACAGCCCTGCTCTCGCTGCTTGTCAACTTATTACAGACTTGCACTGATTGAGAGCCGTGTGGGCCGCCTGAAGAGCCAGTGGCCTTGAGAGCTGGAAGATTTCCTTCAGATCTGACATTATCAGCCATTACCGTCAAACAAGCCTCAACACTTAGTTAAGTTTGTGAAGGACTTTACATTTTAAATATGTGTATAGAAAACAGAGATGGATTTTTCTCATGTTATCAAGGCGACACTCAATCTCACTAGATTCATGCATTTACAAAGACTGATGCATGTACGCTGAAAAAAATGATCATTTGTCCAAAAAACAAAGATTACTGGAGTACATTTTTACAAGATGTTCAGTCTTTTCAAAATTCCATATGGTTTCTGCAGGTTTAAAGACCTTGTTTTTTAAAGAAAGTTGCCTGAATCAATGAAATAACTGATGTATTCACGTACTTAAAATGTAAATGTTTTATATTAGCATCACTTCAAAGTTTGGAAGTACAAGTGGTGTTCATTCTTGGTAATTTTGTCCTGTTTTCCTGTTGAAATGTCTAAGGATTCTTAACTTATCACACTTTTTAATATGAGTTTATGATTAAAACAAGAACAAATAATATCTGCCAGTGGGCTCAGACAAATAACCTAAAATTCAAAGGGAAGTTTTAATACCCAACTGACAGATATTTGTTCTTGTTTTAAACAAAGTCACTTGATTTTATTATATAAGTTTTTCAAGAATTTACATTTGCACTTCAGGTGTTACATTTGCATTGAAGGCATTTAGATAGTTATATTGGAAAACAAAAACACTGAGGAATAGAGTTTGTTTTTGGGGACACCTGATTTCTAGTGATTATCGTCGTCTTGACTACAGAGACCGTCTCTGCACTTGATAAATAAATAGTTT
>JAUMHE010000043.1:1458685-1473169 GCA_032359235.1 Enteromius mattozi
TGATGAGCAGAAGAAACATCTTTAAAAACCATTAAATATCTTACTGTTCTAAAACTTTTGAACGGTAGTGTATGTAACAAACATGCTAAGTTAACAATGCTACAGTCAGTTATTCACCTTTGAAAATGTGCGTTCCGCGTCAGAACATCTGTGTTTGTTTTGGTCTGTGTAACCCGCCCACTGCCAGTTTACCCAATTGTAATTCAGCACCCAGGCTGCCAGATTCACTTCAATCATGGAAGCTGTAAATCTGACATCATAAACATATTCATTCTAAGATTAAGGGCCAGATTTACTAATAGCATGAACACAATGAAAGTGTTTTCTGACCTTGTATGCATGTCTACCAAACCAAAATACGTACCTTTCACTACCCATAACGGGGCGCATTTAAGGAAAAACTAACAAAATTTTAAAATATATATATACACACATATGCATTTATATTTTTTTTTTTTCAGAAAAGAAGATATAATTTATTATGTAATTTAACTTGTACAGTAAATTCATCTTGATTCAAGATTTTTTTTTTTTTTTTTTTTAAGATATTTACACTAGAAAACAAGACAAAATACTAAGTAAGAAAATAAATTTTTACAATGTAGGAATCTTACCAGTATTTTCAAATTTGTCTTAGATGACCAAATTGAAGGCGAAAAAGCAATGTGAGCTGGACTTAACACAAATAAGCCTTGTTTAGTAAATCTGGCCCTACAACTTGTGAAAGTGTTTAATTAAGACTATATCTCCTAGAGTTCATAATAAAATATTTATGCTTTGAAAACATTTTCTGTTACAAACAGCACTGCATAGAATTTGCATAGCAACTCGGCTACAGGATGCAAATCTTGCAGATTATTTCAACATCTCCATATGGATGCCATTCAAATAAGAAACGCCTCACGCCGGGAACCAGCTCATGTCTCAGTCCTGCACTAATGACAGCCAGATTCCTGACTGCAGAAATAACTCAAGTTCCTGGACGCACCTCGAGTGCCTTTAGGACAGGGCCGCTCCACCGTGGCTCCGCGGTGCGTCTGAGGCCAGGAGATGCCTCTCCGCTCCGTCCCGTCACAGAAGCGTCTGCTGGAGGGCGGCGGGCTGACGGCGCTGGGGTCCGGTGGCGGGCCGGGGCGGTCCACGGCTGCAGGGTCCAGCGTGATGCTGATGTTGAGCGCAGGTCTCTGGGTGATGCTGAGAGCGGTGGTCCTGATAGGAGCTGTGGATTTTCTGGGCTGCAGTGTTGATGTAATATCATCAGAGACCGTCGGTACTGTGGGAACCAGAGAGAGATCGCTTTAACTTGACATTTATCAACACAGACACAGTTTGATTTGGTCATTAAAGTCAACTACAACTAAACTATAAAAGGCTTATTCCCACTATAAACTAGCATGCATATTACTATCATATTGCCTGTTTGTTAGAACTTATAAAGCACATATATTAATGCATGCCCATATTGTAGATCCTTTTCCAACTCAGTAAACCAAAACAAATTTAACAAATGCCTTACTAACCTTTAATAAGCAACAAATATTGAGTATTAAGTCATATTTAATGGTTAGCTAAAATTGACCTTAAAAAAATTGTGGCCATACATTAATTAATACATAAATGAATAAATGAATCTGTGGCTAAAGCAACATTTTTGTTTAGTTATATTTGATATGCTAAAACATTTTTTTTATTTTTGAAATCAAAATTAACAACAAAACATAGATAAAAAACAAATTTTAAATAATTTAAATAAAGCTGAATATAAATATACATGTTAGGCTAGTACGTTTTTTGGTGAATAAAAATGCTTTAATTTATTAGTCATTTTCATTATTTTATTTATTTATTAAAAATATATATATTCATTCATTTATACCAAAATATTGTTGAAATGCATAATATTGTGAGCTGATTGGATCATTTCCCCTCCTAATGTTCTCCATGTGTATGCTTCATTCTCCTTCACAACCCAAAGACACGCAGGTGAAGTAGAGATGATAAATTGCCCGTAGACGTGTGTGTGTGAACCCTGTGATGGACTTCTCCCAGACTGTTTCTCTGCCTCACGCTCGTTCCCAGCACTCCCACAACCCCATACTGGATAAACGGCAAGAAAGATGAACGGAGAGATAGATTACACTGTCTTGCCGTGTATTTAATCTGTAAGGACCCAAAGGAGTGCAAGTGTGGATATGAACATGTCCAGGAGTGATTTTGAACCGCTCTCATGTTTTTGAATTCTCCTCTGTGTTTGTGAGCTCCTGTCTCAGACAGATCAGCGACTGCATGGAAATCATCCATAATAATGAATCTCACCAGATATGAATGTGCTCAGAATCAAATATTTCTTTCAGTGCAGACACTGCCGGAGCCTGAAGAAAATCATTGGCAGATGGTGCATAAGTCCCGCCCTTCACACATCTGTCACGTCACGCATATAAAGAAGCTGCGCACCATCTTGTTCTCTCTGAGATACAAGGACAAACATGTTCTGGATGCTCGCTTGTCTTTTCAGTGAAGCCATGATTAAAGACTCGGAGATGTTCATCCTTGAAAGACGACGGCTTCCAGAGAAGCAGCTAAACACATACAGTACCTGACAAAACATTACAATTTTAAAATTTTTAAAAGTCTCTTCTGATCACCAGAGCTGCCTTTACTAGCTCAAAAATACAGTAAAAACACTAACAACGTGAAAATAACCGTTTTCTGTATTACTGTGATCAAAGCTGAATTTTCAGCATCCAGTCACATGATCCACCAGAAATCATTCAAATACACTTATTTGCCACTTAAGAAAAAATCTGATTATTATCAATGTTGAAAATATTTATGCAGAAGCCATGATATACTGCAAACTGAATGTGTGCATGTGCATGCTTTAATAGAAAAGAATACTTTTATTTAGCAAATATCCATTATTTGGATAAAAAGTGACAGTAAAAGCGTTTATAATGTTACAAAAGGTTCTATTTCAAATAAACGCTATTGTTTTAAAATCCTGCATAAATGTTTCCATAAGATATCTGGCTGCAAAACATTTTTAAATAATAATAATCATTAATAATAACTTCTCACCAGAGATCAATTGAGCAGCAAATCAGAATGATTTCTTAAGGATCACTGAAGACTGGAGTAATGTTGCTGATGCTTCGATCATAAAAATAAATTAAATATCAGAATATATATATAAAAAAATAAAAAATACATATTTCAAGACGGAATAATATTTTACATTTTTGACCAAATAAATGCAGAGCGGAAGACACTTCATTAAAAGCATTTAGAAGCCATAATGTTTCCAACCTTTGACAAGTGCAGCAAAAATGAATCACTGAGCATTTAAGAAATGTGTGATATTGTCCTCAACAATATGCAACCAATACATATCTGTTATGATGTTAAAAAGATGTGCTTCAGGGCTTCATTCCCCTTCATCACGAGAAATAACACTGTAATATTGAGTAGATTCAGTGCTCGTTCTGTACGATGATCCCTGATGAATGCTAATGAAGGAAGCTGAACTGCTGCTCATCATTCTATTTGCAGCATTATAATGTAATCACAATAACAAAATCAACCACAGGCCTCTGAGCCCAAGGTTTTAGCTTGTGTGTGTGTGTGTGCCATATCAAACATCCAAAAGCTTTAACGCTTCATTCTGAATAGATTTTAGAAAGCTAAGGACAGAGGCTAAAGTGTGCTTTGTACTAAGTTTTAAGAACATTAACAGATGTTTCAAAGCACTTTCCATCTTTTCGACAGATAAAATAAACAAGGTCAGGTCTGGTCTATTGTGTTTTTAAACATTCCCACAGTGAAAAACAGATAAAAGGCATGCCAAAACACAAAACCAACAACCTGAAACACAACGCTTGATCAAACTAAAAGAGCTCCTGCCAGTGATGTGCAGGTCACAACACAGAGAGCAAAACTAATAATATTTACTGACAGATTAAAACCCAACAAGATGGAAAATGTACAACCCTTCACAACAAAGTGCTTGACAATGAATATTTGTAGTGAAAACTACTCGCCATGCAAAGTTACTTGCAACAAAATGATTAAACAAATGGACAAAACATGCAGCTTAATGTTAATTGCCACTTTGACAGACGTTATGGATTTTATCCATCAGTAAAATAAGATAAGGAATTATACTGTAAAGCTTGTAACATATTTTGCTGTTGTTGTTGTTGTAGTCTATGTTACTACTCAATATAAAAAACACTTTATTTTTAATCTTTATTATCATTAAGCTTTTATAATTTACTCTTAAAATTCAGTAAAAGACAGACCAATTTAGTTAAAACTATTCTGTGCTTTATAACAAAATATACCTTGATTAAAGACAATGCTATTGATCAATGCTTTTACATTTATATTTATTAAAAGCAAATTACACAAGTACTCAGGTCTGGTTTTCTTAATGAATAACCAGTTAACTAACTAATAATAAATATAGCTTCAATAGTCCGAAATAAAGAAGAACTAATAAACACCAGAGTGCTTTGAGAATCTAACTGTAGAGGACTTATTTAATAAAGCTACTAAAGCTTTCCAGACAAGAGCAGTAAGTCATTTTTCCCTCAGTTTTATTGCCGTTTGATTATTATTGATGACATTACAGACAGTGGCAAGTCTAATAGGCTCCATTTACTACACTAATGCACTAATGATCTATTTTGACACATCAGTAATTTTGTCCCATCTGCTTACAATCCCTCAAGACATAACTGACTGTTTACATTCATTTTGCACTAGGCCTATACAAACACTGAGAACGCAAATGTGTTTTTCCTGCTAACATGCAGCTGCATGAAGTTACATACTGCGGGTGTCCATCAGAAAACAGACGCACACGTTCAAGTGAGTGTTTGAAAGCAGTCAAATTATACTTAGTATTAATAATGAGTATTGATAGTAAGCATTGCTTGCAATTATCACAGACTTGGATGATTATTGTGTACCATACTGGAGAAACAAACATATATTTTCTATTTCATAAAATGCATCAAAATATACATTACAGGCGTAGAATCGCAAATGTTTTCATTATTGGAGTGTTTCTAAAATTATGAACTGGAAGATTTTAGAAACATTTTACAGCATTAAATGGCACCCATGTGTGGTAACTGATCAGACCGTGTGTATTTCTGAAACAGTCTCACATTAACAATTTTAAACAAATGATTACAGAAACTATATTTAAGTACATATATATTTCACAAAACTAAAACTTCATGCACGTGTGGATTACGCTGTAAGTGACATCATTTTTTGCATTATAATATGTTTTAAAGATAAAGGCAAAGTCCAAAGGCCTAGTATTACATGGTTAAATGATTTAATGTATGAAAATTCAAATACTAACTTAAATGCATACAGTAATTATAGCCACCTGACAAATAAATGGAGCGTGCAATTACGCAAAAAATAAAAAAATAACACTTGGAAGACTGTCCAAATTGATATAAATGCTAGGTTTATTTAGAAAGAAAAAAATCCATGTTATTGTTAAGCTGTCCTTGTTACAAGTTACATGCATTTACTACTACAATAACAATAAATGATGCATAATTGCATGCAAGTAACCCTAATCCTCACCATATAGTAAGTAGATTAGTCGTTAATTAATATTACTCGGTATCTAAATGTAGACTTACACTGTAACAAGAACACCGTAAAATAAAGTGCAATAAAAAAAAAAAAGAATTGAAGACAATCAATGCTTTTTGGATCATTTACAGCTATAGTGTGAATAATATGTAATCACATAATCCATAAAATGTAACTGTATTCTGATTATGAACATCATAAATGCATTATTAATTCCAAGTACTTAATTTTGGTAATCTGATTATATAATCCAGATTACATGTAAGTATTATCCAGTTGATGTAGGGAGTATATACTGCATTAAAGACAGCACAGATGATGCCTACATAGTGGATTTGGGCGGGAAATAGTCCTGTAGTAGAATGTAAATTAGCAGTGGTGATGGAGGTCAGTACTACTGATGCTGCAGAACGACACTATTTCTAGTGATTTTTACTTTAGCATTGATCTGGTAATAAAGTAGCAGTCCTTCTGAAGACTACAGCATTAAATGTGGATGTGGGACTAGATTATATGTCAGCTGAGGGGAACAACGCTTGCTTGTATTGGCTTTCACCCATTTCATCTTCTTTCTCTGTGGGAATATAATGCAACTGGATGATATGAAAACCAAGAGAATCATCGCATCACAGTATTAAGATGATACGGCGGTGAGATTATTCAGGAAATGTGTACACAAAACCGGTTTTGAGGAAGATTTTGTCCTTATTCTTCTGTTTTGCTGCGAACCCTTGCTTTAAACGACCAAACTTGAATTGAGGCAAGTTCAGAGAAGGATCAGAGAAATACTGTGATGTTACATGCATCAAAGTCTGTGTAAAAACAGCCTGATGCACTGATGTTAACCCTCTGTAGTCAACAGATTACTGTAAACACGATGAATGTTACACACTTCACTCGTAGCCTTGAAGAAAAGTAGTAATATCATTCTATATTCATGCATAATGCAAACAGTCCAGTCCAACTCTGAAAACAAAGCAGCGCAGAAAGACAAGTAAAACAACAGAACAGCAAAAATAAAAAGCTACGTACAGTATATGATAAAAGAAATGCATTTAAAGTATAGACAACACAGAATGTTAGTGTTAAATAACTATTAGCTGTCGCTAATGTCCTTAATCTAAGAAGGTCAGATATTTTATTGACCTCATTTCTGGTTGACATTTCAAAGTCACGCTTCATTTCTTCTTCATAAATAATAAGGCATACAGCATCTGTCCATTGTACTATTTCAGTGTTAAATGATTCTATTTAAAAAACATTTTTTAAAAACTACAGTAAATAACTCTTTTTTTTTTTTTTTTGACTTTAGTGCTGTTCTATACTACTTGATGTATTTTTTGGCCAAGGAAAAATGTTGTGAAAATCATAAATGCATGTTGAACGCACTTCTGATTTTCTTTTTTGAGTTGTGGCCCGAGCTGCACATTTCATTTTCCACTGTGGAAATCTGCTAAAACTTATCTTTTTTATTTATAATATATGTCAAAAATCAGGGATTAAAATTAATTTTCTTCAGAACAATCTTTTTTGTTTAATCTCTGATATGTACGCTATTTTAGGTTACCAGTTATAACCAAGCAAAACTAGACAGAAGTCATTTAATTAATGGGTTTTTTTTATACTGGTCTAGTACAATTAACTTATTAGGTCATTTAACGGAGCTGCAACACTATAAACTCTGAAGGTGCATAATTCAATAAACATTCAGAAATAAGAGCATTTACACATAGCTAATATTTTTATAGCACTATACATATAAATCAAATTATGATTCAGATTATAATTCAGTCTGAACAGACCAGTGTGCAACAACACCCAATAAGAAAGAGGACTCTCAAAACCGCTAAAACAACAGGAAAGTGTGTCCTGCTTATGGTTGTTTGAGACAATATTTGCCATCTCTGATGTTAGCAGTCACAGCATAATTAAACCGGTTCACTGACAATTAATGTCTTAATTTGTTGACAGTTCAATCACACATTTTTCACAAATTCACACTGAACAAAAGTGAAGGCTAAATTTGAGCAATATTGTTCCTAAAAAAGCAAACTAGATTTGAAATGAAGCATAGTAGAGTGAAAAATATGTCAAAGGTACTCAGACAGTATACTATTTCTGGTGGATTTTCAAAGTATGCATCTGTGACTGATTTTGCAGCCAATATTGCACAGAAACCCTTGCGGTATGGAAGCAGTTCAGTTTGCAATGGTTTCCTAATGTGGTGCTTTTTTTTGGATGTTGTAGATGTCTTAAGCTAATCCTTCGGTTAGTTCATATTCCAAATTTTTTTTTTTTACCATTGCCCCAGTGCTGCAGTTCTTAGTGCTGAGTTTTTTACTAATTACTACTAAATAAATTGAGTGTAAATTTTCGTGATGGGGTTGGTTGCAATAAAAGTCTAAATATCTTAAATCTCAGTCATGGTCACTTATTCACTTTGTCAATTTACTTGTTTGTTCATTTCTTAACCATTCAAATTCTTACTTTTCAGTCCTAAACTCCAGCTGTGACCGCTCCGCAGGTGATTTAACACTTTTGTTTTACTAAACTGAAGAAACACCCTCTTACAACCCACATCTCAGATAGACAACAAACATCAGAGGTGATTGAACAGAGCGTAAATGGTGCTTCATATTATTTGAATGCATGCAGTGTGTAACACAGCTCTTAGTGAATGAAAAGACCAAGCTTTAAATCTAAAATTTCTTAAAAGTTCTTTAAATCTTTAAAGTTCTTGTCTCTCAAAAGAAAGAGTCGACTCTGAATCATTCAAACGAGTCATTTTTAAAAATGATTCCCAAGCTGCTTCATGTTAACGTCAACATGAAACATTACCATATTGCCTGCCACTTATTTAGTGCGCAAAAAAAATTTTGCCACTAGGTGTAGCTTTTGGAGAATTAAAAATAGATGTTTTCAATCGGACCAATCAACACAGACTAGCGTACCAAAAAGGAGGTGCTTGGAAAAACGAATCATTGAGCAAATAAGGTAAAAATAAATGCATATTAAAAGAACTTTTTTTGACATTGCATGCATGTCATAAAAGGTGTGCTTTATTATATGATTAGTTACATATAATTTATAACAAAAACCGACAGATGGGCTGAATGAAAGTGCAAATTCACCCTCTGACAGTAGGTGGCACTTGGCACACAGCAGTGTTGTGCTTATAAACACTACTAAGCACCATACAGAGGTAAAATAAAGAAAATGCAATTGAAAGCATTCTGTCTTTGTGAAACACCATTTAATTCTTAACCTCAGCAGCCCTGCAGCAACCGCACTTACCTTGTGTCCACTTAAACATTCTTCTTTGGTGAAGTGGAAAACAAAGACAGCGAACGAGTGAGAGAAAATAAATACGGAGGTAAACTGCTTGTCAATGGCTGAGCCTGCCTCGTTGCTATATTTTGACATCTCCTGGCTCATACCTCTACAATTTTCTTTTTATTATGCCAGGCAATTTCACCGCCTGGCAGGAGGAGGAATCAGAGTATTGTCCATCAGAGCTTTCAGGAAAAGTAGCCTCAATTAGCTGTCATTTCAGTCAGTGTCACTGAAATCACCCTCAGCGGAGAAATCAGAGCGCAAGGACGTATAGCCTATCAAAGACGAGAGCACTCAACAGCTCACAACGATTAAGAATAACATGACTCCAGAGAGAAGAGCAATCCTGAATGGTCTGCTGAGAAATTGGGATTTCAAGAGGAAAGGTGGTGCGATCGCTAAACAAATCTGTCACATAATTGACGCCGACTTGTGCTTATTACTGCTCTGGATGCTTCACTGAAGAAAACCTGAAGAAAAACGACTGGCTAAGCGGTGTCAGTTCCTTTCTATCAGGCTAAAAGCAGGAGCTACCAAATGCAAATGTAGTCTTTGTCCAAAGTTTCCTCCAGCTGGAGTTTTCTGCTGTTTGCCATTTGGAGGTGGGTTTATTACACGCTGGTGGTGTCAAAACAGTAATTTAGGATCAGCATGTGTTTGTGCTGTCTGGGGAGCACCAAAGTGCCAATTCTTGGGTGCTTCCAAGATCTCAATGTCTAAAAAATAGCATTGCCTCAAAACACAACAAAAAAAAAAAACAACAACCGTCAAAAAAATTGGATTGAGAAACTGAATATAGTGTTGGTTACTTACTGATTACTTTATCAAAGAATATTTGTTTTCAACATGAATTACTGCATTTAAAAGTAGACACTTCAAGCTTTCTATATGTGTATGATATGTGTCATGGTTTCGCGGAGTTTCAGTTCATTTTAGTGACGCGTTTCTAAAAAGAGTTTGCGGGGAGAACAAAGAAAAACGCGCACACTTTTTATTTTCCTTATTTTGCAAAAGCACACTTTTGTTGTTACTAAGAGTGTAAAAAAAAGTAGACACCTAACAGATTTGAATGGTGTATAACACTTACTTGTGTGACCAAAGTCAACAGAGTACTTTTAGTGTCTTTTGCACTGATAAGAAAAAAAGACAGCCGTGACCTCTGACATCAGAGAGTTAAAAAAAGAAAAACCCAAGTGTGCAGAAGTGATTCTACTACTGGTGATTGTGTGTTGCAATAAAATGCATGTTGGTGTGAATGACCCCAGCTTTGGGCCAATATCAAAAACTTCAGACACATTTACTGTACACTTACAATCAATAGTTTCTTCAAATGTCTCTAGCCTGGCATTTTCTAGTCCATGCGGCTCATAAGAACCCTCGAGGGAGAGTTTATCTGTAGGGTTTCAGCTCCGCTATTGATTAAATTACTGAATATCGGTTTTCATTGTTGACTGAGAGTCAACTTCTCTGACATCTCCAGCAGTAATGTGTGATTGAGACGGATGAGGACTCTATCAGGTCATCTGAGGGAAAAGACACTTTGAGTATAGGGTTTAGTCCATCTAGAAACTTCCTTTAATAACCACTGACAATCACAGATGTTAAGAAATTAATAATTCATAAGCATGTGTCCGGTCTTTTCTAACATTTTATCAAATATATAGGACTCCCCCCTAATATTCAACTAAATGTTAGTGAAGAGTCTTAGTTGGCTAAAATTGTACTAGTCGGTTAGTTGCAAAAAAAAAAAAAGGTCTGACATGAATAGGCTATGTATATATTTAATGTCCCCTAGTATATGCATTTAAGCTATTATATAAATATAAACAAGTGAATAGTCAACTAATGGCTTAAATTAATGATTATTAGTTGACTAGAAAAATCTTTAACGGAGGCAGCCCAATTAAATAAGCAGTTTATAATAAAAGTCACACAAGTTGCTTCAAATCTCTAATCCTGAGTATGAGCGACTGCAATAGTAATGCTTAAAGAAAAATGCTTAACAATTTAACTTAATCTTCTTTCTAACTGACAAAACCTACAGCAAAGCACAATTGAAGTTCTAGTCTTGTCCTACTTATACAAAGGCATCTAGAGCCTGCCAGATCCAGCCCAGATTGATGTTGTTGTCCAGCGTCTACAAATTGAAACCTGTGCCAAGCAACCAATGGGAAACATTCAGCAGATTAACATCTGCATCTCTTCAGCCGTTGATAATAGACCACATACAGTAGAGATAAACTGCTACCGCTTCCGAATCTACCTGCACTTTACCATTCAATCTTAATGGACCTCAAAAGCACTTGCACTATAATTTTACAGTTCAATAAATGCAGTAATGTAACCACTTAATTGCTGACATTACATTTAGAATTTACTGCCAGTGTGGGGGGTAATGCATTAAAATGTGCACAATCAGGTTACTTTTTCAAGTAACTTGTAAAGCACCATACATTCATTTTACATTTTCAGGAAAATATTGCTTTGTCAAGTAAGCAACACAAGTTATTTCGTTTTTTTCATTTTTTTCATTTAAGGAATAGTAGCACAGCTGAAGGTTTGTTTGAGCTGCGCCCTCTACTGTACAGATGTGAATTTACATTTTCCTTCACCCTGAGAGGCTTATTCATTTCACTTTTGGAGCCAGAATTACTAACAGCTTGCACCAGCGCAAACCATCTTCTGGTGTTAAAAATAGTACTGTCAGGTTTTACTAAAGAAGAGCAGGGAAGAATTAGCGCTGAAAAGGTATGCACACATTTTGCGCATGATCTTATTAAATATACATTTGAAGGAGTTTCCCTTTCAGACACAAAATTTAATAAGAGGAAATTAAAAATGAATCACGCAACACATTTTACAAATGTTTGGTTTCGTAAAATTACTGGCATTTGCGCTATTTTTTAATGCCTAAAAAGCATGTCTTAATCAATTTTGCGCTTGAAATGGCTGCAATTATTGCCAGTAAGAACAGAACAGAGAGCACGTGGTAAAAAGGAGGGGATTTTTCCACATGTATTAATTTATTTTGAATGCCAGAAGAACACATTATCATTCGCCAAGACATGTTATTTTTAATTTGCTTCAGGAAATAAAAGACGACTTGGAACCCTTTACTAGGAGTCACATAATACCAGCTCTATCAAAATTTTAGCAAACCTTCATTTTCTTGTCCTCCAGTTCTTTTCAACGTACTGTGGCTCCTTTTTCTTTATTCTTTATTTAAGTAAATAAGACGTTGTGTCTGTGTTCTTTAATTTGCGCATGTTTACACCCATCTCGCATTAATTTGCCCTTGGTGTGCAAGAGCTTTTACATTTGCCAAAAATAGATTTTTTTTTTATTATTTTAAAAACAAACAAGCAAGCCCAGCCCAGATGAGAAAAGGTAATGGAAAAGTAACATAAAAAGTAACTATGTAATTATTTAGCTACTATTTTAGAGAGTAACGCAACACTGTAATGCATTACTTTTAAAAGTAACCTTCCCTGACACTGCTGCCAGTTTTTATTTTCCATTATACAACATCAAATGGAGCTTTTCGTTCCTTGCCAGTTACCTATGGCTTCCACAACAGGACACTGAAGACATTATGCATAACGTCTTTTGAAGTACTATGGCATGATTTTTAATTAATGCCTGCTTATGGGCGATGTCAATTTGCTGTTGTGATCTGTGATGCTCGAGCCGCAAACCGTTTCAGGCGCTTCAGTCTGATTTATGAACTGGTTGATCAAGAGAAACACCTGTTTTGTAGAATCTCTTCAAAGATTTAAAGCTTCAGACCTCACACAGGCATTACGTTTCCACTTATCACCACAGACTAACAGGTGTCAAACGCTCCATTGCTAAACGACAGCATTAGCAGGTTGACTGGTGAGTCCCTGTGAATAGCCGCAGGCACATAAAAACCAGACAGATTGGTGCCCGAGTCAGAGACTCCATTTAGAAACGCTGATGTATGTGTGCTAAAGACCAAAGAGAGTGGAAATGCGGCTTATTAACTTCAGGACTGACACTGCCTCTAGGAATACACTGCGAATGTGAAGCAGGAGAATGAAAAACAGGCAAACAGTGAGGAGGCGGAGGAGAAAAAAAACAGAACAATACTCCCTTTTTTCTTGCTCACTGTTCTCAGTTCTGTTTGCTGCGAATGCTTTGATTCAACTCAAAACGTGTTATGTTGAAACTCAAAACGAATGTCATTTCAGTTATAGTTATAGGCTCTTTGTGCCTTTAGGACTAAACATTCATCTTTTACACACAAGTTCCGAAGGACTTTACATTTCCTTGCATTTACGTCTGAAAAGTCCTAGCAATTATTGCCTCATCGGATTCTGGATTTTTACCTTTTTTAAAGAAAAAAAAACGGTCAGTGCGCATCACTTAAAATCGCTTTAAATTGTCAAAATGAGAAGTTAAGTGTCAGGATTTAATGCATTTTATTACACACTTAGTAGCTTCTCTTTTAAGAAAGAACCATCAATGAGAGTTTAAAAATGCATTTAGTTCCTTTTGACTTCCTTTAGGCTCTCTTTTCTGAATATAATGCTTCACCGATGAGTCACGAGACTCTTTCACTCTTACAACTTATTTGACATCTTTAGCTTGAAATGCATTGATTGTAACAACATTCTATGTGAAAAGCAAAAATACGTGCTTTAACCACTGTGATGAAGCATTTCCACAGTTCCTTCTAGAAAAGTTTGGCATATTAAAATACATGAATGTATACTTTTAAGACTATACTTTGCGATACACTACCTTGGTATCAAAATACATTTAACACTTCTGCAAGTGTGTGTATAACACAAAAGTTGAGGGAGTGATGGTAAATTAGACATCTTTCTCTCATCAGACAGCTGTAATCAGTCCTTCATGGAAAACGCTACCATGGAATTTTTCTGTTGGAGAAAATGGCAATGCAGAAAAAGTCTCCTGTTCATCATTATAGAAGTTTATGCAACTATGACTTCCAAGAGAATCCCGTAAATGTCCATTAAAGACATGCTCCACCCAAAATGAACATTGTCTCATCATTTACTCATCCTCATGCCATCCCAGATTGTATATGACTTTCCTTTCTTCTGTGGAATAGCAATGGAGTTTCATAGAAAAATAACGGGTAACACTTCATTTTGATAATCCGCTTTAGATATTTTATTAACGGTAACTTTGTAACTACATGTAAACTAGCAGTCATTAGAGTACTAGTAGACTGTCTGCTTAATATCTTCTAACACTTTATTTTGATGAGTCCACAACATACTACATACTGACTAGCAGAAACTTATTCTACTAACCCTAAACCTACTCTAAAGGCTACTCTGAAAGTTAGTAGACATGTAGTTGCAAATTAATGAGAATTAGTTGACATAGTTACAAAGTTAGTTATTTAGCAGAATGTCTAAAGTGGACTATCAAAATTAAGTGTAACCAGATAATGCAATGGAAATGATATCCATACATCCCCAGTTGATAAATCAATGTGTTATGATGAGAAACAACAACAACACTAAATGTGTGACCTGG